>CAJQZJ010031536.1:8818457-8843583 GCA_907164525.1 Lophiomys imhausi
AAAACCAGGTTGAACAGCTGTCACCTTTAATTTATTTACAGTGTTTTCTTACACCTTTTAAGCCACATGCTCTTCGCAGAGTTAACTGAGCTCTGAGAGGAGGGATTTGATGGAGCCATGTCATTTACAGCTGAGTTCCAAGGTCTCTCTCTTTGTGTAGTAATATCTTACTTTGGGTCCCCGTCTGCTGCAGGTAGATTTTTTTCAGATGATGTCTGCATAATGCACTGATCTATGGGTAAAGCAGAACATCATGAGCAGTCGTTTCTTTGGTTTTTGTATTGTTTTGGTTTGATTTGGTTTGGTTTGGTTTTATCAGTAGTTTCTAGTTTTACCCTAGGTCTCTGGGCTATCTATTCTCTGGTTCTATCTCACCCAAGCAATATTTCTTATCCATACCTGTATGAATGTCATCTCATGTAGTTAAAACACCACAGCATCTTTCAGTGACTAGCTACTCAATATTATCTTTGACATTAGATCTTAGCTGTTTGTCTCCACTAAGAGAGTAATTATTTCTCATTCTTTATTCATTCTCTAAATTTGTCCTATGTATCTCATCGTGAAGGATATCTTAATATCCCACATCCCCGTTCTCTGTCTTTCAATGCTACAAATGGTGCAATTCACTTATCTGTGCCTGTTTGATCTAAAATTTAACTTTATAGCTCTTGGATTAGGAGATTTGGTTATGTGAACTTCAATGTATTCATTTCTCAGTACCTACTACAGCTAACGTAACAAATTTACCATATGCCATAGTGTAATTACTTCTCAATGCTTCATTTTTTATTTTAATTTTAAGTATTATGTATAATATTATTCTTTTTATATCAAGTGAATCTTATTATGAGGCTATTTAAAATTGTATGGTTGCTAATTACTCTTGGAATCATATCTATTTTCTTACATACTTCTGCTGTCTGGCCTTTCTAGTCTCCTACTTTATCGCACTTCATTTTTTATCTCGTACTAATCCAATGACACAAGTCATATAAACTTTCTTTGACCATAGAAGAAAATAAAAGTAATTTTGTTTGAATTTTGTCATTCAGGGGAAAAAGATCAATCATTGTTCTTCAAGTTTTGCATTTCTGCCCTGAAATTTGCTGTGTTCAGTAAGCTGCACTCAATCTTCTGACACAGTCTACCACATGATGAGAATAGCTGCATGTACCATGCTTATGTTGAAAATTTAATGTAGTTGTCTGTATTATTTTAGAAATTATTGGTTTCTAGAGATAGGTAATATCCTTTCTTTTATTGAAAGACTATGGTGACAAATTCATATGGGAAGGTAATAAGTTCAATTAAGAAATTTTATTATATAGAATTAGCCCAAACCACGAGGAGGCTAACAAGTCAAAGATCTACTATGTAGGCTGCTAGGCTGGAAATCTAAAGTGCTGGTGGTACAGTTCTGATCAAAAGCCGTACACTAGAGTCCAAACCAGAACTAAATTCTCTCAACTAGAGAACACTATTTTAGTCATTTGTTTTTCCTTTCTCCTCCTCCCTCCATCCCTCTCTCCCTCTCTCTCTCCCTCCTCTGGGCCCTGCCCTCCAAACCCCTTCCCCTGATCTCCCTCCCCTTCTCCTTAGAAATGGTAGGCTCCCCGCTCATAGCATCCCACCCCAGCACTGCAAGATGTATCAGGACTGAGCACATCCTCCTCCACTGAGGCACTGCAGCCCTTACAGGCATGGACGACAAATAAGGTGAAGTACAGCAAATTGTGAGTCTATAGTTATATCTGAGCTCCTGTTTAGCTATTAAAATCACAGAATTAAAACTTAAATTTTAGATTCTCTCTTCTGAGGAAATTTGTTCTGCTTTCTGTATCTTACAGTTACTGTGGTATAACATAGAAGTGTCTGTTGCTACTGTGTTTAATTTACCCTTGCATGTATCTAGATTTTCAATACTTTGAATATTTATTGCTTTCTGATAAATAATTGCTATTGTTTACAACATAAGATTTTACTACATTGTATATGCTATACCAAGTAAAAAGAAAATAACTCCCCCATTTTTCTACTTTTTTGATGTATAGTCCCTAATCTCTCCTGTGGTATAACAAGATTATGTTTGGTTTTTATTGTTGTTGTTTGTTTGTTTTTCATTTTCATGCCAAAATAATTCTTGTTTTTTTTAAGAGTTGTTATATGAGTATTTTATTTGAAGGAATCTTCCTATGTGTCTCATCTCTTTTGTGATTTCCATGTTCAAATTTATGGAGTCTTTTCTTTATCTTTATATATATATATATATATATATATATATATATATATATATATATGTACGTAAGTATATACGGTTATGCGTATACATACACAAATATTCTATTTAATGTTCATATGTTTACGTTCATAGAGCTGACTTTTGAAATTGAATAGTTGATTAGGGAGATTATTCCTGATAAAGATTGATTCTCCTTTTCTTGCCTATTATTAATAATCCATTGCTCTTCATCTAGTGACAGGGCCAGTTGAGAATTTCTTCCATTTCTGATGGCATAACAACTAATAGCATTGTGGATGTTTCAATTAGAGACTGGAAGCCAATGAACATGACCTTCTTGGCTCTTATTTTCATTATGCCTTTGAATCATCTTTTAATCTACCATTTCCATAAATAATATTACTAAGACTTTCTTACCTGCTTTCTTAGGATGAAGTTCATTCCTCCATAAAACATTGCCTCTTTTCCCTCATTAACAATTATTCAAATAATAGAACAAAACTGAAGGTGAATTGTACAAGTTTATTGGCCAAAAATTAGAGATAATGCAATATGGATCACTAGTCAAATTTTGACATCTTTATGATGTAAAAGGTATAAATATAAAGGGGATGAACTAAAGGAATAATTTAATGAAAAAGAGGAATATTTATGGATTTATAGAATGTGCAGACATTTCCAGGAAATTAAGTACCATTTTTGTTACTCTTATTGTTTTGTGTTTTTATAATGGTTACAGGCATGCCATTTTGTATTATACTTATATTATAATAAAGAAAATATTCATGCAATATTACTCTGGCAGTCATCTTAGATGAAGCTAATTTTTATCAGCTTCCCTAAAATAAATGTGTTCAGTGATTCTGTTCTTAAATATAAATGTTGTGTCAGCCTGACTCTCTGAATCCTGAGGTTTTTGGTCTTATTAGTGAATCAGCTCACAAACAGAGAATACTAAAGCATGAGTACACGTAGTGAGATGAAAGCAGGGATGATCCCAACAAGGCAGAGAGAACTCCAACTTAACTACCAAATGCCTGAAACTTAAGGTTTTCATGAGTCAAGTAAAAGTCTTATGCTGTTGTTTTACACACACTAAACCTTGCTTCTGTAGTCAATATGAAACATTAGTAATTGATTCTATGTGCTTATTTATCAACATGATTGATACTTTCACATCAGAGTTTGTCCATTAACGATTATTATCTACATATTATTATTAACAATCTAGTATATATGCATTGTATTAAGTGTACTAAGTGTATTTTAAGGGTATTTTCCACATATTGCTAATGTATATATGTACACATGTCACACTAATGACTTAAACATTAGCTGTATTCCATATTTTATAAAATCGTGTGTTTCAATCTTCATTTCTTGCTGAATGGAAATGCTTATGGAGGATGAAGAAACCTTAGGAAGTGGGATGTAGCTGGAGGAAGTGGGTCACCAAGGGATCAAGCTTCAGAAATGAAAATCATTATTACCTTTGGTTAAGATCATCTGCTTTCTTAGCTTTGTGTTGTAAAAATCAGTTGCCAAAAGTTCCCACTCTGTCAGATGAAGTATCCACTCCATGCCTTCTCTACCATAATAGATTTCACCCTCAAAATATGAACCAAAACTTCCCTACATTAAGCTGCTTTTTAAACATATTTTACCACAGCAAAGATATAAGTATTGAATAAAATCATAAATGTAAATTGTATTAACTCTTTATAATCATTTTATGATTTGAACATGTTTCTATGGACAATTTTCAAGAATGCTCAAAAATAAAATTTACTATAGGCATTTTATGTAGGTGAGATATTTGTGGCCTTTAATTTTTGAATAACAGAATTTCACATATACCCTGTGTTCATAATTTATTTTCTTGGATATCATGAATGATGCACCAAGTGTCTCTCAGCTCAAAGTCAAATGTTGGAAGAATAGGATGACATGCTAATTTTCATTCATACTTTTAATTGATTTGATCCTTTTGCCTGAATTCAAGATGCTCATATTGCCCTTTAAATTTTGGTTTCTTTCCAAATATTTTCTAATATTCACTAGACATTAGACATTCATTTTCAGTTTTGGTTTTGTTACACTATTTGTATAACATTTTAAGGCTTGTTTTGGCTTTCTTCTTCAAGGAATTATATTCATTAATCAGATCTTTGATTATTAGCTCTGTGTATCTTCCATTGGAAAATGGTGTGCCTTTTTACTTTTTTTAAATAGAATGTTTTTCTTTTTCTTATGTTATTTTTGATTTTTTCATTTCTGAATTAGTTTGATTTAATTCTTGTATTATAATTTGAGATTTTTTAGTTATTAAAAGCATTTAATCTAATTTCTAACCATTACTAATTTTGATTTATGTTCTTATCAATTACTTCATGGTGTTCCCAGAAATATTCTCAGTATATTATCATTTACTAAAATAAATGTAAGGACAAGTGTTTTATCTGTGTGAATATATGTGTTTCTGCGTGTGTTTGTATATGTATATATTTATATGTGTTGTCTATGTGTGTGTGTCTTGTGTATGTACATGTGAGTGCATGTGTGTGCATATATTACTGTGTGTGAAGCAGTGTATGTGTATCTGTCTGTGTGTTTATATGTGTGTGTATATATGTGTCAGCATGTGTCCATAAGCACTATATTGTCTGTTACTAGTTCTTCTCACAAATCAGTTACACATAACAAACAAACATCCATTTCATCACTAAAGAAGAGTCACTCCTCTTGCTAAGTTTTAAGACAAAATTGAATTGTCTTGAAATTATTAGGGGGAAAAATGTCTGGGGAAACTTTTAGTTCATTCTTGTAATGTCTAGTTGTATAGTTTCCACAAAAAGAGATGGCCTCAAATAATTTCAGAGTTCCTAAAATATTAAAATCACATACTGTTCCATAGCAACATATTTTACCCTTTCTGACTCAGTTTGTTTCCATTGCCTGTGTTTTAAGCTGACCTAGATTAACTCAATGATCCTCAAAGCCAAGTCATTACCACTGTTCTTCTGCATCATAAAACAAATGCACATTGAGTTGACCATGGATGCTTTCAAGCCAAGAATAGTCTAAAGCATGTAGAAATATCTTATCACAGGTAATAATAGATATTTTTAATGGATCTGTGTGTCATTACAGCTTCAGTTATTTTTAATAACTCATTCGATGTAGTTAAAACATGAAAACTGCCATTTTCACTAAATCCATTATATAATTTTATTCTACTTCGATTTTTTGAAAAGCCATTAGTTTCCAAGTACTTGGGATATAATGTGGTATCATCCTCTGTTAGAAAGTTTTACCCTTATTATACAAAAAGGAATGGATCAGGTATAGTAAAGAAGATAGTGAGTGAACAGTGGGAATTACTGTGACAGGTAGCAGCTCAGCATTTGAGAGAGTGTCTCCACGATGCCTGGCTAGTATCAGCCTCTTCCAGGTAACTCAGATATACTTAGTTACTTTCAGACAGATATCTTGTTTGAGAGTCTTCTTGGCAACTTGGTCTGAAAATGTCTCTCTTTAATGAGTATTGTTTATATATGAGCAGAGGGAAAGATCTCATGAATCTGGTCAGTTTCAGGGTCTTCAGGAAACTTTTGAGTTGTTTCCTTATTAAGATTCAGTAGATCATGGAATGTTTCAGATCCTTATAGAACATCGTGTGTCTAAAGACACACTTCTCAGAATAGAATGATTTATTTCAGTGGAAGGTGATAAATTTTGCAATTATAGCATCAGAGAACCAGTAAGAAATCAATAGAAGTGAAGAAATAAGAAAAAAATAGGGCAATAAAATGAATAATGTGATCAGTGGCTTCAGGTGACTCACGAGCCACCTATTATTATCCTGATATGGCCTACTTCAAACCACCTACTCTTGGATCACGTAATATTTTGCAAAGAACCAACTGGTAGTAATGAAAGTGTCTGTCCTATTAAATGCAGAACATCCGTGTCTGAGAAAAATAGTTTCTACAAATATTAGAACTGGTAAATGTTAGGTATGAAACAAAATTTATTATTAATGAATGTTCAAAAGTAGGGAGGACATTTGTGTTCTTATAATGTGTTTTACATTAAAATCTCTGCAATAAATAAAATTAAATGCTTGGCTTCAGTATTGACGACATTCTACCACTTTATAATATTTAGATTGATGGCAGTCACTATATATAAATCACCTCTATTATAATGTACAGGTACATAATATTTACTATGATTCTTCACACACAAAGGAGAGACAAAATGTAAAAGTAACTTTTATTTACCCAATAAAATTTTCATCATGGAGGCTTATTGCCCTCTTCTCTTAACCTAGGCCTAGAATGTTTCAGCCTCTGAGTCTTACTGATGAATAAGCCCATCCTTTCTAGTTCTTTCTGAACTCTTGCTGACTGGTTCAACTCAGTTGTTCTGGTTCACAACTCATCTCTAACCTCACTGACTCAGACAGGCTTCTCTTGACTTCTCCTGAATTGCTCCATTTGTAAACTCCACAAACTGAACTTCACAAACTCAATTGAAATCATGTCAAGTGGCTCACTATTGCCTATGACTCCTGTCCAGGGGATTTAATGTCTCTGATATCAACATTACTAGCACTCATGTGTACACATGCAAATATAGTCACAGACACAGTGCAAACAACAACAGTTAAAAGGATTTTATGTGAGATAGAGCCAATATTGAACTACAGTTTTTTGATAATTGTAATTTTATGTGTTTATACATATTTGTGTGTCTATACATATATTTGAGCTTTAATAAAGGCCTTTACTGTACTGGATTTAGAGATTTCTGTCAATCTACTGGTCTCATAAGAAAGAATCACTAAAAACTAGTGTAAGTAACCGTATACTCAAAATATCCTAAACATATCAATCATATAAGAACAAACTCTTAAAAATAAAAAGCAGTGAAGTATAAACTATATACAGAAACCCCTACATTCCTATACATAATATTATAATGGAATTTGTGTAAAATGGTGATTTTTGTTGTTGTTATTGCTCAATGTATCCATAAAACAAGTGTGTAAAATGTCAACTATTAATGTCTGTCAGAGAAATGGGGCCAAATGGCTGAAATTTGATGCTGCAATGTATGGAGAGAAAATGGGAACTGTCCAGGCAGCCACTGGTATGTCATTTTTTAGTTTTGGAAGCTGCAGGCCCTGCACTTCTTATATAATCAAATATATTTATCCCTCTCAGGTCTCTGAGGTGGTTGAAGAATAGATAGCTAGAGTCTCATAGTTAAATTTTGAGTTGTTTAGGAATCAAGAGGGTGTTCTGGATCTAAGAAGATATTTTTAAAATTATGAGGCAAGTTAGTATGAAAGCTGAGTTAGATATAGAACTTTAAACTCATGGAGATGGTTAGATAGTAAATGTTAAAATCAGGTGCCAAATACATTGGGCATGTATTTGGGCATGCCAAATACATTGGACTGGACATTGGGAATGTATGCTAAGCCATATAACTCTTATAATTGTGGCCTATTTATTTCTGTTGTTTTGTATTGTATTTATAGTTATAAGAAAAAGAACCGTTTTTTGGACTGAAAGGGAGAGCTGTTGGGGGGAAAAAAGAAATACCTTAAACTAAAAAAAAAAAAAAAGAAGGGAAGAGGATGGAGGGTTGAGGGGGAGGAGGGTGGAAGGGTGGGACTGGAGCGGGGAGTAGGGAGGGGATTGTGATTGAGATGTAACTTGAAGAAATAAAAAATAAATTATTAAAAATGTCAACTATTTAGGTAAGAATATGACACTATAAAAAGAAAAGGAAATGCATCATTTAAATACTCTTTTGCAGTATGTTTAGTTTGTATGTACTCGAGCTCAATTTCAACTTTCCATTTAGATTAATTTTTACACAAATAAAATAAAACTTTCCCTTAACTAAATACATTTACTGAGTAAGAATTTCCAATTCAAAGTCTCTATAACAGATTAACATCTTTAGATTTGAAATTTGGTTAATGCAATTCTTTCACCTTAGCAGATTATAAATTTTATTTTCTTTCTTAAGTAAAAATAGGCTCTTCTCAAAGTTTCTTCTTCAGAAAAGAGAAGATCTCTAGGAGACAACAACCAGGAGGATAAAACAGGATGTAAATAAGACAATTTGAAAGAAAATCCTCATTATCAAGCTTGAACAAAGCAACGCAGTAGGAGAAAAAGAGTCTCATGGGCAAGCATAGAGTCTCAGAGATAAACCGGTTCCCACTGTTAGGAATCCCACAAGAGCACTAAGCTAAGAGCTATAACATATACACAGACGACCTGGCTTAGACCCTTGGACGGCCTGAGCTTGCCCTATTAGTCTCTGTGAGCCAGCGTGATGCCTGCTTAGTTGAATCAGTCAGTGGACCATGTTCTCCTGGTATCCTCCTTCCACTCTGACTCCTACAATCTTTCCTTCAGGTCTTCTGTGTGTTTCTATGATCTCTGAGGCAGGGACCTGATGGCAGTCTCCAATGCAGACTGTCTTCTGCACAGTGTCTGGCAGCGAATCCCTGTACTCATTCACATTGCTGCCAGGAGTAGTCTCCTCGATAACTACCGGACAAAGTACCTATCTAAGATTACAGCAGGATATCATTAGAAGTCATGTTCCACTGATATTGTTGTTCTTGTTGTTGTGTATTGTGCTTGACTCTACTCTACGCCTTTGGGATATTCAGTTTCCACGTCATGGCTATTCAGTCCTGTGGCATGAGCCGTAAGTAAAACCAAATACTGTTTGGCCACTCCCTCATGTTCTGCATCAGCAATACCCAGGCACATTTTACAGGCTGGACAGATTGCAGCGGCAGGATTTGTTAGCTGGGTTGGTGTACAGATTTCTCTTTCTGTAGCCTGCAGAATAGCTCTAACAATAGACTAGAATGATATTAGGGCAAAGGCTCCAAGCCTGCACAAGTTTAACTTCTCTATGTTCAGTGAACTGAGTGGAAGTTGTCCTCAGCCTCTGTGTCAGTTTTAAGAAGGCGACCGGCTGTCCCGGCATTAGACTGGGTAGTTTAATTAGACTGGTAGAGGTCTCATGGGACCTCTTCAGTAAACAAGTCAATCAAATGTGTCCTAGTCCCACCAGTGAAATCTTGTCTGGCTACAAAGTGTTGCCAGTTCTGATCTGTCCAGATCTTCCATTACTAGGAGTCCTCACTAGGCTCACATTCATAGCTTCCTGTAAATTCCTACTGCATTAGATTTCCACCCTCTCCCATTGTCTCCAGTTCCAAGTGCCTATGCTTATAGTCTCTCCCACCACATCTCCCTCTATCTCTCCTCCTTGCCCCAAATCCCTCCTGCTTCTTCTATACCAGTTAAGGCATATTCCTAGTCCAACTCTCATGATACAGGAGGAAAAATCTCTTTTATACTATTTTCATGGTCATGTGTCATGCTAAATTACAATCTTAACTTTTCCACTCAGTTACCAACTTTATTTGTTCAGAGTTGCTTTACCAGCAGTACGTTTCTCTCAACATCAATTTCAGTTTAAAAATACCTGATTATTTTTCTTATTTACATTGTATTTAATCAAACTTCAAAAATTGTTGTTAATTTTGCTGACATTTATAAGAAAAAAATTCACCTAATGTATGTAATTTCAAGATATATTCAAAAAGTTACAGATATTTATTTATACATTAAATAATATAACAAACTTAACAATAATAATTGTAAGATAAATGACAAAAATTCATATCCAATATTTGCACTGAAATGAAATAGACAAAAACTTGAATATGTAAACATTAACCACATTTTAAAATAATATCTTTTAATTTTATGCAAGAAATCATGAAGCCTATTTGCACTCTGCATGCAAATAGGCATTAAAATATTTTTCACATTCAGAAATTACAAAATATCTACTTCATATACTTAAAAATAGAGGATATTATAAGATTTTCTTAGGTATGTATGAAAATACACTGTTCCCTCCTCTTTTTATTTATTTTAATTCATTTGAACACTCTTACTTAAATCAAATGTTTTTATTATGAATAAATGTAAGCTCAAAAGGAGTAGGGTTGATAACTCATGAAAATATTTTTGCTAGTTTAATAGTAATTTATGTATAATTTCTTTCAGCTTGTGTACTATGACAAAACACTACTAATTTAAATTTTTATTTAATTCTTAAGAGAACTGCCTTTTTCAAATAATGGATAAAGAAAATGTGGTAAATTGCACAATGGAATACTACTCAGCTATCAGTAACAAGGAAATCTTAAAATTTGCAGGCAAATGGATGGAACTAGAAAAGCTCATCCTGAGAGAGGTAACCCAGATTCAGAAGGATACACATGGCTTCTATTCACTTACAATCAAATTTTAGCCATATAGTACAGGATAACCATATTATAACTCACAGACCCAAAGAAGCTAATTAACAGGGAAGGCCCAAGGGAGGATACTTAAATCTCATTCAGAAGGGGAAAATATAGACATCAGAAATATATGAAGAGAGGGAACTAGATGGGAGAGGATGTAGGAACGCGACTGAGGGTGGGAATCTGGGGGTGGGGGAAAGCAGGGATGGAAGGTGGTAGGGCTGGGAGAGAGAAGGGAAATTGATGGGGGCTGGATCTCTGGGACAAAGTGGAGACCTGTGACAGGGTAGACTCCTCTGGGAGGATATGAGGTTGAAGGTAGGGATCAGATGTAAAATGAATAAATAAATTAATTAATGAAAAAATTCAGAACTTGGAAATTATAAATATCAAAACATTGAAAGATCTCATTTTAAAAATAAACAGTCTGAATTGAAAAAATACAGCAAATATAACAGGAAACACAAAGTTTATAGTAATATGACTATTAGGTGAAACAAGAGGTACAAAAAGCATTTCAATAAATTCTTTTTATTTTAAGAAAGAGGAGTAACTAAAACTAAAGACCTATTTAAAATCATATCAAAAGAAGCTCCTAAGATATGCATATATATAAGCAGAATTAAAATGGAGTCATCATATGAAAGAAGAAATAATTACTCAGTTACACATTATGTTACTTAGTAATACCTAAAGCACCAGGAATTATTTACATCTTTTTGTGTCACTGGCCAAAGGGGTTGCACAGATTCACCATAACATTTCAGGGTACGGTAAATAATATTGATAACCATTTGCAAACTCATATTAAGACAATATTGTTAAATGCAGCACAGATCAATGTTTTTAAATATGAAAAAAAATGGAGCAGGTGCTCAATTAGAAGCTTCACAATGCTGACAAGCATTCTTTGTACTGGAATTTATTACATATGCTATTGGAGAAGAATAGAAATCCTCACTATTATCCAATTATGAACCCCTAATGACCTAAAATGTCAATCAAAACTGTTGGAGAAAGACCTTGTACTGCCATTTCTGAGGCACTCTCTAATTGGATAATAAAAGTCACTGATGGCCATTTAGCTGGGCTGAGAGAGAGTAGGAAGGCAGGACTTCCTGGGACTAACTAAGGAATCTTGGGAAAATACAGAGGAAGCTCTCTTTCTGAGACATCTCTGTGTAAGCTCTGAAGGTACTAGAACCCATGGCAGATTGAAAATAGTTGGTCAGGTAAATTTATGTGAACTAGTTGAAAGTCAGTTAAGGCCTATGCACTGAAACATTAAAAGGTCCTGAGGTATTTATTACACCAGTGGCTGTCCAGGGTCTCAGGCTTCCAGCCAAGGTGAGTCAGGCCTGCCAGGTCTCCCACCAGGCCTCTCTGGCAGCTCTGCAGGCCTAAAATAATGACATATATTTATTAATAAATACATTTTAAACAAAATTTTAGGTTCAAATGACTTATGGTTATACCCACAGACCAGTTAATCATTCAAACCACATCGTAGAAGAGTCTGCATGCACTAGAATAAATAACACAGAGGAACATAACTAGCAACCATACAGAGTAGGAGATTTTAGAGTGCTTTTCACTCAGTGGGACATATTTTTTACACCCTTTCCTCACAGTCTTCCAGATCCATGCACAAGAAGGGACCGAACGATAATAAGCCATAGATGGTCAACAATTCCATAGAAATGGTGCTTTCCAGATAAAACATGATAATGCACATATGAGCTAATGAAGAGTATGACAGTGTGTAAAATCCCTGTACAAGTTCAAGAGAGCAAATCCTGGTAAGTAGAAGAGAAGTGGGTACAAATTTCCACCACTACTCAAGAAGATTTTATCAATTGATAGATTTTTGGAGAATGAAAATAATTTTTCTTCAATGGTATAAAACTGTGTATTAACCATATCCAGGGTATGTCTAATATTCAGGAATGCTCGGCTGACATATAATAGACTCCAAGCATACTTTTTGTTGTTGGTTTTTGCTAGGTGTGTTTGTGTGTCTCCCTCTCTTTGTGTGTGTGTGTGTGTGTGTGTGTGTGTGTATGTGTGTATAAGTGCATGCAAGGATGCAGGTGTGTGTGCAAGTGTGTGTTAATGTTTTGTATGGTTAATTTCTTTGCCTTTTCTTTTTAAGAGGGAGAAAACACATAAAATTGTGTGAATGGATGTGATGACCTGAAAGCAGTTTGGAGAGGAGAAAGAATATTGTCAAAATTTATTATATAAAATATTGTTAAATTTAAAAAATTATAAAAAATTGGATGGAAAATACCATAGTGTTTCTCAAAATTAATTTTTATCCACCAGTATTTTGATAAATTGAAGAGAAAATCTTCATCCTCTACTTTGAAATTCAAACCTATAGAAAGGCAGTGTATCCTTACATATGACGTTAACCCATATGATGTCGGGAGAATTATTATTTATAGTTAAAAATCTTCTGTACTCAATTTTTAAGTTTATTTTTTGTAATATGTATTCATCAGCTTAGAATAAAACAGGTATTAAATTCTTTTTTCTCTCTCATTTTATTACAGTGAATTTTAACAGTACAGAAAAGTCACATGACTTCAGCAGGCCATGTTTCTTAAATGCTGCAACATAAGGAACTCTCTAATTACATTAAATATTGTTACATATCCAGACTTCCAATGTGCAAATACTTGGAAACAGTTACAGCCCTCACCAAGCTAGGTTGGGGACATGAAGTCCAACAGCATTGGAAATGCTGTGAAGGCATAACTTTACAAAGAGCAATGTAAGCTTACAGAAATTGCCTTTTTTTAAAGGTGGTATGTTCATGTAATTCCAGCACCTTCACAATTTAATGAACCAAATTTACTATACTTCACTCCTAAAAACCTAGATGAAACATGAAAAAGAAGCCATACAGTATAAATTGCAACTTCAGGAAAAGTTCCTGTTTTATTATTCCAAATAATTTCTCCATGTCAAATAAATGTCCAATAGTTCCTGGTATGTGGGAAGATAATGTTTGTTAAAGTCACAATGGAACCTTACAGACTGAAACTTGTCTATATAAACAACACAAGTTGAGAAAAGGTTTAATCTCCAAACCTATTAGACTTGATGAAGTGAGATCAATAACGGCCACCTTGCAATATTACAGGAGGTCTCATTCCCATTGGAGGTCGAGGAGGCCCACCTTGGTAAGGGGCATCATTGATGGTCCCTGTCCATGTGGTGGCATAGCACCAGGAAGGTAACCAGATGCCTTGATGATGACCACCATACTGACCATGAGGTGGTATTGGAGATCTCATTCCTTGCTGCTGTGGGATGCCTGTCTGTGGTGGCATCATACCCCCAGTTGGTCCTACTGGTGGATTACCAATTGCGGTCTGTCCTGGTCGAGGAAGATTATGCTGATATTTATGTAACTGTGCCCTTCTTTCTTCCAGTTATACATCCTCATCTGGATGGATCAAGTTACTGGGTGCACTGTTGGTTGTAAGTGTAGTAGGCTTACTTGTTATTGAAGCTGCTGGTTTTGCTGCAGTACTAGTGGTTGAAGCTGTAGACTGTGTATAAACAGGGAATGTAGGTTTTGGGGGTTCTGTCCTTGTTGCAGGAGCACTATTTAACAGCTTGAAATCTGTACCAACAGGTCCTTACACAGCTGTCTGAGCCTGTCCAACACTGGGAAAAAGAGGCTTAGTTGTTCATTACCTAAATACAATCTGCTTAGCTCTATTTCTCATATAATGCCTTTGGTTTCTTAAATAGAATAAAACTTTTGAATAAGCAGAGCTCTAAAAAAAATTAGGAAGAAATGCATTTGCATATGTGTGAATGCATACACACAAATCCATTTCTAAATGACTTTGTTGGAAGAACATACTAGTCTGCTGACATGATAGATTGTAATTGTTAGGAGATGAAGTAAAATGAATGGTTGGAGTTTGAGAAAGTTTTATTTAATTTCAGTGTCATGTAAACTGCCATGACTTATGACATATTTGGAGTTCTACCATTTGCAGTCTGTTTTCTATCATATCATTTACTCTTTCTTATTTATTTATTTAGCCTATTTTTTCTATCTACCAATTCAAGGTATTCTGATAGCCATTATCTTGCTTTTTGTTCATGAAACCATATGTAGTAAGGCAATGTGGATTGGTTAGACTATTTCTAGATTTTTAAAATATTCTTTAAAGAGCAGTGTCCAATAGAGAAGTCAATGGCTATAAGTAGCTTTTAGACACATAAGTGTGTCTTGGTATGCTGAGGAACTGATTTTTAAGTTGTATTTAATTTTTATTGTAAAATCACCCTACGATTAATGATTAATCTACCAGAGAGCAATTTTAAAGTTAATCATTTCTATCTTTTTAATCAACACATAGTCCTCAGGTTATCTAATCAATTTTCACTACTTAAATATTCACTTTTATGTTGATTAATTTTGAAACTGTATCTCCAGGCAAGATTTTCCCATCATTTCTGTGACAGTATATCCTTATCTTTATTCAAACCATTATTTCTTGACCCCACAACAATTCTTTTAGGTACTCAAGCATAGATTTTCTCTTCCAGTTCTTATTTTATGAGTATATATATCATTTTACTGACATTAGATTATTTTATTCAACAAGCTTTTTATCTAAATTAGTGCAATAATACCTTTTAGTTCTTAACTTCAATTCATAGCATACACATCGCCAATGTAATAAAAAAAATCAAGCATCTGCTTTGTAATCTTAATCACCATACCCTAATACATATGTTCTAAAACTGGTTATTGTTTTTCCCAATTTTGTATGAGCATCATAATGGAGATATTTATAGGTCACAGATAACATTTAGGTCTTCAGTTTTGGTCTTCCAGGCTGTTGTCGGCAGTGTCTATTCTGTCATGGTAAGAATAGGATACTGTATAGTGTACTACATTGGTAATTTGTGATAGCCTGTAAGTTAGGTGTTTTAAATACAAAGTTAACTTGTGAAACTCTAATTATAAGGTCTATAATTGTTATTGTTTCCCATTGCTGGCACAGGCTATCTGACAAAACCTTTTATGGAAGGCAGGGTTTATTTTGTCTCTCACATTTCAGAATGCATCCTGATAAGGAAATTATTGTGACAGAAGCCTGAAGCATCTGCTCACTTTGTACTCACTGTCACAAAGCAGAGAGTAAGCAGTGTTAGTCCCATTTTCCTATCTCCTTTTAATCTTAGCTGCTGCTCCACCTACCTTTAGGATGGGTCTTTCTACCTCAAATAATCTAATCTTGAATCTCCTTCATAGTTGTACTCAGATGTGTAGTTCTAGGGAAATTTTAAATCCCATTTTAAACATCCATTGAATAATCAAGTTGAATCATCACAATAGAGTTATTGGCATAAAATTCCTGTTTTACATTGAAGAGAATCTGTACTTAAGTCAGTCCAGGCTATATCCCATTCTTAAAAGTAAATCTAATTGAACAGTATCATGTAAGACTTTTTTTATTGACCCCTCTCAACTTATCAATATATATTTCTTAATACTCAATATTGATATCTTTCAAATATAAACATTGTTCCATACTGTGACTCCAGCCACATATTTTTAAAAGAAGTGTCAAATGGTTGGAGCTCTATAAAAACCATGACAGGACCTGGAATCTGGTTTCACCATGTAGTCCTAGTCTTATGAGATGTTTTGCCATTTCATATCAAACTCAGCCTTTTTTATGATATTCACCCAGTGTTACAATGGACACTTAACAAAAGCAATTATTTTTGTAATCTTACCAGACTCACAGCAATGCCATGTATGGGAGCAACCACTTAATGGATTAAGATTTGAAATAAAGTAAAACAGATGGCTTGGGATAAAGATTGGCCACAGAGATCCTTCCTGACAAAAGTTATCTGTTATTACTTAGTGTCCAGTTGTGTTTGTTTGGTTTTAGACTGCCTTGAGAACAGATTTTTGTCTTCTTTTTTTAATTTATTTTTTTCCTTTATTTTTTATTTCTTCAAGTTACATCTCAATTGCAGTCCCCTCCCTATTCCACCTCCAGTCCCACCCTCCCACCCTCAACCCCTCATCCTCATCCCTTTTTTTTTTTCTTTAAAGTTTAAGGTATATCTTGTTTCCCCTTTCAGTCCAACAAATGGCTCTTTCTCTTATAATAATAAATACAATAGAGCACAACAGAGGTAAGTGGCCACAGTTATGAGGGTTATATGGTTTAACATACATCCACAATGACAAGTCCATATGTATTTGGTACCTGACTTTAACATTCTACTATCTAAACATCTCCATGAGTTTAAAGGTCTAGATCTGACTCAACTTTCCTACTAACTTGCAACACAATTTTAAAAGTATCTTCTTAGATCTATAACACTCTCTTGACTCCTAAACAACTCAAAATTTAATTATGAGACTCTAGCTATCTGTTCTTCAACCACCTCAGAGACCTGAGAGGGATAAATATATATATGATTTTATAGGAAGTACAGGGCCTGCAGCTTCCCAAACTAAGAAATGACATACCAGTGGCTGCCTGGACAGTTCCCATTTTCTCTCCATACATTACAGCATCGATCTTCAGTCATTTGGTCCCGCTTCTCTGACAGACATTGATTGTAGAGCAGGGGTTATGAAGGACTTACCTACCCTGTCTTGGCAGAGCTAGGCTGTCGACTTACCTGTTTCCAGGTTTTGTCCTTTTTGGACAGCATTCTGTCTACAGTTGGAGCAAGGGGCTTTTCCTACCAAGAGATAGGCTTGCGATTAATTCAATCATCTCCCACTGGAGATTCTTCGATGCTCATCTTCTACTTGGAGGAGAATAGGGGGTGCTGTCAGGAGCTGATATGTATTGATATAAAAAAATCTAAAGTTACAAAAACATCTTTGAATGCCATATTCTGCAGATCTCTTGAGGTTTTTCAAGAGGCCCTATCTATCTTTTATATTAGGGTAAGCAGATGTTGCTTGTCTCTTAGCAGGTTTATTTCTGATTAGCTTAGCAAATAACTATAATAGGCTGTAATAGTACCTAACAGAATGACCGGCTTGCATAACCATTAGTTTGCATTTCTTAATTATCCTAAACAGTTTATGACAATTAGTAGTAAAAGGCCAAAACATCACATTTCATTTTTTTTCTTTACTTCCTAACCCTTCCATCCCATTTCTCTAAGGTGGGGTGTCCTTATATAACAGTCCCTCATCTCAGTTGAGAGGTCGTATGAGGGCCAAGAGCCTCTTCATTCATTGGGGATCTACGAAGCAGTACCGTCAGTGAAAAGTGTCTTGTTGCCCGGGAGAGAGAACTACTAAACAAACAAACCAATAAGCATACAATAGATAAAAAAGACTAAAAAATAGAAAAAAAATATAACTAATACATAAAAAATAAATAAATAATAAAAATTAAAAATAAAAACCTATGTCCAAGTTCACTTTGGTGTGTTAGTTGTAGTATCGATACCTTCTACTATATAGCTAAAATCCTACTATAAGTGAATAGATGCCATATGCGTCCTTCTGAGTCTGGGTTAGTTCACTCAGGGTGAGCTTTTCTAGTTCCATCCATTTGGCTGCAAATTGCATAATTTCGTTGTTCCTGATAGCTGAATAATATTCCATTGTGTAGATGTACCACAGTTTTTTAACCCATTCTTCGGTTGAGGGACATCTGGGTTGTTTCCAGTTTCTAGCTATTACAAATAAGGCTGCTATGAACATTGATTTTTGTCTTCTATATCCTATCCCTACTCTACCATTGTACTTCCAAAGCACAAGGCTGGCTGATTTTGATGACTCACAACCAGAAGGAGGAGAATTTGCATCCTGATGAACTCTAAATTAACATTCCCTTATATTTAATTTAGAGAGCACTTAGAAAATATTCATGCAGAATATATTAATACCATTGGAACTACTCTTTTGGAATTAATATGGTTGGATGTGAGGAGGATCTGAAAAGATGGTGGTATGTTAAGAAAGTTAAAATTCCTTTTGGTATGTTGGCTGTAGGATAGTTATCTTGTACTCTATGGCTAAAATCCAATTATAAGTGACTAGATGCCATGTGCATCTTTCTGAGTTTGGTTAGCTCACACAGGATGAGCTTTTCTAGGTCCATCCATTTGGCTGCAAATTGCATGATTTTGTTGTTTCTGATAGCTGAGTAGTATTCCATTTCGCAAATGTAACACATTTTTTTTTATCCATTCCTCGGTTGAGGGACATCTGGGTTCTTTATAATTTCTGGATATTAAAAATAAGGCTGCTATGAATATAGATGAGGAGATGTCCTTGTGGTTTGGTGAGGAATCATTTGGATGTATAAGCAGAAGTGTTATGGCTGGTTCTTGAGGTAGAGCTATTCCAAGTTTTCTAGATACTGCCAAACTGATTTCTGTAGTGGTTATAGAAGTTTGCACTCTTACCAGCAATGGAGGAGTGTTCCCCTTTCTCCACAACATCGCCAGCATGTGCTGTCATTGGAGTTTTTGATCTTAGCCATTCTGACAGGTGTGAGATGGAATCTCAAGTGTTGTCTTGAGTTTCATTTATCTGATGCTTAAGGATGTTGAGCATTTCTTCAAGTGTCTATCAGTCATTAGAGTTTACTCCTTTGTGAATTCTCAGTATAGCTCTGTTTCCCATTTTTTGACTGGATTATTTGGTTTCTTGGATTTAATTTCATGAGTTCTTTGTATAGTACCAATATTGGCCCTCTGTCAGATGTGGGGCTGACAATGATCTTTTCCCAATCTCTAGGTTGCCATTTTGTTTGAATGACAGTGTCCTTTGCCTTTCAGAAGTTTTTTAGTTTCATGAGGTTCCATTTATATGGCTTAGCATATATTCCCAATGTCCAGTCCATATGTATTTGGCACCTGACTTTAACATTCTACTATCTAACCATCTCTATGAGTTTAAAGTTCTATATCTAACTCATATTTCATACTAACTTGCCTCACAATTTTAAAAATATCTTCTTAGATCCAGAACACCCTCTTGATTCCTAAACAACTCAAAATTTAACTATGAGACTCTAGCTATCTATTCTTCAACCACCTCAGAGACCTGAGAGGGATAAATATATCTGATTATATAGGAAGTGCAGGGCCTCCAGCTTCCAAAACTAAGAAATGGCCTACCAGGTATTGTTCCTAGTAATGTTTAAAAATGAAATGTCAAGTTTTGGCCTCTTGCTACCAACCGTCATAAACTGTTTAGGATAATTAAGAAATGGAAACTAATAGTCATGAAAATGTGTCATTTTGTTAGTTACTATGACAGTCTATCACAGTTATTTTCTAAGCTACTCTAAATCAAGTTGCTAAGAGAGAAGCAATATTTACTTATCTAAATATAAGAGATAGATAGGGCATCTTCAAAAACCTCAAGAGATCTGCAGAATATGGCATTCAAAGATGTTTTCTTAACTTAAGATTTTTGATATCGAGACATGTCAGCTCCTGGCAGCACCCCCTATTCTACTCCAAGTAGAAGATGAACATCAAAGGATCTCCAGTGGGAGATGGTTGAATTGGTGGTAAACCTTTCTCTTGGCAAGAAAAACCCCTTGCTTCAGCTGTAGACAGACTGCTGTCGACAAAGAACAAATCTTGGAAGCAGGTAAGTTGACAGCCTAGCTCTGCCAAGACAGGGTAGGTAAGTCCTACATAATTCCTGCTCTACAGTCAATGTCTGTCAGAGAAACGGGGCCAAACAGCTGAAGATTGATGCTGTAATGTATGGAGAGAAAATGGGAACTGTCCAGGCAGCCACTGGTATGTCATTTCTTAGTTTTGGAAGCTACAGGCCTTGTACTTCCTAAATAATCAGATATATTTATCCCTCTCAGGCCTCTGAGGTGGTTGAAGAATAGATAGCTAGAGTCTCATAGTTAAATTTTGAGTTGTTTAGGAATCAAGAAGGTGTTCTGGATCTAAGAAGATGTTTTTAAAATTGTGATGCAAGTTAGTATGAAAGCTGAGTTAGATATAGAACTTTAAACTCATGGAGATAGTTAGATAGTAGAATGTTAAAGTCAGGTACCAAATACATATGGACTGAACATTGGGAATGTATGCTAAGCCATATAACTCTCATAATTGTGGCCTATTTATTTCTGTTGTTTTGTACTGTATTTATGTTATAAGAGAAAGAACCATTTGTTGGACTGAAAGGGAGAGCTGTTGGGGGGAAAAATAACACCTTAAACTAAAAAAAAAAAGAAAAAGAAAGGGTAGAGGATGGGGCATTGAGTGGGAGAAGGGTGGAAGGATAGGACTGGAAGGGGGAGTAGGGAGGAGGTTGTGATTGAGATGTAACTTGAAGAAATAAAAAAATAAATTATTAAAAAATGAGTTACAAATAATTAGAAATAAATTTGATATAGTACATAAATAAGGAACTAGATCACATTATTATTTCAGTAGATACAGAAAAAGACTATGACAAAGTTTTACACTATTCATTATAAAAGTATTCAAGAAAGTAAGAATAGAAAAATGTACCTCAATGTAGGCAGACGTCAGAACTTCTATTCTCTCTGTGCTCCCCCAGACCCAATCTCCCATTTTAGTCTCATGAATTGCAACAGAACACCAGCTGTACCCTTTCCTGCACTAATCCCACAACTTCTGTGGATTAAACAGACCTTTCCCTCATAAGCCTCATCAACCAACTTATGGCTGAATCCCATTGCCTAACTCCAGGAGGTAACCCCTACTAAACCACAGGCCATTCCTGCAAGATAACCAAGGAGGATGCCTGCAGAACTTCTTCTCTCTTTCAGTTGCACCTAGATTCAAGCAGTGTCAACTCTAGTGCTACAACAGAACACCAGCTACAGCATCCCTTACAACTACCCTCATCTACTGTGTACTCCATAACCCACCCTCTCCTAACCTCCTTCTGCTCACTTGTTGCTTTGTCCTAGACATCAACTCCAGCAGGTACCCCACCCTAACCCAAGACTGCTCTTCATAGGGCAGCAAGTAGACAGGAAGGAGACCCTCAACTCTTCTACTGCTCTTGAGTTCCAGTCTATCTAGTAACATCCCAAGCTCTGGGGCTAGAAACCACTTGTGGTATCCCTTTCTTCTCTGATGCCATTTCCAAGTGATCCCCAACATTCCTTCCCCCAACTCATACCAGTTACAGACTCCAGCACTAGCAGGCATCCCCTGTGAACACAGGAGGTAAACAGGTCAAGAAAACAGTCAAAACATCCACCAAACTCCCTTAAAATATGGAGTATAAACATAATCTAAGGAAAAATATCCACCAAACAAAAACAAATCTGGATATCAGCACCTAGAACTTTAATTATTCTAAACCTCATTGCTGCGGTGGCAGGATAAAAACATAATCAAAAACAGTCCGGGTAATATGTCTCTACTACAGCCCTGCTATTTTATCACACTAGAACCTAAACATCCCAACATAGCTGAAGTACAAGAAAGATGCTGTAAAACATCTTTTATGATTATAATAGAGCTCCTTGAAGAGGAAATTAATAATCCCTATAGTAAACCATGATCAGGTAGGCTTCATCTCAGGAATGCAAGGATGGTTCAACATATGAAAATCCATCAATATAATTTACAATATAAACAAGATGAAAAAAACCACATGATCATCTCACTAGATGCTGAAAAAGCATTTGACAAAATCCAATACCCCTTCATACTAAAAGTTCTGTAGAGAACAGGCATAAAAGGACAATACCTAGAAATAATAAAAGTGGTATACAACAAGCCTGTAGCCAACATCAAATTACATGGAGAGAAACTTGAATCATTTCCTATAAACTCAGGGACATGACACGGATGTCCACTTTCACCATATCTCTTCAACATTGTAGTTGAAGTTCTTGCTAGAGCAATAAGACAGCTAAAGGAGATCAAGGGGATACAAATTGGAAATGAATAAGTCAAATTATCCCTATATGAAGATCATATGATAGTATACATGAGCGACCCCAAAAATTGTACTAGAGAACTCTTAAAACTGAAAAATAATTTCAGCAAAGTGGCTGGATACAAAATTAATGCAAAACAATCAGAAGCCCTTCTTTATACAAAAAAAAAAATGGGTTGAGAAAGAAATTAGGGAAACAACATCCTTCACAATAGACACAAACAAAATAAAATACCTGGGGGTAACTCTCACCAAGCAAGAGAAAGACCTGTATGACAAGAACTTCAAGTCCTTGAAAAAAGAATTTGAAGAGGCCAGGCCATCAGAAGATGGAAAGATCTCACATGCATATGGATAGGTAGGATCAACATAATAAAAATTGCCATCCTGCCAAAAGCAATATACAGATTCAATGCAATTCCTGTTGTGAAAATACCAACACAATTCCTTATAGACCTGGAAAAAGTATTCTCAACTTCATATGGAATAACAAAAAACTCAGAATAGTTAAATCAATCCTGTACAAAAAAATAAAAAATAAAAATCTGGAGATATCAGCATCCCAGATTTTAAGCTGAACCATAGAGCAATAGTAATAAAAACAACATGGTCCTGGTATAGAAACGGACAAGTAGATCTACGGAATTGAATTGAAGAACCAGAAATGAACCCCCCCCCCTCAGTCACTTAATTTTTGACGAAGAAGCCAAAACCTGGACAAATTGAATGTCAACATGTAAAAGAATGAAATTAGAACCATACTTATCACCTTGCACAAAACGTAAGTCCAAGTGGATCAAAAACCTTAACATAAGGCCAGACACACTAAATCTACTAGAAGAGAAAGTGGGAAAAACCCTCAAACTCCTCAGCACAGGCTACAACTTCCTGAACAGAACACCAACAGCTCCGGATCTAAGACAAACAATCAATAAATGGGACCTCATGAAACTGAAATGCTTCTGTAAGGAAAAAGACACTGTCATTAGAACAAAACGGCAACCTACAGATTAGGAAAAAGTCTTTACCAACCCCACAACTGACAGATCGCTAATATCCAAAATATACAAAGAACTCAAGAAATTAAATGCCTAGAAAACAAATAATACAACCAAAAAATGGGGAACAGAGCTAAACAGAGAATTTACAAAGGAGGAATCCCTAATGGCTGAGAGACACTTGAGGAAATGCTCAGCATCCTTAATCATCAGAGAAATGCAACTTAAGATGACTCTGAGATTCCATCTCACACCTGTCAGAATGGCTAAGATCAAAACTCAAATGACAGCACATGCTGGGGAGGTTGTGGAGAAAGGGAAACACTCCTCCATTGCTGGTGGGAGTGCAAGCTTGTACAATCACTATGGAAATCAATCTTAGAAAACTTGAAATAGATCTACCACAAGAGCTAGCCATACCACTTCTGGGTTAGATCCAAATCATTCCTCACCAATTCACAATGAAGTTTCATCATCTATGTTAATAATAGCCTATTTGTAATAGTTAGAAACTGGAAACAACCCAGATGTCCCTCAACTGAGGAATGGATTAAAAAAAAAAAAAAAACCTGTGGTACATCTACAGAATGGAATACTACTCAGCTATCAGAAACAATGAAATTATGCAATTTACATTCTAATGGATGGATCTAGAGAAGCTCATCCTCAGTGAACTAACTCAGACTCAGAAGGATGCATATGACATCTATTCACTGATAGTCGGATTTTAGCCATATAATACAGGAAAACTATACTACAGCCAATGCACCAAAGGGAAAAGAACATAGACTTTGTTTCCTATCAATGAGACACTTTGCCCTAGTGGTGCTATTTTGTAGTCCACCAGTGTATGAAGAGGCCCTTGGACCTCATATGACTGCTGAACTGGGGTGGGGGACTGTTATGTAGGGACACTCCACTCCAGAGGAGTGGGATGGAAGGGACAGGGGGTAGAAGTTGAGAGGGTGGGACTGGGAGGGGTGGAAAGAGGACAAGGTGATGGATACGTAACCTGAGTCATAAATATATATTTTTTAAAAGAAAGATTATTGTTGATATGGATGAAATCTCTGAAATTGAAATGTAAAATTTGGCAACTAGGAAATAATTCTTAAACAAAAATCGAGATAGCTATCTACCTACAAACACCTACAAGCCTACAATCCTAAAACATACACAGAGTACAAAGCAAGAGAATGACAGAGAAACTTAAAATTTACTTTAGCAAAAAGTAATGTTTTATAAAAGGTTTGAGTTTGAAATTTTTAATATTTATTTTCAACGACAGCTTTTTTCTACATTTACTGTACATAAAAATTGTCATACAAAGGCTGGAGATGTGGATCAATTGTTAAGAAGACAGTCTGCTCTTCCAGAGGACTTGAGCTCAATTCCCAGCACCCACATGAGAGCTCACAACTGTCTATAATTCCAGTTCCAGGGGATCTGACACCCATTCACAGACATAGATGCAGGCAAAAATACCGATGCACACGGAATATAAATAAATTTTAAAAATTAAAAAAGATTGTCACACAGAGAAAAAGATGAAAGATTTTTCTATGTGAGTATATGCCCTTGCCCATGCACACACATACACA
>CAJQZJ010031536.1:8843593-8861174 GCA_907164525.1 Lophiomys imhausi
CACACACACACACACACACACACACACACACACACACACACACACACCATCATGTGTTCACATGTAGTGTGGGAAATCATTAAGTGTTTAAAATTACTTTTGGTTTTCTTTCTTTAAACAAATTAGTTATGTTTATATAATTAACATACAGCTATTATAAAAAAAGTCTTTAGGAATAATTTAGGAAAATTTTACACAATAAAACTTTTAAAATTCAAATTTATTTATTTATTGCTTCAACTTACATCTCCATCATAGTGTCCTCTTTCCACCCCTTCCAGTCCCACCCTCCCACCCTCTACCCCCTAAACCTTCCATCCCACTCCTCTGGAGTGGAATGTCCCTACATAACAGTCCGCCGCCCCAGTTCAGCTGCCATATGAGAGCCAAGAGCCTCCTCAAACACTGGGGGTCTACAAGGCAACATCACTAGGGAAAAGTGTCTCATTGACAAGAAAAAAAAAGTCTATGTCCATGTTAACTTTGGTGCATTGGTTGTAGTATAGATATCCTGTACTATATGGATAAAACTGACTATAAGTGAATAGATGCCATGTGCATCCTTCTGAGTCTGGGTTAGCTCACTCAGGATGAGCTAATCTAGTTCCATACATTTGGCTGAAATTGCATAATATCATTGTTTCTGATAGCTGAGTAGTATTCCATTGTGTAGATGTGACACAGTTTTTTAATCCATTCTTCGGTTGAGGGACATCTGGGTTGTTTCCAGTTTCTAGCTATTACAAATAAGGCTGCTATGAACATAGATGAGGAAACTTCCTTGTGATTCATTGAGGAGTCATTTGGATGTATATCCAGAAGTGGTATGGCTGGGTCCCGAGGCAGAGCTATTCAAAGTTTTCTAAGATATAGCCAGACTGACCTCCTTAGTGGTTGCACAAGCCTGCACTCCCACCAGCAATGGAGGAGGGTTCCCCTTTCTCCACACCCTCGCCAGTATGTGCTGTCATATGAGCTTTTGATCTTAGCCATTCTGACAGGTGTGAGATGGAATCTCAGAGTTGTCTTGACTTGCATTTCTCTGATGATTAAGGATGCTGAGAATTTCTTCAAGTGTCTTTCAACCATCAGGTATTCCTCCTTTGTGAATTCTCTGTTTTGCTCTTTTCCCCATTTTTTTTTGATTGGATTATTTGGTTTCTTGCCATTTAATTTTTTGAGTTCTTTGTAAATTTTGGATATTAGGCCTCTGTCAGATGTGGGGTTGGTGAAGATTTTTTTCCCAATCTGTAGGTTGCCATTTTGTTCAAATGACAGTGTCTTTTGCCTTACAGAAGCTTTTCAGTTTCATGAGGTCCCATTTATTCATTGTTGCTCTTAGGTCCTGATCTGTTGGTGTTCTGTTCAGGATGTTGTCACCTGTGCCAATTAGTTCGAAGGTTTCTCTCACTTTCTCTTCTAGTAGATTTAGTGTGACCCGGCTTATGTTAAGGTCTTTGATCCACTTGGACTTACGTTTTGTACAAGGTGATAAGTATGGATCTACTTTCATTCTTTTACCTGTGGAGAACCAGTTGGACCAGCACCATTTGTTGAAGATGCTGTCCTTTTTCCATTGTACTGTTTTGGCTTCTTTGTCAAAAATTAGGTGACCGTATGTATGTGGGTTCATTTCTGGGTCTTCAATTCGATTCCATTGATCCATTGGTCTCTTTCTAAATCACTAACATCAAATTAAATGGAGTGAAACTTGAAGAATCTCCTGTAAACACAGGGACAAGACAAGGATGTCCACTTTCGCCATATCTCTTCAATTTAGTTCTTGAAGTTCTTGCTAGATCAATAAGACAGCTTAAGGAGATCAAGAGGTTACAGTTTGAAAACAAAGAAGTCAAATTATCCCTATTTGCAGATATTATGATAGTATACATAAGCCACCCTAAAAATTCCACCAGAGAACTCTTACAGCTGATAAACACCTTCAGCAAGGTGACTGGATACAAAATTAATTAAAAAAAATCAGAATCCCTTCTATTTACAACATATAAATGGGCTGAGAAAGAAATCAGGGAAACAACTCCCTTCACAATAGCCACAAACAACATAAAATATCTGGGGGTAACTCTAACCAAGCAATAAAGGACCTGTACAACAAGAACTTCAAGCCCTTGAAGAAAGAAATGGAAGAGGCCTTTAGAAAATGGAAAGATCTCCCATGCTCATGGATAGGTAGGATCAACATAATAAAAATGGTCATCCTACCAAAAGCAATATACAGATTCAATGCAATTCCTATCAAAATACCAACACAATTCTTTATAGACCTGGAAAAAGCAATTCTCAATTTCATGTGGAACAACAAAAAACCAAGAATAGCTAAATCAATCCTGCACAATAAAAAAACATCTGGGAGGTATCACCATCCCAGATTTCAAGCTGTACTACAGAGCAATAGTAATAAAACTTTTAAGGTGTTCATATCCCTTAATCATTTAATTTCCCTCTACAGTTCACCCTTTGAGCTTATTGTAAGATATTTGATGAATTATATAATATGTACATTAAGACAAAAATGATAACAAGAAGTAGAAATAGACCAATATTAACTCATCCTCATTTTCATCTTTCTAGAAATATTAAAAAGCTTGAAAATTTTAGTATTTAGGTAAAATTTCAATAAGCTGTACCCGTATTACACTCTTACTATCTTTTTTCACTCATGTATTGTTCTAAAAAGAAAATAAAATACATTGGATGTTTAAAGCCAAGTAGGACAAAATTAATTTTTCCTCATTGTACACTACTGATTAAAATGAAAGATAACTATACAAAACATCTATAATTTTAAAGATGCAGAAATGAACACCTTCTTATACATTACCTTTTTTAGACTGAAATACATATCTGTAACCCTATACTCTCACAGATTTTTTTACAAGAAGTGATACTGTGCTTTGTCAAATGTCTTTCCTAACTTTAATGAGATTACCATCTGGTCTCTGTCCTTTAGCACATTTAATGTACTGAATAATGTTTACTTATTTACATATAATAAAAAATTCCTGCATTTCTGTAATGAAGTCAACTTTGTCACAGTGGATAATCTTTTTGTTATGTTTTTGCATTACATTTATAAGTAGGTCAATGAGAACTTTTACATCTATGCAAAACACAGATACTAGTTTATTTTTGGATGGTTAGGCGTCTGTTTTTTGGTATTGGATTAATGCTCCTTCACAAAATGAATTTGGAACTGTTTCCGTTCTTTTCTAGTTTGAGAAATAGTTAGAGGGATATTGGAGTTTGTTCTTTAAAGTTCTGGTTGAATTCCACACCGAATTCAACTGGCCCTTGGCTTCATTATTTGGGAGAAGGTTTGCATCTGAAACACAAAAACAATTTTTAAAAACCTAAATATCAAGAAAACAAACAACTTAATTGAAAATGAACCTTGGGACTAAACATGAAGCTATAAAGATGAAATTCAAATATTTAGATATATTTTTAGAAAGAGTTCCACATCCATAGTCCTCAAGGAAATGCAAATGAAAACCACTTTGCAATTTTATCTTTCTCCAGCCAGAATGACTAAGATGATTTCAAAGAAACAAAGAAATGATGACAAAGGCTGACATAGATTTACCTCATTTACCGTTGATAAGAGTGCAAACTAGTGTGCTTTCTCAACTCTTCAATATCCCGGAAACCAGGAAAGAGGAATTTTTAGTCTGAGCTGAGTCCTGAATCCACCCATGGTTAGAGTATGTGACTGACCCCCATGGAGGGTGACACGCTCTGGGACACAGAGTGTCTGAGAGAGAAATGTGTACTCATACAATTTTTTTTTCTCATGAAAATCAAATACATATATACTTGCTCAACTGAGATTTTCTTTTTCCTTTTCTTTAAGTGTCAATCTACCAAGTGAGGCGAAACAGATTAAATCTGATTCTTTCTTGCCATAAAACCTTACTGGATTCGATCTCAAAGGTTTAAGCTGTGATTTGGAGGCAGTCTTACTTAGCAGCTGGATGAGCTTTTCTACTTGGCCAGGCAGCATCCTGAACTATTGCAGAGAATTAAAAAAGATGAAGTCAGAATAGGGTCCATTCGAATTAGGGACAAACAGCAAAAGGTGACCTTGGCAGCAAAAGCTACAATACTGACAGGAAGAGAGCCAGATGGCTGAGCACAGAGCAGTTGTGAATTGAAAATGAAGCCACTCAGACAAGGAAGAAAACACTTTAAAAAGTTACTTTTTGAAAAACGCAAACTTAATGAAACAAGCTGTTTCCTCAACTTAAAATTACATGACTGTCTTTATCACTATGTTGCAGAATTAATAGTATGTTTGTACTGTATTTTATTTTCAGAATGACTGAATTATATACACTGAATATGTCAATTTCCAATTTAAAAACAAAATAAAAAACAAGCTTACTTCTGAAGTAAGCTTTTAACTATGAATTCCAAATATTGAAAGAGGAATAAGGTACTCCAAATCATATTCTGGTTTCTGGAATGCATCCAAAGAGATGGACCTCTGTATCTCCTGAAAGAAAGAGAGCTTTGTGCTTGGCCCTGTTGCTGCAGGGAAGACCTAGTAAATTTACAGTAGGGTTCAGGCTACACCCTGGAGCTGTTATGGCAAACTGTACATCTAATTGACAGCTTTTCAGCTGAAAACATCAATAATCTTTCATTGTGGGCTCCAGAACTCAGGCAAGACTCTGAGGGCTCATTTCAGTAAGTTATTGCTTTATAGGTCACCTTTGCAGCAGATTTATATAAGAATCTCACAGTGGAGAAGGATCAATGGGAGGGTGTTTGGAGAGTGCCCTTATTCGCTGAAAACCTGGGTTAAAGTTCTATCTAAAAACAGAATGGGTCAAAGAACAAAGGAACAAAACACTTTCATTGCATCATTTCCTTTGCATCATACCAAAAAGTTTACCAGACAATAGTCTATAAACATATTGATTATGTGATTCCCTATCACACCTAATGAAAAATTCGTGAATATACTGAAGCCAGCCATAATTGTAGTTTTGATAATGAAAGGACCCTCAAGGCCTAACCTTGGAGGAGCCATTGACTTTGATATCTACCTTCAAAAGGAGAGTTACTACTTCTGGACTTAGCCCACTGCCGTGCTACTAATGAATATGACTCACTAAACTTAAATGAAGATGAAGTTAATTCTATACTTTTTATTCAATTACAATTATGTGACCTACTAGACAAGGAAATCCAGAGACTAGAAAGTAAAATTGGTTTGTCTGACTCAGACATAGAGGATACAATGATTGTATTTCATGTCTCAAACCTCACGCAAAGCGTGATGCACATTAATCAGTGCTCACGTTTTCTGTTACAAATATAGCACCAATATCTGTTTTATACTATGTTTTGTATCAAGATTTTTTTTATTAATTTAAGAATTTCTTTGATTCTTTTATTTATTTCTTCTATTTTATCTTTATTGCTTGAAATTCTTTCCTTCCATCTCTTGCATTCTTTTGGTGGGAAGCTTTCCTCTGTAGCTCCTTTTCATATTCCTAAACTTTACTTTCCAGAAATTCCCTCTGTTTCTGTTTTCTATATTGTCTTTTTTCAATTTCATGTTCTGAATTTGTTTATTTATTTATTTATTACCTCAGGTTACATCTTCATCAAAGTGTCCTCTTTCCACCCCTCCCAGTCCGGCCCTTCCACCCTCAACCCATTATCCCTTCCATCCCACTCCTCTGGAGTGGAGTGTCCCTACATAACAGTCCCTACCCCAGTTCAGCAGTTATATGAGGGCCAAGAGACTTCTCATACACTGGAAGTCTACAAGGCAGCAACACTAGGCCAAAGTGTCTCATTGATAGGAAACAAAGTCTATGTTCATGTTCCCTTTGGTGCATTCGTTGTAGTATAATTATCCTGTATTATATAGTTAAAATCTGACTATAAGTGAATAGATGCCATGTGCATCCTTCTGAGTCTGGGTTAGCTCACTCAAGATGAGCTTCTCTAGTTCCATCCATTTAGCTGCAAGTTGCATAATTTCGTTGTTTCTAATAGCCGAGTAATATTCCATTGTGTAGATTTACCACAGTTTTTTAATCCATTCTTCGGTTGAGGGACATCTGGCTTATTTCCAGTTTCTAGCTATGACAAATAAGGCCCTATGAGCATAGATAAGGAAACTTCCTTGTGGTTTGGTGAGGAGTCATTTGGATGTGTACCCAGAATTGGTATGGCTGGGTCCGGAGGCAGATCTATTCCAAGTTTTCTAAGATATTGCCAGTCTGACTTCCATAGTGGTTGCACAAGCCTGCACTCCCACCAGCAATGGAGGAGGGTTCCCATTTCTCCACACCCTTGCAAGTATGTGCTGTCATATGAGCTTTTGATCTTAGACATTCTGACAGGTGTGAGATGGAATCTCAGAGTCATCTTGAGTTTCATTCCTCTGATGATTAGGGATGCTGAGCATTTCAAATGTCTCTCAGACATTAGGGATTCCTCCTTTGTGAATTCTCTGTTTAGCTCTGTCTCCATTTTTTGATTGGATTATTTGGTTTCTTTGGCATTTAATTTCTTGAGTTCTTTATAAATTTTGGATATTAGCCCTCTGTCAGATGTGGGGTTGGTGAAGATTTTTTCCCAATGTATGCTGGCATTTTGTTCAAATGACAGTGTCTTTTGCCTTACAGAAGCTTTTCAGTTTCATGAGGTCCCATTTATTGATTGTTCGTCTTAGATCCTGAGCTGCTGGTGTTCTGTTCAAGAAGTTGTCACCTGTGCCAATGAGTTCGAGGGTTTTTCCCACTTTCTCTTCTAGTAGATTTAGTGTGTCTGGCCTTATGTTAAGGTCTTTGATCCACTTGGACTTAAGTTTTGTGCAAGGTGATTAGTATGGGTCCTATTTCATTCTTTTACATGTGGACATCCAGCTGGACCATCACCATTTGTTGAAGATGCTGTCCTTTCTCCATTGTACAGTTTTGGCTTCCTTATCAAAAATTAAGTGACCATAGGTGTGTTGTTTCATTTCTGGGTCTTCAATTTGATTCCATAGATCCACTTTTCTGTTTGTATCCCAGTACCTTGCTGTTTTTATTACTATTGCTCTGTAGTACAGCTTGAAATCTGGGATGGTGATACCTCCAGATGTTTTAATTGTTTCCTTCAACTGTTTGTTTCTCCCATGGTCATGATTGGTAGGATTAACATAATGAAAGTGCCAATCCTACCAAAATAAATCTATAGAGTCAATGCAATCCCCATCACAATTCCAATACAAATCTTTGCAAAACTTGAAAAGACAATTCTTAACCTCATATGCTAAAGCAAATATCCAGGATTTCATCTGAACTCACAAGGCCTCAGAGATACTGAGCCAACAACCAGGGAGCTAGCATGGGAGTGGCCTAGACATATATGTTACAGTTGTATAGCTTTATATTCTTGTGGGACTCATAATGGTGGGAGCAGGAACTGTCTCTGATTTGGTTGATTTCCTTGGTGAACCTTTTCTCCTACTGGATTGCTATTGCTTCAATAAGAAAAGATGCACCTAGTCTTACTGCAAATTGATGTGCCCTGGCTGGTTGATATCCATTAAGGCTAATCCATTTTTTAAAAGAAACAGAAGAATATTGAATTTGGTGGTGGAGTGGATGTTAGGGAGAGGGTCTGGGAGAAGAGGAGGGAAGGGAAACTGTGATCTGGATGTAAAATAAATAAAAATTAAAAAATAGAATAGCTAAAACAATCCTTAACAATAAAAGAACTGCACAAATTATCACCATCTCGGATTTAAAGTTGTATTACAGATATCTCGTAAAAACCACATGGTATTGGCATAAAAATAGACATGTTGATTAATAGAATAAGGTTAAAGTCCCAGATATAAATTCATACACCTATGGGTACATGATTTTTGATAAAAGAGCCACATACTGGGAAAAAGTAAACAACTTCAGCAAATAGTGCTGGTCAAATTGAATGTCTGTGTGTAGAAGAATGCAAATAGATCTAAATCTGTCACCTTGCACAAAACTCAAATCCAAGCCTATTAAAGACTTAATATAAAAAAATATACACTCAATCTGATAGGGGAAAATAATGTGGGCTAATGTCGGATGAAATGGCACAAGAGACAACTTCCTGAATGGAACACCAATAGCATGGGAATTAAGATCATCTACTCATAAATATACCTCATGAAACAAAAAAGCTTCTGTAAATCAAAGAATACCACTAATAGGACAAAGTGGTACTGTACAGAATTAGAAAATATGTTTTACCAATTACATATCTAATAGAGGACTAATATCCAAAATATTTAAAGAACTGAATAAACTAGATATCAAAACCCTAAATAATCCAACTTTTAAAAAATGGGTTAACTGATTTGAAAAGAATTCTCAATAGAGGAATCTAAGTGGCTGAGAACTAATTAAAGAAATGTCCAAGATTTTTAGTGATCAGTGAAATGCAAATGAAACTATTTTGAGATTCCATCCTATAACTCTCAGAATGGCTAAGATCAATAACACAGGTGACAGCCTATGCTGGTGAAGATGTGGAACAAGAGAATACTCTTTCATTGCTAGTGGGAGTAGAAACTGTGTAGCCACAATGGGAATCAATATTGTGGTTCCACAAAATTAGGAATGTACCTAACTCAAGACCCAGCTACATCACTCTTCAGAAAATACCCAAACATGCTCCACAAGGATACTTGCTCAACTATGTTCATTATAACTTTATTTATAACATCCAGAAACTGGAAACAACCTAGATGTCCCATAACTAAGTAATGGATGAAGAAAATACAGTACAATTTAACAATTCAGTATTACTCAGCTCTTAAAATATGGCATCATGTATTTGCAGCAAATGCAGGAATCTAGAAAAAAAACCTTATCCTGAGTTATGTAGCCCAGACATAGATAAATATAATATGTATCTGCTCATATGTGGATATTAACTGTTAAATGAATGATAACAAAGCTTTAAGCTGTAGCCCCAGAGAGGTTTGTTGTAGAGGAAGAGAATGGCAGAGGGAGGGAGAAATAAAATAGATTTTATGGGTCCACTGAGGAATGGAGAGCATAGTATTGATATGATCAGGTGAGTGTTAGTGCAAATTTATATAATTGTGTTTGTTTCATAGTTTCTGTGTTAACATGGGTATCACCCAAATAATTGAGACTCAAATATAGTATTTGTTTAATATAGCAATTCTGCATAATTCTGAGCAATTTTAATCTGTTTGTAACCATCTATGGTAGTCTGACTCCTTCTTTGCCAAAATCCCTAAGTTACTTGCCTTTAGTGCTTTCTTTGATTCAGCTGAATATGCCTCAGGACTTCTGTATCCCTGCCTGTGGCTGAATCACCTGCTTTTCCTCCTCTAACTCCTCCTCCCCTGGGGCAGGAATTCCAGCTCTATTCTCTGACCTCCTCAGTGATTGGCTGTAAACTGCTTTATTGGCATATTCGGGGATAATTTTGGGTAGCAATGTTTATACAACATTGAGACAGGAGATTCTTAGGACAAGGATTACAACCAGATATGGAGGGCTATACAAATCAGCATTTGAATTGCACAATACCCTTATGCCTACATGTGGGGAGGAAAATGGGGTAGATAGAGGGTATGCAGGAAAAGACAATAGAATTAAAGAACATTTGAGGGTTGGTAGGGAGACCCAGTGAAGTAGAAATTTCTTAAAATATATGAAGGAAATCTTAATGAAGTCTCCATATAATTAGGAAGGTGGAATCCCAACAGGACATATCTTGTCATAAAACAAAGTTTTCAGTACTGACACTAGGTTACGTCCAATTGAGTTGTTGGCCAAGAAGGTCCCATGGAAAACCCATCACAAACCAGGAGGTTGGCAAGAAAATAAATACTCTTCACAAACAGACAGACAGCAAGACTCCCTTGCTGAAAGTAATACCCACACAACTAATTGACTATGGGGAAGCAACAACTTATATAGAATTTCACCCTGTCTTCCACTGTCTTTGATATTAGAAGGTACTCTTTAGGCTACCAAAAGAGAACTGTAAACACAAACTCAGCTATAAAACCTTTGATTTAAAATTTCATCTCAATTGCAAATTGTGCTATGGAAATGGTGACACAAATCTTGTGAGAGTAACTAACCAACGTCTAATTTGACTAAAGGCCCACTCCCCATGATGGATTCCATAATCAACACTGCATAGATGACTAGGAATCAGCAATTAGACATCCCAGAGACCTAAGGAAAAATCAAATACTACTGGTCTTAAAAATAAAAAGCCGTTATAAATGGCTCCTAATGATATGTTGTATACTCATAGATCAGTGCATTTTTTTAAGTTTCCTTCTGCAGGAGATAGGAGCAAATACAGAGACTCTCTTCCAGACATTTAGCAGGGAGGGAAGAGAGAATAGAGAAGAGAGAAAGAAAAGAAAGAAGGAGAGACACATAGGAAGACAGAATACTAAATAGGATGTCTGCATCAATTCCCTCCTCCTCAGAGCTCACAGAACCCTGAGAAAGAGAAGGCAGAAATAGTGTAAGAGCCAGAGGTGATGGAGCACACCAGGAGAACAATAACTTCTAAATCAACTGAGCAAAGGTCATGGAAACCCACAAAGACTGAAGAAGCACACACAGGTTCCACGTGGGTCTTCACTGTGTTCTCTGCATATATAGTATAGCATTAGGTTTAGTACATTTATGAGATTCCTTAGTGTGTGAACAAGAGGGCGTCTGATTTTTGTACCTTCTCTGGGGCTCTGTTTCTTCCAATAGCTTGTCTTTTGAAACTTCAATTATTTAAAATGTTCTGTTATTATATTTTATTTCTTTATCTTTCATTGGTATTTCATAGCAGTTTATTCTTTTTTAATGAAACACAGAAAAGTAGTAGCACCAGAAGAGAGGAAAAGTGGTGAGGAACTTGAAGAAGTACTAGGAGAGGAAACTTTAATAATAAGGATATATTACATGAAAAAACAATCTATTTTCAATAAAAAATAAAAATTAGAAAAAAAGCCAATAAATTTACATTTTAACAGGACACCCCTCTGCTAATAATTTTAGTTATAATAAAGGGAAATGAGCCTTCCACAATGATCTTTGTCAACTTGAAATATTAAAATAGCTTTTGTGATTCTCTCTTTATGAACTTATGAACCAATAAACAAACATACACATACATACATATAGAGAAAGCAAGAGAGAGAGAGAGGAGAATAATTTAGTGTCAGTTTTCATCTAAATGCTAAGGCTGTGCCTACACTATAAATACACTAATGTACACAGGGTTTCAAAAAGATATTGACAATACAGTATGAAGATGCAGTAGAAATTCTATGAAAACAAGATTCTGTTAAGTAATCACCTGAATTATTTACTTTTCTGTTCCAGTAACAAAATATCATGACAATGGTAAATTATAAGAGGAAGTGTTTATTTCAGCTTATGGCTATAGAGTGGTAGGAGTCCACAATGACAGAGAGGTATGACAGCAGAAACCAGGCATAGCAGGAGACATAGGAAACTGAGAGATCACTTCTCAACCACAGCACAAAGCAGAGAGGGTGAACCTGATATAGGGCAAAGCTAAGAACACTTAAGCCTACTTTGAATGACATACTTACTTCAGGAAAGTTAACCATACTTCCTAAACCATTCTAAATATTTCCACCAACTGAGAAACAGTTGTTCAAATGCCTGAACCTAAGGTGGGATCACACCTCCTAAAAATTTTCTTCACAAAATTTACTAACCTTACATGGTATGCCATTGATATATTGTTCTTGATGGATTTACTTAGTATAAAGAATCACTAATATTTAAACTTCCCATGGTTACTTGCCAGAGACTATAATTCACCACTCTCTTCAACAAATATTTGGCTTAAACTACCTTTGGGCATTTCAGAAGGTCAAACATTCTTAGATTAGATTTATTTTACAAATAAAATTTATGTTAGAATCAAATCTTTTTTCTTGATATGTATTTCTTTTCTTATAGATAGTTAATTATGTATTGTTAAATAATGTTTAGCAATTCATGGAGTTCAACTGGTAAATTTAGTATTTTAATTCCAATAATAGGTGAATCTTTATGAAGGCAATAATTGATGAGTATTTAAATGTAAGAAAAAGAAGAAGATGGTTGTAGAGATCCAATAGTATTTACATCAGATTTAATGTTACCAATTCATCAAGAACTTCTTAAAACACTATGACACAAATTTCATGTGGGATAGAATTCATTTCACACCTAAAAGTTGAAATGCAGTTCACACTCTACAAAAGAAGAGTTCATCATCAAATACGTTATTTAAATAAGTCTAGTTTTAATATATATTAACCTAAAACTTATCCTTCTATGCTATAAATTGTATTTTGAGTTACCAACTGTAGAAAGCCAATATTCATGTTGTTACATAGAATTAATCCTCTTTTTCTATCTCAGTTCTGACACCATAATAAGAAACACTTCTGTAAATATACATAAGTGTCCCTTCTGCAGGCCTCTTACATTCAGTCTTATTGCTTGCTCTCCGAATCTCTGGCTGTGATAATACGCACGATTATCACATCATCAAAAAACATGTATTCACACACTTACTTAACAGTCTATTTTCATCAGTATTCTGTTTTTTTTTAACACATTGTTTTTAGAAGAGATCACAATTCATTGAAATGACATTTTATGCAAATTTTACTAAACTAAACTATGAAGAATTAGGTAGCTAAAATATACTCAAACCATTTTTAAACTTTGTATCTAACTTTGACTACCTATGCTAAATAAAATAAGTTGCTGAAATTTTATATAAAATATTTCATACTTTCTATACTATCTGTATATAAGAATTTGGTGAGCATGTCTCTGTAATGTTTGGTTGTTTTAGGAGATAGCATATTCTTCACATTTACTTAACATTCTAAATGAAAATGTATTGGAACATATAACATTTTTGATCCTGTATTTTCTTTTTTTTAATATTTTTTTCCTTTATTTTTTTTATTTCTTCAAGTTACATCTCAATCACAGTCCCCTCCCTATTCCCCCTCCAGTCCCACCCTCCCACCCTCAACCCCTATCCTCTTCCTTTTTTTTTTTTTCTTTTAAGTTTAAGGTATATCTTATTTCCCCCTACAGTTTCCCCTTTCAGTCCAACAAATGGATCTTTCTCTTATAATAACAAATACAATACAGTACAACAGAGGTAATTAGGCCACAGTTATGAGGGTTATATGGCTTAACGTACATTCCCAATGACGAGTCCATATGTATTTGGTACTTGACTTTAACATTCTACTATCTAAACATCTCCATGAGTTTAAAGGTCTATATCTGACTCAACATTCATATTAACTTGCAACACAATTTTAAAAGTATCTTCTTAGATATATAACACTCTCTTGACTCCTAAACAACTCAAAATTAAATTATGAGACTCTAGCTATCTGTTCTTCAACCACCTCAGAGACCTGAGAGGGATAAATATATCTCATTTTATAGGAAGTACAGGGCCTGCAGCTTCCCAAACTAAGAAATGACATACCTGTGGCTGCCTGGACAGTTCCCATTTTCTCTCCATACATTACAGCATCGATCTTCAGTCATTTGGCCCCATTTCTCTGAAAGACATTGATTGTAAAGGGAACTTGGACATAGACTTCTTATTTTTAATTTTTATTCTTTATCTATTTTTTATATATTAGTTATATTTTTTTCTATTTTTTTAGTCTTTTTTATCTATTGTATGCTTACTGGTTTGTTTGTTTAGTAGTTCTCTCTCCCGGGCAACGAGACACTTTTCACTTATGGTACTGCTTTGTAGATCCCCAATGAATGAAGAGGCTCTTGGCCCTCATACGACCTCTCAACTGACATGAGGGACTGTTATATAAGGACACCCCACCCCAGAGAAATGGGATGGAAGGGTTAGGAGGTAAAGAAAAAAAAAATGATCCTGTATTTTCAATTCAACAAACTCTTACTACTTCTCTAAAAGTCTCTTAATTTTGAATTCTGAAAATTCTATGGAACGCTATACTTCTTTGATGATTTTCCCAGCACTTGTATGAAACCAGTTTGAATTGCTGTTCTTGATTGATATCTCTGTGTCTTGTCCTGACTGAACATTGCTTTTCATAGTTCTATTTTTAAAATAATTATTTGTGTAATGTTTATTTATTACATCAAGTTACATCTCTACCATAGTGACCTCTTTCCACCCCTCCTAGTTTCACCCTCTCACCCTCTCCTCCCTCTTCAACCCATATGACTCCTCTGATGTGGAGTGTCCCTACAAATCACCCTCACTCAGTTCAACAGTCATATGAGGGCTAAGAGCTTCCTCTTGCACTGAGGGCCTACATGGTAGCACCCCTAGGGAAAACTGTCCCATTGATAGGTAACAAAGTCTATGTTCCTGATCTTTTTGGTGTGTTGGTTGTAGGACAGTTATCCTGCACTATATGGATAAAATGCAATTATAAGTGAGTAGATGTCATGTGCATCTTTCTGAGTCTGGATTAGCTCAGTCAGGATGACCTTTACTAGGTCAATCCATTTGGCTGTGAATTGCATGATTTCTTTGTTTCTGATATCTGAGTAGTATTCCATTGTGTAGATGTACCACATTTTTTTTTAATCCATTCATCAGTTGAGGGGCATCTGGGTTGTTTATAGTTTCTAGTTATTGTAAATAAGGCTGTTATGAACAGAGATGAAGATATGTCCTTGTGGTTTCGTGAGAAATACATTTGGGTGGATACCCAGAAGTGGTATGCCTGGGTCTCCAGGTAGGGCTATTCCAAGTTTTCTAAGATATCCCTAGACTGATTTCCATAATGGTTGTACAAGTTTGCACTACCTCCAGAAATGGAGGAGTTTTCCCCTTCCTCCACAACAATGCCAGCATGTGCTGTCATTTGAGTTTTTGATCTTAGCCATTCTGACAGTTTAAAATAATTCTTAAAAGTAAACTTTCTTGCATATATAAGAAACTATTTACTACATTTAATCTCCTAAACACTAGTCCAATTTTTCCAATATTAGTTTTGCAGCATGGTGAAATTATTTTACATTATGATATTTTATATTAATCACCCAAGGTCACATTATTACTTAATACATAAACATTACACTTTATCTCAATTCAAATTTACAGCAGGCAAAGAAATAATATCTAGTAGTATAAGTCCATGTCTGCAGCATCTTTTGGTTCACAGTAAGATTCTAAGATAGGAAGTTGGGGCATTTATTTGGAGTGACACACTTAGTTTTTATATATTTGAAAACTAAAAGAGTTCAATGATAAGTAATTAGTTTTTTTAAGTATAATGAATGGATCCAGCCTCCCCTTTCTCTCTGTATCTCAGTATGATTCTAAGTCTATATTTAAGTATTTTCATTTGTCACTTTCAGAGATCTATTTTTTTTTTAACCTCCCTTAATGTGAAATGTTGGAGGAAGGTCTAATACATTGCTTCTGAGAGGTTTATTTCAATGCTGAGATCTGGTTACTGCCCCTTCTGAGGCATTCTCTGATTGGTTAATAATAGTCTCTGATGGCCAAATAGCTGGGCAGAAAGTGTGTAGGAAGCTGAAACTCCTTGAGACAGAAAAAGGAACCCTGAGTTTTACCCAGAGGAATCTCTCTTCTACACCAGGAGAAACAGAAGCAGACAGATGTGTCTGAAAGCTCTGGAAGGTACAACCACATGGCTGTTTGAGATTAGATGGTCTGGGATTAATTTAGGTGAGCTGGTTGAGAGTCTGCTCAGCTAAGGACTAAGAGTTGAAACATTAAAAGGTTTAGGTGTAATTAATTATTGGGAAAAAGGCTGCTGGAGGTTTTAAGTTGGAAGGCCTACAGGATTCTGGTCACATGCCTAATGGTAGGTCCCGGTAGCTACCCTGCCAGGCTATCACCAACTGTTCCACTGGCTTAATATAAGAGTTTAAAGTTATTAATAAATATCCGGCAGCTGTCCTGCCAGACCACCCCACCAGGCCTACAGTCCACTAAGGTAGTCAGGCCTGCCAATCCCCTAGCAGGCTGCTGACTGGTTCACTGCACTAATATAACAACTCACAGTTATTAATAAATATAATAGTTAACAGAATATAAGTTGCGGGTGGTAAAAGCGACCCTTGGTCCAGGGCTTTATCCCTAGGACAAGTCACACCACCAGTTATGGTGAGCCATGCCTGCTGTCCTCCCAGAAGTCACTAGCTGCTCTGCAGACCTACTATTACAGTTTACACTTTTTAATAAATACAATTGATAACTAAGTTGTAGTTTAAGTGAAATAAGAGGATCATTTAGTTTATCTCTTATTCCAAGTACTTATCTTTGTGAGTGTGTGATTTTCCTGTGTTTTGAAAGAATATACAAGTACATTTGAAGTTCAGAAATTGTGTCATTTAAAAACTAGAAAATTATTTAAATGTTACTTCTTATTCCCATACATTACTATGATAATGGTCCAAGTCATAGTGTAAAGAACATTGTCAATAATGTTCATCAAATGGAGGAGGAAGGCTTCCTTTTTCTGAAGAGGAGGGGGAGAGGGTAGGAGGGTAGGACCTAGAGGAGGGAAAGAAAGGGCTAAAATTAGGATGTAAAGTGAATAAATGAATAAACTTATATAGAAAAAAAATCGAACTGAAACTTGTAAATTCTGAGAAGAGTTGAATAAAGCAATATATTGTGACTGATATGTAATAAAATCAGGAGGAATAACTTGCAGACTTCTAAGTGACACAATTAGCCACATCCTTTAAATATAGGAAAATATTGCCAGAAGATACAATAGCAAGAACCTTTAGTTGGAGCTGAGGTTTTTGTAGAGTTTCCAGAGATATCTAGCATTCACGTAAATGGGAACAGCAACAGCACAAAAAAAACACAGACCAATGAACCAACAAAAAAAAAAAAGAACAACAACTGAACAAACAAACAAACCCAAAATCCAGCACCTCAGAATTACTTCTCACTTTTTCTCAAAAGTCCTAGTTGGTTTAAACAGACAGAAACAAAACCAATTGCAGATCTCTATATTAAGTATCTATTTCAAAAAGCAGTTTCTCTGCTGAGGGTTGAGAGATGCACAAATCTATGCATATAAAGAAATTAATTTAGGAGGGAGTTTATTCCTATGTATATTCAATGAAACAATAAAACTATGTTCTCACATATTACCTATAATCAAACCTGCCACAAGTTTTTGGATCTTTAATAGTGCCAGACATGAGTTCTGTGTTGTGGATCAGGCTTTGAGTTCAGGCTTCACAATGTTATTGATTAGAGAAAAAAATATTTGAGTCATTATTGTATATTTGGGCATATCTGACAATAACTGTAGTCACTGTAGTTCTTATGTTTCACAGCTGGGGAAGTGGGTGGAAGAGTAGGACTGGGAAGAGAGGAGAGAGTTGGTCTGTGATAGAGTTGTAAAATGAACAAATAAATATATTAATGGAAAACTTTTATATTTACATTTTATATAATTTATAATACTTTATATATCATATAATATATATGTGTGTGTGTGTGTGTGTGTGTGTGTGTGTGTGTGTGTGTGTGT
>CAJQZJ010031536.1:8862109-8932513 GCA_907164525.1 Lophiomys imhausi
AGAGAGAGAGAGAAGGAGAGAGTAAGCTCTTAACTTGCTAAACAAATTGTGAAAATGTAAATGAATAAGAAGAATATGTGATACAGATTGCTTTCAAATCTAAATATGGCTCACTACATCTATTGACTAATCAATGCTGATTCTTGATGTTTGCTACATGTTTGTTTTGTGTTTTACAATATTAATAAATATTGTACAACCCAGAAAATTATTAATATTTCATCAATTTTGCAGATTCCAGAATATCAGGTATTTCTTAGGTTTTAGTACACTTGAGTATAAGTATAAGGCTGCAGAATATTTCATATTTGTGCCTACCCACTTTGGGTTTCTTTTATAATTGTTAATGTAATAGTTTTACAGTCAGGGTCTTTCTCCAGTAGAGTTTCCCTCTGTGCAGTATTGAGCAATGCTATATAAAGAGCTAAGGAAATGAAATAAGTTATTTATCATGTGAAATCAGACTGCTTAAGCTTTTTTTGTCCAGCAGAGATAGGCGAAAAATATACTGTTGTTTCAATAGCTATGTACCAGGTGTCAAGTCCTCTGTTAATTTTTTTTTCAAGGGAGATACCATGTCAGGAAATGCATCTGTATTTGGAATCACAACTTAATTATGCATATCATAATCAACTGTCATTCTTTTTGACATATGTGGCTTTACATTCTTTACATTGTCCAAGTAGGCATGTTAAAAGGGCATATGGTAAGAATTTGCATATAGAACTTTAAACTCACGGAGATGGTTAGATAGTAGAATGTTAAAGTCAGGTGCCAAATACATATGGACTGGACATTGGGAATGTATGATAAGCCATATAACTCTCATAATTGTGGCCTATTTATTTCTGTTGTTTTGTATTGTATTCATTGTTATAAGGGAAAGGATCATTTGTTGAACTGAAAGGGGGAGCTGTTGGGAGGAAAAAGATATACCTTAAACTTAAAAAAAGGGAAGAGGATGGGGGATTGTGGGGGAAGAAGGTGGGAGGATGGGACTGGAGGGAGGAGTAGGGAGGAGATTGTGATTGAGATGTAACTTGAAGAAATAAAAAAATTAAAAAAAGAATTTGCACTCTTGCATAGTTTCAGTCATTGAAGGTGACACTAATCTTTAAAATTTCTCTATAGAGAAATTATTTTTGTTTTGTCCTATTTCCTACAAGGGAAGGTTAAGCAGGTGCAGTTTTATTGCCTCCCACTTAGCTTTCATATCAAAATATCCTGAATTTTATGTTTAAGGAAACCACAGAAAGGGTTCTGGTAGTTACCAGATGTAATTGAATCCTTATAAATTTTTTTGTTTTAAAAAATAACTCTTGAATGAGTCTAAAATTAATAATAAATGTTAATAGGGCCAAGTGTTCATTTATCACTGTTTCCATACATTTTCCACTTCATTATTAATTGGCAGAAAAATGCTATATCCAGGATATGCAACTCCATAGATATTTCATCTTCCATTCAACTCAAGAAGTATGAATAGAAAATAGGGGATACATATTTGTGATTATTACACAATGTTTTCTTCTTGAGAACATTCTGAGTTTTATTTAATAAAGATATCTCTGCACCTTGAATTGACTACTCTTTAAATAAGTAAGATTGTGTGAGTCTACTCCATGAGTAGTCAAATAAGGTTTTTGGCTTCCAGAACAAATTATTCTCTCCATGTACTAGCTCTATAGTATGTGGATAACTGCATCAACTTCTAAAATGCCACTAACTGAATAACCCAGCATATTAAATGAATAAATAAACAAATAAATAAAAATCAGTCTTCACAGAGCTGTTTAAATACTCTATGAACATGGCTGAAAAAAATTATGAAAGAAATTAATAGTGATAGTTGTGTGGAGGAATGAAGCCTAGTACTTAAACTCATTTAGTTCCTTTTATATAATTTAAAAAAACCCAAAAAACAAGTTTTCTCAAATTTGTCAACTATAGCTGAGTAAAAATGTTTCAAACTAGTCTTTAGTCTCTTCCCAGAACCTGGTAATTTTTCATTGGAGTTGATCAGGCATGGAGCTGAGAACATACCCTCCTGACCTCACAATTCTCATCATCTAAAAATCACTGTAGTCATTGTGATAACTGCAGAGCCTTTATTCAACAAATAATGGTAACCTGTATGTCCAAGAGCCCACAGAATCACACAAATTAGCCAATGGAATGGCATCCAGAGAAAACTCATGTAATATTAGATTTTACTTTCAACTTGAATGAATTAATAGATTTCTGAGAACAGCTTAACACACTTCTTAATATGTCTATAGGGTATATCTATAATATATTGAAATATGACACTTTGTTGGTTAACATTGATTGTTACTTTGACAGGACCTAGAGTAACTTAGGAAAGAAGCCTCTGGGTGTGCCTATAAAAGAATTATGTGAATTAAATACATTGAACTAGGAAAGGCATTTACACTGTAAACCACACCATTCTGTAAAGTGGGATCCAGGGGGGAAAAAACAAATGATGAAAGTAAACTGAGCCTGAGAATTCATTGTTTTCTGCTTCCTAATTACCATAGAGATGAGACAAGTAGTCTCCACATCTTCCTGTCACAATGACACAAGCAAACTAACAGCCAAAATTAACCTTCCTTCCTTAAATATCATTCCTCCACATTTTGCTGTAGCAACAAGTAAAGTAACAACAGAAGAATGATGGCAAGGTTTACTCTAAACCAACACATCCTAGGGAGCAGGATCAGATCGACTCCTTAAAAAAGAAATTTGTAGGAAAATGAAGCTGATACACATGTGTATAATATATTCTTCTTAATGCAATTCAATGTTTGTCTAATATTGTATCAGTGGGCTTAACATCACAGCTCTTTGAAGCTTTCAATATGACTCAACTTTAGTGGCTTTCCAGAGAGCTACAAAAACTTCAGAATCTGACTTGGACTATTGAGTCTGCCAGCTTCATTAACTGCATAGACATCATGATCTCTTCTACAGTATGTAAATAGCAACTGGTGAACTTTCCACTCACCTACTGGGAGAGGGTGGGAGGGTTTAAACAGGTGGAGAGAAGGGAGGGGGCTACAAACGGGATGCAAAATTAATAAATGGATAAAAAGTTCTTCAGAAAATTATCAATCTAATAGCCATATGTATAAATTCCTAAAATTTGATATTTTATTTGGCTGGTGTTGTTTCAAAAGAACACTGATAAACATACATTTTTAAAACACTCCCAACATCATACATTGAGTATCCTTTTATTCACACCAGCACCTTCTATTTCCCTTACCAATGGACAATGTAACCCATAGAAAAACTTTATGGTACAGCTTCTTAAAACAAAGATCTATGAACAATAAAATGAAAACATAGATTTTCATGAACCACAGTTTCAGTACACTGTGTCTCACTTGTTAAAGCAACTTTCATCCCACAAGAGGGATATTTTTCTCTTTAGCCTTTTCCTGCAGCAATATAAACATAGAAAGTATGTACGATGAATGATAGGACAGAAGCTGAAATCTGTATTCATATGTTCCCCAACATCTAAAACTGAGGAGGCAATATGGTCTTGATAAAGGCCCTACTCCTAGCATCCTGGTTGCAGAAGAACTTGAATATTGATGAGTCATACACAGCACCAAGAAAATACAATGATAAGGTTTTAGGAACTTGATACAGAAAAGGCAATACAGTTAAGATTCCGTATTACTAGATGCATAAAAAGGTTTAACATTTTACCTCCGCGAGGTAATTTTTCTTTTGTAAAATGAACAATTCACCCATTATCCATTTCAGACTATTATGATTATGAACTCTAATATTCAAAACTTCATAACTTTATTATTGCTGTTCCTTTACATAAACCAACTTTAAAACTTTTGGCTTTTGTTTCCACATCTAGGCTCTCAATGTCCTTGAAATCTCATTTAAAATATTGCCCTGATGCTTTAAATCCATGGAGAAATCAAGAATTATTCAATTATTATTGTGACATTTTTCTATAGGGAACAAAATTAGCAAACTTCTTGGCTCATGCTATCATTATAACTTTATATGTATATATATATATATATACATACATATAAAGAGAGAGAAAGATCAATGTAACATATACAAAAAGTATAGAAATGTCATATGAAAATGAAATATAATTTTATATAAATATAGCTAGAAAGATTTTATAAAACAGAATTCCAAGTGTGAAAACAGTAGAAAGGAAATATATGACAAATCACATATATTTGAAGTAAAATTTAGTTTAGGAATAAACTAAAGTAAAAGTAATAAATTAATACATTGCCTGTGAATTAATATTTGTTTTCTGTAAAGGGTTATATTGCTTATCCAATGATTGCTAATACATCATAGAACAATATAAAAATATCATAAACTACAAATAAATATTAAAAGCTGTTATCTTTAGTCTTTCCTGAAGCTTCATTGTTAAGACCTGTAATTAGAAGCCACAGGGCCTAGAAAAGTAGAAACACAAGTTAAGTTTAGCCTGAATAAAACCTTGTCAAAGGAAGCAAAGGGCAGGGGGGGAGAAAACCACAAGACCAATAAGCATTAAACAGGAAACATAGGTAAATTCAATGTGATGAAGGAAACATGTTTTGGCCAAGACGCGTAGGTATTTATTAACTTCATAACCTTATAGTTAAAGAGAAAAGTAAAACCAACTTTAGTATGTTGTGTCATACATAGGAGATACAAGAAGTCTGGTGAAACACATGGAAGAAATTCTGATTAAGTACTGGCTACAAAATATGGGAGCAAAGAGAAAGAGAAGAAGAGAAACAATGTAACAATATTGTAAATTTTGACAAGAACGTGGCTAACAGGGAAACTATAAAGCCCTCAGAAGAAAGGAAGGAAGGAAGGAAGGAAAGAAGGAAGGAAGGAAGGAAGGAAGGAAGGAAGGAAGGAAGGAAGGAAGGAAGGAAGGAAGGAAGGAGAAGACTATGATGACAACCAAATCAACTTCAATGGATAGTGTGTAAAAAAGCCACCAGAGAACTATCTCCCAGACATTGGGCCTGCACATAGGAACCTGGCTGGGAGCATGTTTGATCAAATAGTCTAGAAGAATTCATGGGAATCATCTTCAGTAAGAAACCCTGTCTCAAAAAAGAAAAGTGCAGAACAGAAAAAGACACCTGATATTGACATCTGTCACACACACACACACACACACACACACACACACACACATACACACACACACACACACACACACACACACATAATGAAGCTGCATTTTTCCAGAGTCACACTACACATGACAGAGATATTGTGGCTGAGCAAATGGCTCAGTGGTTATTATCAAAAACTGTTCTTGCAGAGATGAGAGTATGGTTTCTTGCACCACATCACATGGCTCACAAACATCTGTAACTCTAGGGGATCTGACACTTTCATCTGCCTTCCACGGGCACCTGAACTCATATCCGCCATACATATATACATAATAATTAAAAATTAAAAAATTCAAATTAACAAACTACATGTGGAAGTCTATAATAAAGCCTCTATCTAAAAGACACAAGAAAATGTTTTGGTGTGATGAAACCTGCTTAATTTTGGCAGTATCATATAGTATTGCCTTCCTGTGCCATGTCTTGAGTTTAGCCTTATATAGATAGAACAACTTCTTAACTCATTCTTCAAGCTCTGAACTGTGACAAGTTTCAGTTAATAAACATATGATATACTTAGTAGTTATTAAATATTATTCCATTGTGCAGTAGTAGAAGATTAAGACACAATGCCTCACTAATAATAGCTTATTTTCTTAAAGATTAATAACTAACATAACTCATTTTCTCTGTAGAGTATGAATGACAAATTTTAAAAGTCTATAATGCTAACAAAAGAGAACATAAAAGGAAAGAGAATGGAATGTACATGGTGTTAAACTTCCAGATGTGTAGCAAATAAAGTTTATTTGTTATGCCCAGAAATTGACAATGATGCTCAATCCAACATGGCCTTTATTAAAAGTCAAATGACTATATGGTTTAAAACAATATGGAAGCAGATGACAAAAAACATGCTCAGTCCCCCCTTTCCTTCTAAAGAAAAATGGTAGAAAAGAGATAGAAACAATAGCTATTTGATGATCTATCATGGAAATTTTGAGAACAAATACTTGTTTTAATTTATTATTAGGATCATCATTGCCTTTAGTTCAGTATATGAATATTATCACTTTGAAAACTTGTGAATGATACCTCATCAATATTAATTTGTTCTTAATATTTAAGATATCTTGAATAACTACGACATTATTCCAGAACATATTCTTGGGAAATTTACTTAGAAACGTAAAGGATTGTGAAAACTATGCAAGGGCTAGGGAGATGGTTCAGTGATTGAGAGCACTTGCTGCTTTTCTGAAGGTCCTCAGTTCAGTTCCTAACACCAACATAGCAGCTCAGAACTGACTTATGCATTCTTATGGTGTGCAGATATATAAACACAGATACATAAAATACACAAATAAGTAAATGTAAAAAGTGCAATAGTTTATGTTGATTTCAGAAAAGACTGTTAATAACCACATACTTTATTGTACATAATTTCTTTCATTCTAAAGTAGTAAAAGCAAAGAGAAAATAATAACAGCTCTCAAACAATATTTGGCAAGACTGACATAACTCAGCATTAAGTATTTAGGCATAGTCTAAAAAACCATGTGATAAACTACTGTCTTCAGCAAAATGTGGAATATTAGGCAAACATATATGAATGTTGAAAGTAGTCTGAAATACCTTAGCATTTATGTGAACTGTATTTGAATGGATTAAAATATTCAGTTTTTTTCTTTGCAAGGACCTTTATGAGTTTCTCCATTTCTGTAAATTAGAGTGAAAAATCCTTGGAAATCCTCTAGAAAACCTGACAAAACTGTGAATGACAACTCATCCATATGAGACTTGAGATCTCTGTAATATTCAATAGATCCTTGCATTTTTTTCACATAGTTTCATATGAAGTAAAGGACATAAGGACTTTGTCTACATTTAATACATTCAAGAGGAGAGAGCAGTCTCAATACTGCAACATTCTATATGGGCCACAAGCTTTAAAACACTCATTTTTAGGATCAAATGGAAACAAATGTATCAGGAGATGTCTTGGAATTTACAGATTTCAAGCCACACTCCAGGGCAGACAGACCACATGCCCAGGAATAGTTTGTCAAACTCCTTTTCTTTTGTTTTGGTTTTTGTTTGCAAGGGGTGGAGGGGTATCTTGTCTTGTTTTGGTGTTTATTTCGTTTGTTTGCCTTGTACTCCTTTTTTGTTGTTGTTGTTCTGATTCTTTGTTTTTAGGACACGACCTTGAGTGGGTAGGGTGGAGTTGCAGTTTGAAAAATGTCATCAAAATGTGTTGCATAAAAAATTAAATTAAAAATAAAAGCCAAGGAATTCAGGGGAGACAGAGAAATATTGTGTAAGGATGTCGAAGATTTGGTCTTGGTATGGCAAATAGTTACTCCAAGAAAAAAATCCCACATGGAAAGGGAACTGCTATATCTAAGAGGCTAAAACAGGTCTCAAATAGTGAAAGATCAAGAAACATGTAAGAAAATTTCCTGCAAATCCTAAGTATTTCAAATTTCAGAACAATTTAAAAAATAGAATCCCAATAAGGTATGAAGTTCTTCAACTTGGGAAACAGGGATGTGTCATCCAATATGGTAAGTTGCAAGCCATTATAAAATTTAATGAGAAAATTGCCCTAAACATACTTCTGAACTAGATAGAGTTCTCTGGGCCACGGGAGTGTGTATTCCTAAAATATATATGCTATAAAGACATTCTCATTTATCATCAACTAGGAGAAAGCCATTTAGTAGCAAGTCTTGAAAGTTTTCTTTGTCATCTTCCCACCTTCTGAGGAATTCACTGTACGAGATGGGGAAAATGTCTATCACTGAAACACCAGTTTCAGAAAAAGAATGTAGTTTCAGGGAAGAAAGCTATGGGGACAAATATTTGGTAGGAAAAAGTACAAATGTTAGGTTACCTTTTGCCCTCTACACTTTGTAACTCTTGAAAAAACATGTATCCTTTCTATTTGACATCAGAAAATATACTTGCAGCTTCACAGTTTATCAGTGAATGAAGTAATAAGTGGGGTGAGTGGTCATCACAGATTTGGTTCCTTAGACTCTATAGTAAATCATGGCTGTGTTGAAAGCTCTCAAATATTTCTCTACCAGTTTGTCTTGTTTACACCCTCTGAAGCACTTTCTGTAGCTTCTAAAAATATTCCATGGCTTCTGAAAAAAAAAAAAAAGGATACCTGACTGAAAAAGCAAAGAGGAAATCACTAGACTGTTGAAAGGAAAAACAGAAGGCTGAATTAAATTGCCTTTCCAAGGCACAACAGTATAATTACATACTAAAAGGTTAAGATTACAACACATTTAGCAGGCATAGTACTTCAGTGCTGCCCAATAAAACCTACAATATTAGTGGATTAAGATAAAAGTAAATCAATCATTATCTATAATTGGCCACTTTCTAGAAAATGAGTAAATGTTTTTAAGGCAATACTTGAGCACAACTGTTAAAATTTATTTTACTGTTTAAAAAAAAATCAATGCTAGAGATTCTATGTACACACATTTAAATGCTCATCTTTAAGAGAGTATTCATGATAATTTTAATGAAGTTTTAATGTATTTTTAAGTTTCAACCTTGATTGAGCATCCACATAGAGTATGTAACATTTTAATTGACTTTTTACAATTAGCTAAATCTACAGTACAATTAAACTTTATTAAAGTTGTATCCTATATACGAAAATTTTACTGGAAAGAAACAAAAATGTAACTTTATTTCAAGTAATATTAGTAGCTATTAGTAAACTTTTCAATTCATATCCCATCTGCCCATCAAAGAGTATACCTTCTTGTCTGATCTTGCATCTCAAAGATCGCTCTCAAGGATGCTCATGGAAAAAATCTTAATCTAAACTGTTTAAATCTGTATAGTTTTCTACACAATACTTGTTTGCTATTTAGTATCTCATAGTTTTCAGTAATTGGCCCAGTGTGCCTAAAAAAAAAAAAAGAGAGACCTCTTTGGACACTACCATGCACCTAATACAGAAATTCAAGTGAGGATTTTATCCTTCAAAGGTGAAGTGAGAATTATGTCACTCTGTTGGGTAATAGCATGCTTTTGACTCCCCACTAAAAGTCTCAGAACCTTTGTCCATCATTTAGCATAGTGATCTGTTAAATACTATGTAAGTTATGTGGAAGGATTGGGTACTATCAGACATGATCACTTTTGTATTAATCCTAAACTTTATTTTTCTTTCTATTGATAAAAGTCCCTGTTGAATGGGATAAGCAAAAGGAATCCCAGCTTCTCATATTTTTTATCACCCAGCTGAGGTAATTTCAATGACTATAAGTAAAACATGTTAAAAGAAATCAGAAACTATAAAATACAGGCAAAAGACCTGTAAGATTAACACAATAAAAGAAAATATACAGACAAAGCATTATATGACAAAACCAAAAATTTCCAAATGTCATTGAGTTTGTTTGTGTTAGTCTTCTACTCGCGGATATAGAGCATGACCTTATGTGTGATTCATATACCCAGTGAGAGTCCTTAGAACAAAACCAATCTTTCCTTTGCAGATAATATGAATTGGAGATGACTTCTCTGTTAGAGTTAGAGAATTGGGTCTACTTCCCTTCTCAGTTCTAGGACCACATCTGGCATTGACCTGTGCATGTTATCACAGTTTATGTGGAGTTTCCTCTGCTGTGGTTAGAATGCCTTGTTTCTTAACTGTCTTCCATCTTCATTTGCTCTTATCATCCTCTGCTGCGAAATTCCATGATCTCTGAGGGAGTGATATAGTAGAAATTCCATTTAGAATGTTCCAGGTTTTTGTGCCCTCTGCACATTACTCAGTGGTGGGTCTTTGTATTTGTTCTCATCTACTGCAAGAGAAGTTTATCTGAGCAGGACACTGATCTGTGAATATAACAGCATGTTATTAGTAGTCATTTTATTGGTACATTTCTTTATCAGAACAATAGTATTTATTTTTGTCTATGCCTACCTTGTCTCAGGTTCTTAGTCTCCCAGACAGTGTCCAGCATATGTTCTATTTCTTGGAAGAGGACTTAAGTTCAACAAGAATTGAGCACTATTGCACCGATATATCATGCAGTCAGGACAACAAGCAGATTGAAGGGTTTATATCTATCTGGGTTGTTATTTACCATACTCCTCTGGCAGTGTGCACAATACTTTTCCATACCATGAGTACTAACTAGTCAGTAGGGGTGAAGGCTCTAGTTAGGTACCAGATCGACTTCTCCATATTCAGTGAGTTTTGTAGGTGTTGTCTTCAGTAATAAAACCTTACCAGCAGTTTATGGAGAGCAATAAACAGCCTTGCCAATAGCCTGAGTTGTTTCAGGGATTTCATGGAGCCCCTTTGGCCAAGAACTAGTTTATGTGAAAGCCATTCTCAAAACTGAAGGTTCCATTTGTTAGTGGAAGATATCTAATTGGGACTTTATCCCCCCAATTATTTGGTGATTCCATTAGGTTTCATTTGCCTGGAAAATTTTATTGTAATTATTTTAAATAATAGTTGTCTTCAGAATGCTCTGTATTAAACTGTGCTCTATAAATAAAAGCATTGCCAACAATCATTTTGATATCATAATTAGTATTAATAGATTTATTACTAAACAGAAAAATTACTAGAACAACTAAGACATATTAAAATACTAATGTCAGGCAGTGCCACCTCATTACTAATATACTGTACTCTAAATTATGCACTGAGTTTATATTTGGTTAGAAAAACAGCTCTGAGATGTGATTTTTTTCACCTTCAAGAGAGCATTTAAATGAGTTCAAAGTGTGGCAGCAATGATAATTCTTAAGAGTGAAAAAATGCACTGCAGGATTTTGTGACAGTAGAATATACTGGAAAATCAGTTTATGTGTAAAGAATGCAAGCTTCATTACATCACACATCACATATTACAGAAAATATGGTTTTTATTTTTAATGTATGTATTCCTCATATTGTAAGATTGCTCTAAGTCAAATCTTTAAATCAATTTACTTTGTGTAAACTACCACATATAATTCACTATAGGTTACCAGTTTTCTGTTTGATTGCTTTTTATGTGATGTCTGTAGGAAACTGATCCTTATCTCTAATAGATGCTAAGGCATTTAAAGAGAGAAATTCTCTATATATACAAATTTTAAATGCTATTGTTGTAATCAGTTTATTCATATTGACATCTGTTCCTCATTGGGGAGATTTTCCTCCTGATAAGAAAGGCCAAACATATCTAACGGCTTTCAATCCAGTCCAGACTGTGGAGACATCCTCTAAAGGAGCTTATCAGTACACACCTGTTCAGTCTACCCAGTCTAAATGTGTCCTGCAGTATGAATGTAAAATGATGCAAAACAGGTTCAACTACACAGAAGTAAGGTATCAGACCATTTCCTTGGTTGTTCAAAATTATTAATAATTTGAATCATATGTGAGAATAAAAATTATATGGTCAAAATCAATAATCCCATTTTTTAAAATAAAATTTTAATGTAAATGTTAGCTCAAATAAATACTACTCATTTTAAAAACTTAGATGCTTTATATGCTGTATTACCTATATAGTCAATCATAACTTTTTACAGTGTAGTCATGAATGTAAATTGAATTTTCTGGTGTTTTCTTTAAAGTCATAATTTTATATAAGTATTCTTCATGTGAACATTTAGTAACTGTTGTTTTCTTCCTTAATATGGTGTAGTCTGAAATCAAAGAAAAAGTTTGAGTCTATGTTGAAAGTCCAACATGATTCAATTTTATTGATATGCCTGTGTTGAAAAATTGCAGATAAAAAAGGGTGATTGGGCTCAAATTCTGAGAAGGAAGTCTTTTCTGTCGATGGTAGAAATTGCCACAATTCCTTGAGCTCTTAAAGGCTATCTGTGAACTCTCAAAAGCATCAGTGCCTGAAATACTCTCTTCTTTATGCCAATATTCTCACTTATGGACATGGAAATAATATCTTTTCACTCTTTTGAAAATATTTTTGTTATTAAAAAAACATCACCATCACATGAGCACTAAAATCTTTCACATCTGAGTAAGAATTTGTTTCTAAAACCAAGATTAAGATGCTTATTTTGAAAGAAATGTAATAGTTAACAAGTAAACATGATATACTATTATAATCACAAACTAAATAAATCACTAATTTTCTCCATTTTCATAATATTGTTACAATATATTTATTTATTTTCAAGGGAAACTGATGTAAAAGTTTTAAAATTTGAATATTGATGTTGGCAAAACAAAAAATTGATGACAGTTTATGTACTCTTCATGGGTCCCTTTATGTAACCTAGAAACTTTGAATTCTATTTTGTAAGCAACTTTTGAACCCATGTGTTTCTCAGAAATGAAGTGACTTCTGATAATAACTTAGATGCTGCAAGTAAAAATATGGTTTATGTCAATTTTGGCAATCTATATCCAAGTGAAGTATAATTTTGACATAATGTTCTTCCAATGGTCAGAAAATGTAAATTGATTGAGGCAAAACATTTTATATCACTGTTTTTCAAAAAGAACACAATTCCTAGCAGCTAATTGGTTCTCATCTATATTTTTAGTTTGTGGCATTTTCTTTATAACATAATTTAAATTAACTTGTAAGTGCTATACAGTATTTATACCTAAAAGATATATGACAGTATGATCTGGTCATAATGGTAAATACCAGTAGTTTCAGTATTAAGAAGATTGATGTAGAAGAATCATAATTTTAGTTCTAGCCTGTACTGTATGCTATTTCAATTCCCAATTCAAAGAATAAATGTCACAATGTGAACTCATAAAATTCATGTAAGTTTTATATGTTCAACTTTCTGTTTTATTATAAATCGTAAATATATTCCTCCAAATGAGCAAACATTTGTGGAAATTATATGTGATGACATGACTGGAAAATAACTGCATGGGCAACCCATGAATGGGCCAAAATGGCAAGCTAGTTTATCTATTCTCCATGGTAATATCTTTTAAAAAGTCATATTAACTTGAAAACAGTGACCACAGTTTTATTCCATTTTAGGGGCTTGCTCTTTTTATACAGGAGCCCTGCTTTCTCTCTCTCTTAAGTGCCACAGTATAAGTTATCTATGATAGAAATTATTTCTAAATTATCTGTCTGTAGTTCTTATATTTTATTCTCCAAATGTGTTGGACAAGATTCTGAGGCCACTGACTCAACAGTCCTAGGTGAACTGGTAATTCCCAACTGATGCTATATTTCAACAGCAGACAGAAAAAGTCACACATATGGTTGTTTTTTGTTTGCTTGTTTGGGTTGGTTTGGTTTCTCTTTCCAGAATATACTCAGTCAAGCACTCCCTCCATTTGGAACTAAATTTCAACCTTTACATTCTCTCAGTTCACAATTCCTAGATTCCTAGAGAGGATGTGTGTTCCATATACCTTGTTTCAAAGCATGAAGAGCTGTAGAGAGGGATATAATTATCTCTTTGGAATTTTCTCAGTCTTTGGAAGCACATTGATTATATCCCCCAACTTTATGTTTTAACACATCAGCTGTGAGGTGAGATATTTCTGTGTCTCAAAAAAAATTCATAAGTAGAGCACAAGTAGGAAAAGGGTTTTAAAATACTCCGTTGATGTCAGGTGGCTACTCATAGGAGCCATTTCTCCCTCATTCTTAGCTTAAGTAATTTCGGAAGGGCTGGCTCAACTGAAGGCTTCATTATGTATAAAGTAACCCTGACTTTCTAGAAACTTACAGACTTGAAAATATATATTTAAGGTATTAACAATAATTAAACAGCATTTTCTACAGGTGTCTTTCATGACTGAAAAGAAAATACAACCAAAAATTATGATGATTTTTTTTTTTTTGCTTTAAATCTCCCATTGGGACAATATTGGTTTTTGGGACCCTGACATATGTCTGTTTCCTCTGGCCATTTTGTTATTGTATATGAAGTACTTGTACATAATTTGCTTATATATAATAACTAGCATATTTCTCTAAATTTGTAAGATACATCAAATTTTGGTTTTTGTCAATGCTATCGCTTTATCTTCCCTGTTGAGACACAAATTGTGCCATTTATCTTACTACTATATGCTAATGAAATACATTAAAACAACTGTGTTTATTTTTAACCTAGTGATGCTAAGTGTTCCTGGGTATTTTATACATGTATTATATAAGCCTTCTAAACTACACAGCTTACTGAAATACTGTAGACTAAATACAATTGTTAATGATAGTAACCATTCCCAGATATAATGCTTGTGTATTTCTGACTTTATTATGTCTATTCTCTTTAGTAAAAATAAGTGCATTCTAATACATAAAAGGTACTGAATTTTGGTAAATCTGTAAATAAGGAATTATTTTTCAATGAAAGCTAAAGCTCAATGACAAAATGTCATTTCTAAATATTCTGCACAAACTGCAAGTTCAAATAAACATATTTTTCTTTCCTTTTTTTGTGAGCCAATGAGTTTACTAGAGTTAGTAACAGAAGCATGCCAACCACACTGTTAGAGTACCAGCTTTAGTCAGTTTTTTCTACCTCCCTACTCTAGAACCTCCTAAGCCCAGTTAGAGCTGTGTTAGGAAGGAGCAGTGGCTAGAATCTCAAGTGAGGGTCTAGTGAACATTTTCCCCATTTCAGGACTAATGTTAACAGCTTCATTGCTTTTCTGCTTATTTCACTGAGCCCCCTACCCATTCCTGTGTAAGTAATCATTGGAGCTCTGCTTCCTGATGACAAAGGGAATGGTGTGCCAAAAGACACAAGCCACACCACAGTGATTGCACTGAGTAGTAAGTGAGACCCTGCCCCCTTTTTAAATGGAAAGTAGATTCTTTTCTCATGTAGTATGTCTGGATACAGTTTCCGCTTCCTTTGTTACTTCTTCCAGTTCTTACTTACTTCCCCTCCCCTTTGGGTACACTCCCTTTCTGTCATTCATCGGACAAGAACAGGCTTCTAACAGATAAGAACTAAACATGACAAAATAAAAGAAAAAAACAAAACCCTTTCACACTGAGGTGAGGCCAGGCAACTAAAGAGAAGGAAAAGAGCCCCAAAAGCAGGCACAAGAATCACAGATCCACTCACTGGTTCACTTACTCAGGATCTCATAAAAATACCGTCTGAAAGCTGTAATAAATACACAGTGATCTGGCACAGACCTGTGTCGGCCCTGTGCTTCCTGCTTCCGACTCTGAGAATTCATATTAGTCTTGCAGTTGACTGAGGGAGCTTTGTTCTTAGGATGTCTTCCATCCTCCCTGGCCCTCTGCCTCCTCTTCCACTGGGTTTCCTGAGCATTGAGTGCAAGATTTTAAAAATGATATAACACTACCCGCAGAACTAACAGACTGGGCTTCATGAATGCTTAATCTAACATCATTCTACAACTCTTAGATACTGAAACAGTAACGATAAAGTTTCATTTCAACCAAATCCTTGATATATGTCAGTTATACTTTTTTTTCCTAATACGGGATCAAATCAGATCCACAGAGATAAGTACTATATGAGAGGTTAGGGGCAGTAGAAAGCGTACCACCATATGACTAATGAGTTATTCATTGAAAACTATTCTTCAGAGACATTTCGGAAAGTGATCACAATAGACTGAAGTCACACTGGGTATGGTAGTGCTTACTTAAAATTTCAACACCTGGGAAGCTGAAGAAAGAGGATTTTAAGGTTGAGGCCAGTGTAGGCTTCATATGTCTCAAAGAAGATCTACACACTTGACTGGTCACTGGTTCATTAAAGAAATCAAAGAATGATTTAAAATTAGTAGAATAAAAAGGAAATATATAAAAACTCATCAATAGCTTTGAGATATAGAGAAGGCAATTCAAACAGGAAAGTTTTGTATAAATGCTTTAAAATATCAAGGAGCACAAATGAGTACCATAGTAATGCATTTAAAAGTCCCATGCACAAACAAGAAAACCGATACACCTAAAAGCAGTACGTGAAAAGAAATAATGAATCGTAAAAAGTAAACAATAACAACTAAATTGTCCATTAAAAAATAAATTAATAGATGTAAATATCTAGTACTCAAAAGAACATTAATGATCAATATTTTTAAACTATTCAATATTTTTAATCACTGAAAAATTAAAATTATTTTTGAGATTCCCTCTCTAGCCATTAATATTGGGTACCATGAAGGAAAGAGACCATCTTGATACAGAGGAACCCGTACCTAAAAGTGGTGGAAAATTAACTAGTGTAGTCAATATGGAAAGAAATATGGAGCTGTCTGAAAAAAATAAGAACAACAACAAAAGCTAAAACAAGAAAGCAAAAATAGAACTGTATTATGATCTAATGATACTGTTTCTTGGTATGCACAAGAATTATAGTGTCAAAGAAATAATGTATATACATATTTATTCCAAAAGTATCCTCAATAGTTAATAAAGGGAAATGGAACTTTCCTAAATGTTCAGTCTGAAATAAAGGGATAAAAAATGTAGTGCCAAAAAATAATGAGATTCTATTCATATACAAAATAATATAAAACCAGAACATTTGCAGGAGATATTGGTAGATCTAGAGTCATTGCTCTGTAAAAGAAGTCAGACTTTAAAGACAATTGTCACACTTTTGTCTTTATTTTAGATTTATGTCTTTGTTTGGTGTCTCTGTTTATATTGGACAATAGAAAGATAAACAAGAAAAAGTTACACAGTATCTTAAAGAAGGAAAAGGGAGATGGTGAAGGATCACATGGAGTACGATAGTTAAAGTGGGTACTATATGGATGTCTCAGGAGTCAGCAAGAAGGGGATATGAGAAGCTTTGAAGGAAGAGGATGAATAATATCAAAGTACATGGGTAGAGAGACGACTCAGAAATTAAGAGCACCTGTTACAACTGTAGTATCCTGGATTCAGTTCCCAAGAGTAACATGGAATCCGGCAACCACCTGTGATTCCAGTTTCAGGGATCTCATGCCCTTTTCTGACTTCTTTGGGCATGCGGTATGAATATGCTATACAAGTGTACAAAACATTCAGATAAATAAAAAGAAATATTTTAAAATGAAAAGCAAGAACAAACCATTTATAAATGAAACTGGTATAATTAAATATTCCCAAATTGTATTTCACATAATACTAAAAGAAAATGAATAATATAAGTAATATATGAACATGTATAAAATATACATGTTCATAACCAAACATTTATTAGAAAGACATATATAATATATTTTTAGCATTTATCCACTTTTTATAAATGTTTTCTGGCATTTGTAGCATATTTATGTGTAACTTTGAAGGTACAAATAAAAATAATGTTCGCAATTGAACTGAAGCTCTTCAGTTAGAGATTATAGTTTGAGAGAGAACATTGTTAGTATATTCTTGTTTTCTTCAAACAAAATTATGTATCATCATAGACAACTATAACATAAAAGATTGTATTATAGTATGTTAATCCACACATTAATTTTTATTAAGATAAAACCAACAGTTGATGGAATAAGTATTTTAATTATTAATAAGAATCCTCTGAAGAAAAATGATAATGGTTTTAGAACTACTTTCTTGACTGTCCAAAATGCCAATTAGAGTGGTCTAGTAGTAAACTCTTGTTGTTCCACAAAAGCATAAACTTGATGATAGGCCTATTTTTTTCCTTGGGAACTAACAACCATGTATCTGTATTTGCCACCACCTTCATCTACATGTTTGGGGTTGGGAACAGTCTCTTTCCATATGCCCATTTCATTTTCTGCAATATACACTTATGGTCACGTCTTTTTGGAAACATATGGACACTTGAAAGTACTCTCACTTTCTGCTCTTCTCTCAGTTATAAACAGCAATCTTTAAAAGACTCTTCATTTAAAAGCTAGCCACTTGCTGATTTGTTCATATTATCAGTTATAGTTTTAAACTCATAAAGTGTGGGATTTATATTTATATTACCATGAAAGTTCTATTTTAAAATGACATATCTCTTTTTGTGTAGCAGGTAGCTCTCTTTACTTAAATTTTTTTAAAATGTAGATTTTCCTCTCTGAAGAATTCTTCAAGTACAAATCTGAAATAAAGAGGCTCTTTGGATAGTCATTTATTTAGTATTCTGCATAATGACTATTTTGACATAATATTTAGGTCAATTAACTATTTTAAAATTTTATTGAATACATATGTATGCATATTTGTTTACATGAATATATGTAAATATGTACACTTATTTCATTTTATTTTACTTTATATGCTGTGGAAATAGGAATTCACATTGAATGATATTTTGAATGCATGTTGAAAATTTTGTTCGTTCTGGAAGAATAATTTTTTCTAATTTAAAGAAAAGTAAGGGACATTGTGAGTGCATCATAGTGAAAAGGGACTGGTGATGAAATATGTGATCTCTTATAAGTTATATACCAAAGGAAATCTGCTTCTATTGATGACAATATTAAATGCTTTGTGCTTTACTAAAAAAGGTTATGATCATGATGCCAAGCTGACTACTTTTTCCCCATATCCTCAACAACATGGGACATTTATTTCATTTGTTAAAATCTTCTAGAGACATGATAGCCATGCTGAGAAATAATAGAATATTTTAAACTATAATTTTAGTCAAAATAAGGGGCTTGTACTTTAGTCTTGATTATCTCATAGAGGTTTATATTAATAGTAGCAAGATGCTCCAATGTGGTACTCAGAAATTGATTGGACTATCAGGACTTACTTGTTTGAGCTATGAAGATAAGTCAGGATGACTAGAATAATGACAGAAAATACAAGAATTACACTGTGAATAATTACTAGAGATAACATATATGGAGGGTAGTGAAACTGGACTATGAAATATTAAGGGAAAGGGAACAAGGATATGATGGAGGCAATAAATAGAGAGGTGGCTAAATTAAGGACCCTTTAAGGGGTAGTATGAAAACCAAATACTGTAGAAGCTTCCTAATATATAAAAATATATAAAGGTGATCTAAATGAAGTCACAAAATAATCGGAGAGACTGACCCAAGTGACATCTGTTTTGAACTAATGAATCTTCCTGTACAAGGACTGGGTTGCATCTAACTGAACTGTTGGCTAAAATGAACTTGTGGGACTCCACAAACAACCAAATCTGGTGCCAGCACTATAAGATGCTCTCCACAAACGGGTCAATATCCCATTGCTGAGGTAAAACGCACAAATCATTGAACATGGAGAAGTCAAGATGTTGCCTACTTAGAACCTTCACCGGTATGTGCAAGTATCTGTGGTACAGGAAGGTACTCTGAATGTTACCCAAGAATAAATATAGATATCAACGTAGTCATATTAGCACTTTGAATTACAAAGGTGTCATGCCTGCACAATATACTAGTGAAATGGTTGCACAAAGCTTATGAGAGCTACCAACCAATATCTGATATGGGCCCATTCAACAAGATGGAACCCATATCTGACAATGCTCGAGTGACCAATAACCTGAGACTTGGGGTGAAACTAAACACCGTTGTTTAAAAAATATCCCTAAAATGACTAATAAAGATATTCTACTATATTAAGATCAGTGCCTTGTTCAGGCGTTCTCAGAGAAGGCCCCTCCTCCAGTATATGGGAACAAATGCAAACAACAGCAAGACATTAAACAGAGTCAAAGGTCTTGGAATACTCAGTTTAAAATGATTGTCTCTATCAAATCCCTACCCTAGGGGCTCAGACAACCTGTCAGCAGAGAATTCAGAAACAGTGAAAGTGTCAAAGTCGAAGTAGGACACCAAGAAAACAAGGCCTTCTAAATCAATAAGATGAATGCACAATCTCACAGAGACCTCAGCAAGCTACATGGGACCTGCACAAGCCTTCACAAAGTGAGATTCCAGAAACAAAAGAAGTGGATACATACCTCAATCCTTATTCCACTTCTTCAGTTGATAACTACTTGCAAATGAGAATTTACTTTCCTCCAAAACAATTTTACTGGCTAAGAGTGTGTTGCATGCCCAGCAATAGATGGTAAATAGCAAATGTACTAAAAACATTTTTGAGGGTTTACTTTTCTCATAATGTTATGTTATTTCTTTTTTAACCTTTTAACTTTTTATGTTTATTTTTATTTTACTTATATTTTTTCTTCTCTCTATTACCCTACAAGTTCATGGCTTCCAGTTTAGTATTTTAATGAGATTCTTGTGTGCAACTTCATGAATTTGTTTTTGTGCCTTCTTTTGGAATCTTTTTCCCATTTTTTTATCTTATTCTGATATGTTAGTTTAGTTTTATCTTTCTGTATTTTACCTTATTACTCTTTATTTTATTTTATTAAGTGTCCCTTTGAAGCCAGTTTGTTCTCTAATATAGGACAAAGAGGGGGTAGATCCAGGTAGTAGAGGTATGGCGAGGACCTGAGGAGCATAGAGGGAGGGAAAACCATAATCAAGATATATTTTGTTTCCTACTAACAGGTAACATAATCCAAGTTCCTGTGCCCTAGTAGAGCTACCATGTAGGCCCCCAGTGCAAGAGGAAGCTCCTAGGCCTCATATGAATGATGATCCAAGGAGGGCTGAGATATGGGAGCCCCCAACACCGGAGGAGTAAGATAGGTGGGGGATGGGGTAGAGGGTGGAAACTAGAAGGGTGGAGGGAAGATCCTAGGATGGAGATGTAACTTGAAGTAACAAATAAACATAATAAAAAGATATATTTTGTGAAAAAATATCAAGGAAAAGATTCTCCAAAATATTAAAGAGTGCCATTTTAAGGAGTTTATAAAGCATTAGATTATATTTTATAACATTGGGGATGTTAAAATCTTTGGGTTAACACATACTTGAGGGTATATAAAATGTTCAACCTAAACCATTTCATGATTGTTCACACATGCATATTGTCAACATGGCCATAGAATTCCAAATATGTGATCTTAATGGATGACTAAACCATCCTGATACAATATATGCATTGGGGTCAGTGCCCAGATATCTACTAGATTACAGAACTTATTTGATAGAATGAATCTACTTGCTGAATGCTTTTTCCTAAGAACATCTTATGAAACACATACAGATTGATGAATACACTGTGCTATTTGACTACTAATATCTTTGATATGGCAGTGACTAGTTTTGTCTGAACACCATAAAGAAAATACAAAAACAATTATATTGCCATTCTGCAACAATTGAAAGAGAGTTATATTAAGTACAGAGGAGAGGATGATTATCTCTTCTCAAAGTAGAAATATGCAGCAAATGTATTAGTATACTTTTAAATGCCTAGCTACCTAATGTAGATGTGTGTAGCACTTCTAATATGTATGGAAATCTCAAATATACCATTTGCTTCAATAGATTAAAAAGTAATTCTGTATGAACAGGTGGCATTTCTCTGGAGAATAGACTTAAATATCTTGCCCCAGCAAACCTTGCACATTCATTTTGTTGTTGCTGCACTTTTTACAAAGGAAAATACAATCAGTCTGGATGTCCATTAACAAATGAGTAGTTAATAAATTTAGTTAATAAATTATCATTTATGTATACAGTGTACCATCATTCAGTTATAAAGCAAAATAAATTTGGGAATTTTTTATGAAAATGATGGTATTGAAAAATATCATGTTAGATGAAGCTACTCAGAGTCAAAAAAAGCAAATGCTGTATATCTTTTCTCATATGTGGATTTTAGCCTCTACCCTTTCTATATACACATTTATTATAGAGTTAGTAAATATGGAGGCCAGAGGGGAAAAATGGAAGCCATAAGAAGGGAGGATTTTTTTATGAAGATGGAAAACAGCAAAACAAGTGTGTTATGAAAGCACAAGAGGGGAAACAAGGTACAGAAAAGTTGAAGTGTGGGAGGGTAGAAGTGAGGAGAAAGGTGAGGGTCAACCAAAATATCCAGTGTATGAAAAACTCACAGTGAAATCTCACACTTTGCAAGCTGATAGACACACAAAAATTTGACAAGTAGTACTCAGTGTGGACAGATAAAATTTCTTCTAGATGCAGTAGGTTTTTAAATGAAAATTTTATATTTACCACCCTATGAGTTTTACACGAATCCCCAAGATTACCCATACAGCTCAAGTACAGCATTGTGTTGACCACTAGATGTAGTTACTAATGTAATGCTGATGGGGTGATGTTATGCTAATTAACCTGCTCCCAGAAGCTTGCTTGCTGTACATGAAGCAAAGCTGTGGTATCTTGCTTGTCTCTGATTAGTTAAAGAAATACTAAGACCAGAGATTGGGCAGAGACAGAGGTAGGCAGGACTAACGTGGTCAGACTTCTGAAGCAGAGAGGTTGCTGGGTAGAAACTTCAAGTAGTAGAAGAGGATGAAGCCAAGAGGTGGGAGGAGGAAGACACGATGGGGTAAATGGAAGATGATCCTGCCACGTGACCTGGAACATCAGCATAGCATGTAGAATAACAGCCCAGGGGATGTTGTATATATGGGGTCATATTTGGTGAATGGAATGAGCTAGCTTATATGGGCTAAGATTGTACAATCCAGGCCAAGGCTTGTTAAAATCTATCAGATATTCGTGTGCTTAATTATAATGGGGGGTTAAGGATGAACGCCACTCATCAATGAGCAATAATTTAAATCCTGCTAAATAACTTAATTATTTACTTTTATATACTACTGATGATGATGTCCCACAAATTAGTAGCAGGAAGAAAATAATGGTAATCCTTGAGCTGGAACCTTTTTGTTCAGCTACCTAACAGGCCAATGCTGAAGATGCTATACAGGTTCCTCTTGTGGAAGATCTTTATCAAAAATCCCACCTATTAAGCAAGATTAGCCCACTGGTACCATAGCAACAAGTCTCTTAATCAACCTTAATCAAGCATCTTCTGATTAGATTTGATGCTCTCTCCACAGGGGAAAATTCATGTGTTGCAGGATATTTGATCACACTGTAAACCCCGAGGTCGTAATCCAAGAGCTTTCTGTTCATTGTAAACAGGATTCAATGAAGTTAGCCATAGTTGAAGAGGTGGAGCAAGCAGCCAGTTGACTGGGAGTGAATATAGGAAAACCACAGAGAGTGAGAGAAGGTAAGGAGGGCAGATAGAGAGATGCACAACAAGTAGAAAGGAGCAGCATTCAGTGTGAAACGTTTTTAAGACCACATGGAGAAGGAGAACTGTCTTTTCCTTCTGGAATGTAGGATGACGAGGTAGGGTGCTTCCTCTGTCTCTCTGAGCTAGCACACTTCTACCTCAGCGTATGACTTCTGAGTCTTATTGTTACAATAGAACAATTGGGAATTTTGTTTAAAATAACACTAATGTTTGCGATTATAGCCTAGAAAGGTCATAAACCTTAGTGGAGAAGCTAGTGACATTGCTTTCATAAATAGTCTGTGCAATAATCTTTCAATAACTATATCATACCTATAAAATAGTGTTGTCATGAACTTTAATAAGAGAAGCTTCTATTTTCAGTGGTCAACTGTGACAGCAGAAAATCAGAGTAGTCAAAGTACAGAAAATAAATGGATGCTAAACACCCAGCCTCAAATGGAACATATATAGCATGCTTTCCACATCTCAAGGGATATAAGAAAGAATAATTTATACAAGAGCCTGGGGAGAGAAGTGAACAGTGTGCAACACTGACTTCTTCACATGACAAGATTGATCCCTGTGTGCCCTGTCTTGGAAGGTAGATGAGCTAATGTATAAATCTTCAAGGACTTATTGGTATGTGTGTGTGTGTGTGTGTGTGTGTGTGTGTGTGTTTTCTTCATGGGTATAGTAGTCACTGGTAAAATTAAAATTGTCCTGTAAATAAAGCAGAGCTGACACTCCTGCATTGAATCATACATGCACATACACACATAGAGGGAGAAGGAGAGAGAGAGAGAGAAAGAGAGGGAGAGAGATGATATTTACAGAAATGCAGGGAAGACAAGGGCAGCAAGGTGACTAACATGAACATGTGCTTATGCATATGTGAAAAAGATGTAATGACATCCATTATTATGTATAATTAATATATTTTCATAAATGAAATGTAGAAAAAAACAGTTAGTGACACTTGTGAGTTGATTTCCATGCTGAATAGGGTCTCACTCTATAGCCATATTGGCCCTAATCAAAGCATCCTCCTGTTTCAATCTCTAAAATTCTGAGATTAAATGTATTTGCCACCACACTCAGCACTTAACACTAGCTCTGATATGAAAATACACTTTAATGAGGCTCACTATGCTTCACTCAATAATGTGCTATAAAGTAAAGTAGCTATTTAAAAGAGTGCCTGTCCTCCAATTGTCCATTGTCTGAACATTTCCGTGTATAGATTATTGTGATTGAATACATTTGGAAGTGAATATCAGTGATACCTCCAAAGCATAAAACTCTAAGAATACTCTTCAGGGATGTAAGAACTGGAGTGTAAATTTTTCCCCTACCATTTCCATCTATTATTCTTTTAGAATTCCGGACTAAAACAATTATCATAATAACAGGCAAGAAATAGAAATTTGCCACTTTCCATCACCCTTCAACTAGCTGACAGTCTGTTTACCCAGTTTCATTGCATCTGATTCTATAAAAAATTCACTCAGATTTTCTTTAATGCATTTACCTCATTATTTGAAGGTGGAGAAGCTATAGTTCTCCCATCAGAGCCTTATAACATTTATCAATTCCCACCTCTTTTTTTTTTCTTAAAAATTTCCTAGCCATTATGGATTTAAGTCTGAGAAAAATCATGCTCTTATTGTGGATCTAAGTTAACATAAAAATTGAGTTGTCACATCCGACATAAGTCAGCAACTTTATCTAACACCAAATTTTACTAAGAATTCAAAGGTGCAATTATCAAAAAGCAATGAAATAGTATGAGAGACCTAACATTCCACCTGACTCTTCTAGTAATTTTTCTCCAATTGAACACATTTCCTCTGGCCTTGACTATACATGAAGTCATTCACCTTACTCCACAGGGAGAGACTATATACCAAAAAACAAACAAACAAACGAACAAATAAGAAACAATTCTTTAAATCCCATATGGCTGCAGGAAGTATTTGACAAATTTCTTGGAGTCAGGTATAAGAAAGTCATAGATTTTAGGTGTGTTTGCAATTCGCAATCCCAACTGAGATTATTTTGGTAAGACTAATCATTACTTAATGCTTATCTTCTAGGATATATTTGTAGTTTATTGACTAAAGTAATGGTATGTTTATATGAAGAAAAGACAAAGTTACTAGTACAAAAAATGGCTCCTCATAATTTTTTTTAAAGATTAGTTTATTTGTTTGTTTGTTTATTTATTTGAGACAAGATTTCTCTGTGTAGCCCTGGCTGTCTTGGAATTGCTCTGTAGACCAGGCTGGCCTCAAACTCAGCGATCCAATGGCCTCTGCCTCTGGAATGTTGGCATTAAAGGCGTGTGCCACCATGCCTCGCTTATTATATTTTATTTTATTATTTATTTCTTCAAGTTACATCTCAATCGCAGTCCCCTCCCTATTCCCCCCTCGAGTCCCACCCTCCGACCCTCAACCCCGAATCCTCTTCCCTTTTTTTTAACTTTAAGGTATATCTTATTTCCCCCTACAGTTTTCCCATTCAGTCCAACAAATGGCTCTTTCTCTTATAATAATAAATAAAATACAAAACAACAGAGGTAATTAGGCCACAGTTATGAGGGTTATATGGCTTAGCCTATATTCTGAAAGTCCAGTCCATGTGTATTTGGCACCTGACTTTAACATTCTACTATCTAACCATCTCCATGAGTTTAAAGTTCTGTATCTAACTCAACATTCATACTAACTTGCAACATAATTTTAAAAGCATCTTCTTAGATCTATAATACTCTCTTGACTCCTAAACAAATCAAAATTTAATTATGAGACTCTACCTATCTGTTTTTCAACCACCTCAGAGACCTGAGAAGGATAAATATATCTGATTTTATAGGAAGTACAGGGCCTGCAGCTTCCCAAACTAAGAAATGACATACCAGTGGCTGCCTGGACAGTTCCTATTTTCTCTCCATACATTACAGGATCGATCTTCAGTAGTTTGGCTCCGTTTCTCTGACAGACATTGATTGAAGAGCAGGAGTTATGAAGGACTTGCCTACCCTGTCTTGGCAGAGCTAGGCTGTCGACTTACCTGCTTCCAAGTTTTGTCCTTTTTGGACAGCATTCTGTCTATAGTTGGAGCAAGGGGCTTTTCCTACCAAGAGATAGGCTTGCGACTAATTCAATCATCTCCCACTGGAGATTCTTCGATGCTCATCTTCTACTTGGGGTAGAATAGGGGGTGCTGTCAGGAGTTGATATGTCTCGATATAAAAAAAAAATCTAAAGTTACAAAAACATCTTTGAATTCCATATTCTGCGGATCTCTTGAGGTTTTTGAAGAGGTCTATCTATCTATTATATTAGGATAAGCAGATGTTGCTTGTCTCTTAGCAGGTTTATTTCTGATTAGCTTAGAAAATAACTATAATAGACTGTCATAGTACCTAACAGAATGACCGGCTTGCATAACCATTAATTTGCATTTCTTAATTATCCTAAACATTTTATGACAATTAGTAGTTAAAGGCCGAAACATCACATTTCATTTTTTTCTTTACCTCCTCACCCTTCCATCCTATTTCTCTGAGGTGAGGTGTCTTTATATAACAGTCCCTCATCTCAGTTGAGAGGTCGTATGAGGGCCAAGAGCCTCCTCATTCATTGAGGATCTACGAGGCAGTACCACCAGTGAAAAGTGTCTCATTGCCCGGGAGAGAGAACTAAAAAACAAACAAACAAATAAGCAGACAAACAAATAAAAAAAGAAAAAAATATAAAAAAATTAAAAAATAAATAAAAATAAGAAATAAAAAGTTTATGTCCAAGTTCCCTTTGGTGTGTTAGTTGTAATATGGATACCTTCTACTATATAGCTAAAATCCTACTATAAGTGAATAGATTCTGTAAGCATCCTTCTGAGTCTGGGTTACATCACTCAGGATGAGCTTTTCTAGTTCCATCCACTTGGCTGCAAATTGCATAATTTCATTGTTCCTGGTACCTGAATAATATTCCATTGTGTAGGTGTACCACAGTTTTTTAACCCATTCTTCGGTTGAGGGACATCTGGATTGTTTCCAGTTTCTAGCTATTACAAATAAGGCTGCTATAAACATAGATGAGGAAACTTCCTTAAGATTCCCGTGAAGAGGCATTTGGGTGTATACCCAGAAGTGGTATGGCTGGGTCCTGAGGCAAAGCTCTTCCAAGTTTTCTAAGATATCGCCAGATTGACCTCCATAGAGGTTGCACAAGCCTGCACTCCCACCAGCAATGGAGTAGGGTACCCCATTCTCTACACCCTCGCCAGCATGTGCTGTCATTTGAGTTTTTGATCTTAGCCATACGGACAGGTGTGAGATGGAATCTCAGAGTTATCTTGAGTTGCATTTCTCTGATGATTAAGGATGTTGAGCATTTCTTCAAGTGTCTCTCAGCCATTAGGGATTCCTCCTTTGTGAATTCTCTATTTAGCCCTGTCCCCATTTTTTGATTGGATAATTTGGTCTATTGACATTTAATTTCTTGAGTTCTTTATAGATTTTGGATATTAGCCCTCTGTCAGATGGGGGTTGGTGAAGATTTTCTCCCATGCTGTAGGCTGCCTTTTTGTTCGAATGACAGTGTCTTTTGCCTTACAGAAGCTTTTCAGTTTCATGAGGTCCCATTTTTTGATTGTTGGTCTCAGGTCATGAGCTGTTAGTGTTCTGTTCAGGAAGTTGTCACTTGTGCCAATGAGTTCGAGGGTTTTTCCCACTTTTTTCTTCTAGTAGATTTAGTGTGACCAGCCTTATGTTAAGGTCTTTGATCCACTTTAACTTGTTTTGTACAAGGTGATAAGTATGGGTGTAATTTCATTCTTTTACAAGTGGACATCCGGTTGGACCAGCACCATTTGTTGAAGATGCTGTCCTTCTTCCATTGTGTCGTTTTGGCTTCTTTGTCAAAAATTAGGTGGCCATAAGTGTATGGGTCTATTTCTGGGTCTTCAATTCGATTCCATTGATCTACTGGTCTGTTTCTATACCAGTACCATGCTGTTTTTACAACTATTCCTCTGTAGTACAGCTTGAAATCTGGCATGGTGATAACTCCAGATGTTTTTTTAATGTACAGGATTGATTTAGCTATTCTGGGCTTTTTGTTGTTCCATATGAAATTGAGAATAGCTCTTTCCAAGTCTATAAAAAATTGTGTTGGTATTTTGATAGGAATTGCATTGAATCTATATATTGCTTTTGGTAGGATGGCTATTTTTATTATGTTGATCCTACCTATCCATTAGCATGGGAGATCTTTCCATCTTCTAAAGGTCTCTTCCACTTCTTTCTTCAAAGGCTTGAAGTTCTTGTTGTACTGGTCCTTTACTTGCTTGGTTATAGTTACCCCCAGGTATTTTATGTTGTTTGTGGCTATTGTGAAGGGGGTTGTTTCCCTTATTTCTTTCTCAGCCCATTTGTTTGTTGTATAAAGAAGTGCTTCTGATTTTTTTGAATTAATTTTGTATCCAGCAACCTTGCTGAAGGTGTTTATCAGCTGTAAGAGTTCTCTGGTGGAATTTTTGGGGTGGCTTATGTATACTATCATATCATCTGCAAATCAGGATAATTTGACTTCTTCGTTCCCAATGTTTATCCCCCTGATCTCCTTTAGTTGTCTTATTGCTCTAGCAAGAACTTCAAGTACTATATGGAAGAGATATGGTGAAAGTGGACATCCTTGTCTTGTCCCTGAGTTTAGAGGAAATGCTTCAAGTTTCTCTCCATTTATTTTGATGTTGGCCACTGGCCTGCTGTGTATTGTCTTTATTATTTCTAGGTAAAATCCCTGTATGCCCATTCTCTCCAGAACTTTTAGCATGAAGGGGTGTTGGATTTTGTCAAATGCTTTTTCTGCATCTAGCGAGATTATCATGTAGTTTTTTTCTTTCATTTTGTTTATATGGTGAATGACGTTGATAGATTTTCGTATGTTGAACCATCCCTGCATTCCTGAGATGAAGCCTACTTGATCATGGTGTATGATACTTTTGATGTGTTCTTGAATTTGGTTTGCTAGTATTTTATTAAGTATTTTTGCATCTATGTTCATGAGGGAGATTGGTCTGAAGTTCTCTTTCTTTGTTGGGTCTTTGTGTGGTTTAGGAATCAGGGGTATTGTGGCCTCATAGAATGAGTTTGGCAATGTTTTTTCAGATTCTATTTTGTGAAAGAGTTGTTTGAAGATTATTGCTGTTAGGTCCTCTTTGAAGGTCTGGTAGAATTCCGTGCTAAAGCCATCTGGCCCTGGGCTTTTTTTTTGGTTGGGAGTTTTTAATGACTGTTTCTATTTTGTTAGGTGTTATAGAGCTGTTTAATCTGTTCATCTGATCTTGATTTATCTTCAGTAGGTGGAATCTATCAAGAAAATTGATAGATTTTACTTAAGTTTTCAAATTTGGTGGAATATAGATTTTTAAAGTAGGATCCAAATATTCTCCGGATTTCCTCAATGTCTGTTATTATTTCTCCCTTTTCATTTCTGATTTTGTTGATTTGGGTTTTCTCCCTCTGTCTTTTAGTTAATTTGGCTAAGGGTCGGTCGATTTTTTTGATTTTCTCGAAGAACCAACTCTTGGTTTCATTGATTCTTTGTATAGTTCTTTTTGTTTCTAAGTTGTTGATTTCAGCCCTAAATTTGATGATCTCCTGCCTTCTGCTCCTCTTGGGAGTGTTTCCTTCTTTTTTTTTTCCAATTCACCCAGTTTAGCTGTTAATTTGCTAATATGAGCTGTCAAAATTTTCTTTTTGAAGGCACTTAGTGCTATGAACTTTCCTCGTAGCACAGCTTTCATTGTGTCCCATAGGTTTGGGTATGTTGTGTCTTCATTTTCGTTGGATTTTATGAAGTCTTTGATTTCCTTTTTTATTTGGTCCCTGACCCACTCATCCTCTAGTAAAGAGTTGTTCAATTTCCATGTGTGTGTAGACTTTCTGTTGATTCTTTTGCTATTGAAGTCCAGCTTTATTTCATGGTGGTCTGATAAGATACAAGGGGTTATTTCAATTTTCTTCTATCTGTTGTGTCTACCTTTGTGTCCAACTATATGGTCGATTTTGGAGAGGTGTTGAGAAGAAGGTGTATTCTTTTTTGTTTGGGTGAAACTTTCTGTAGATATCTGTTTGGTCCATTTGGTTCATGATCTCTGTTAGACTCATTATTTCTCTGTTTGGCTTCTGTCTTGATGATCTGTCCATAGTTGTGAGTGGGGTGTTGAAGTCTCCCACTATTAAAGTGTTTGGATCGATGTGCGATTTAAGTTTTCGAAGCATTTCCTTTATAAATGTAGGTGCCTTTGTATTTGAGGCAGAGATGTTCAAGATTGAGATGTCCTCTTGGTGGATATTTCCTTTAACGAGTATGTAATGCCCTTCTCTGTCTTTTTTTATGAACTTCAATTGGAAGTCTATTTTGTTTGATATTAGGGTGACTACTCCAGCTTGTTTCCTGGGTCCATTTGCTTGGAAAACCTTTTCCCAGCCCTTTACTCTGAGATAGTGTTTATCTTCATTAGTGAGATGTGTTTCTTGTATACAGCAAAAAGATGGGTATTGTTTATGGATCCAGTCTGTAAGTCTGTGTCTTTTTATTGGCAAGTTGAGTCCATTGATGTTGATGGATATTAGTGACCAAGGGTTGTTATTTCCCATTATTTTGATATAGCTGGTCATCTTGTGTTTCTTTTTGTTTAGTTGCTGTGGAGGTTTCTATTTCCTCTGTTTTCTTGTGTGTAGTTTTCTTCTCTGTGTTGGAGTTTTCCTTCTAGGATCTTCTGTAGGGCTGAATTTGTGGGGAGATATTGTTTGAATTTGATTTTGTCATGGAATATCTTGTTTTCTCCATCTATGTTGATAGAGAGTTTTTCGGGGTATAGTAGTCTGGCTGGGCACCTGTGTTCTCTCAGGGCTTGTAGGACATCTGTCAAGGCCCTTCTACCTTTTAAAGTTTCTGAGGAGAAGTCAGGTGTAATTCTGATGGGTCTGTCATTGTATGTGACTTGGCCTTATTCTCTTACAGCTTTTAATATCCTTTCCTTGTTCTCTACATTTGGAGTTTCTATTATTATGTGGCGAGAGGAGTTTCTTTTCTGATCTAATCTGTTTGGTGTTCTGTGAGCCTCTTGGATTTTTACTGGCATCCCTTTTTTTAGGTTTGGGAAGTTTTCTTCTATGATTTTGTTGAAGATATTTCCTGGACCATGGAGTCGGTAGTCTTCTCTTTCCTCTATGCCTATAATTCTTAGGTTCCATTTTTTCATTGAGTCCTTAATTTCTTGGATATTGTGGGTGAGAGATTTTTTTAGCTTTCTCGTTTTCTTTGGATGTTGTACTGATTTCTTCCATCGAATCTTCCATGTCTGAGATCCTTTCTTCCATCTCTTGAATCCTATTTTTGGTACTCAAATCCATAGTTCCTGTTCTCTTCCCTTGATTCTCCATTTCCATTTTTAACTCTGACTGTGTTTTCTTTATTGTTTCCATTTCAATTTTCATGTCTTGAGTGATGTTATTTGTTTTGTACATTTCCTTCTCCAGTTTGCTTGTCTTTGCCTGGAAGTCTTCCATTGCCCTCTCTTTTTCTTGTTCAAGTTGACTCACCTTGTTCTGAAGTTCTCTAATGGTGTTTTCTATCGCTTTCTTATGTGCAATTGTGGTTACTTTGAATTCCTTCACTTTCCATAATGTAGACTATCACTTTCCATAATGTAGAATTGTCATCATTTTCATATGTTTCACCTGTGATGAGGTGGTTCTGGCTGGATGGAATAGCGTTGCTTTCTTTTGTTGGAGTCATTTCACTTTTTTTTTTTTTTTTTTTTTGGTCTGGGGCCTCTGGCCATGTGGATTTTTTTTAGCTGTCTTTGGGACCTGGGTCCAAAGGGGGCACTTTGGTGTAGGAGTTGAGTTACCTTACTCCACCCCTATAAGGTGAGTCATTCAGCCCCACCTCCTAGGTGGAAACCTAACTAATCCAGGGCATGGAGCTGTGTACAAGTAAGCTCTGGTTCCCTGTTGGAAGGGCCAGTACTAGTAAAAAAGTCCTATATACAACAGTTTCAAATACCTTGCAGTTTGCCAGGAGTTGGCTTCTGTGGTGGGTAAGTCTGCCTTCACCCCCAATAGCATTGCCACTTCCACCCTGGAAATTGGCCAGTGAAGTCACTGCAGTGGATTGCAATCTGCAGTCTGAAGGCACTTTGCAGCCCAGCTGTGCTCACTTCCAAGGGTCGCAACCTTTTGCCAGATAGCTAGATTGTCTGTGCGAGACCTGGGGGTGCCCAGCATGGTGGAGATTATCTCTGCGTGGGATCTGAATCTTCCCATTGTGTATTAGATTGGAACTTACCCAGCATGTCTCCTCTGGTGGGCGATGAGGGGATCCTAATTCCCAGAATCAGCTGCTTCCTTGTGTGTCCGAGATTGGGAGGGAGCGTCCTGCCCAGGGATTCCCCAGTGGTGAGATCCAAAGGGGTCGAGCCTTTTGTACAGCATCCTGCAACACTCTCCATCCTGTGACTGTTAACCCTGAAATCAAAATACTTCCGGGCAGGCTGCCGCCATCCTGGATCCGCCGCTCCTCGTAATTTTAAAAGAAATTGATCCAATACTGCTAAAAAACTGGCATGCCCCCTCACCTCCAGGGTAATAGGTTTAGGCTGCAACTACAAAAATCTAAGCTTTAATAGAAAACATTGTAAGCCAATGAAAAATGAATTATAATTCATTGTTTAAGCATGAATACATGCTTTAAAGAACAGATAATATATATTTGTAGGAGGAACAAGGCTTTCCATTGAGCAGGAACAAGTCCTGAACCTAAACAGTGCATGTGTGACTGGGCTTCTGCATGCAGCAGGCTTGAGACCTGCCTAGACATGCCTGGAGATTGATGACATCACACTGGGTAATGTGACAGGAGCCAATGAGGAAGAACCGCAGTAGCATTCAGTTCGGGAGTCAATGGGACTCAGGGGGGAGTTTATAAAGGGGGAAACCTCTTATTTAAAAAAACGGATCTGCTTTTGCCTTTAAAGGACCCCTGTAGTCTAGGCTGTTGATTCTGACACAGCTCATCCACTCCGCAAGAGTCCTGCGCATGGGCCCCAGTAACATATATTCAAAAATAAATGAAGGATATTGGGGGTATCATGGCTCTTTGATAAGGCTACAGCAAAATGCTGAATTGCTTTTCCTCTTACTGCATAATGACAGAGTCAGTGTACTGGAAGCTCATCTGTTTTGGCGAGCCTGGTTGCCAATGAACACTGGGACCATCTAGCTTCAGTTTACCAATACTGGGATTAGAGGAATGTGCAGCCATTTCAGACTACCTAGATTCTGAAGACTGGAACTCAGATGCTAATGAATGCAGAGCTGCTGCTGGCTCATATATGCGATCACCACATAAGGGGGTTCTTAGAGAAAAGGTGAGTGCGCTACCCACCCGACTTTCCAGCCTTCATTCTGAAGACAAACAGACAGGACAGGAGTGATGTTTAAGCATTTCCTGTTTTTAATGTTTTGTTCCCTAGCTTATATACAGAACCAACTGAGTGTTTTCACATGAGTTTAAGTGGGCCAATCACATTAAAGGTCATCCTATTACATCACATAGCTCAAGCCTGGTAACATGGTGACATGCATTGATCATGAGCATGGAAGTCTTGCTCACCCAATCAGCTATACCCACCATTGGGCTTCTATTCCTCCTCTGCATCTTCTGGCCAGTGCCATCTTAAATATCTCCCACAAGTTACTTTCATTTTCCCGGCCACGAGGTATTTCTCATAAGCCTCCATTTCCCTGGACCCCACACAGAGCAAATGGCCTTTCCCACTGATTCATGTAACTAGCGCAGCCCTACCCAGCTATGACAAGTATGAACCACAGCAGTGACCAGCATTGCACAATATTCATAAAGGTTTAGTGGCACAAATATCTTCTCAGTAACCAACAACTTTCTAACTGGACTTAGGGCCAACTTAACAAGAGGGAAACATTTTTGATATTGGAAACCTAACCAACAACCAAGGACTAGCTAACTTATAAATCTTGTAGAACTTAAAACTATAACTTTACTATTCATAGTTCCTTATTATACTCTAAATATCCATCCTTATATTGACAGAAAAATATATTTCTTATGCTTCATCAAGGAAAATTTTTTCTCAGATGAAAAAAATTGCAAAATCTCACAACCAATCAAATGCAGAGGTGTGGAGTCTAGTTACAAAGAATACATCCACAATATAAACCCTATGTGTAAGAATCAGAAAACATTGCAGAAAACTTGGAGATATTATAAGAACCTGAGGATCAGGGAATTTTCTGTGAGAGTGTGTATTCTAGAAATGGCAGAAGCTACACTCATAAAGTCTCATCAGCACAACTGCATAACTATGAACAGAAAAGAGAAAACAATATACATATGGATGCAAACTTTTCAGGAAACCAGTCATACAGGAATAACTACATGAAACTAAGGAATGCTGATGGCTGAAGAAATAATCTTCTCCTTGGAAGAGCACACCAATTTGCTATCTAATAGCAGGGGTCATTCCTAAAATTATGTACATGTAAGTTAAATTATTTAGACTGATAGTTGTGATTCTGTACAAATGAATGTGTGCATATATATATTCATACATATGTATTTGTGTAAACATATATATGAAAGTCATTTGGAAATAGGAAATCATTATGCAATCAATTGAGTATTTGAGGATATTACTACAGAATTAAGTTGACATCATATGTATAGGAAATACTATATAGATTAAAATGAGACACTCTATATTACATCTAATATAATTTAAAGATAAAAAGAATACCAACATGAGGTGATGGTCATTCTTTCAGGAAGTAATGTTTGATTAAAGAACAAAACCAACCCTGCCCCTACAGGCATTGCAGATGAGACTGCTGTGTCATATGTGCATCAGTAGGTGGCAGAGATGAGGATGACCATGTCTATAATCCATGTTCTGACCTATGAGCTTCTGAATAGATTAACATTCTATTTAAAAAAGCAAACCTGAGATGACCACCAGTATGGCACCATGCAGACCTAGCTGAGTTCCCAGGACAGGGAGCAAGCCAGAGACTAAAAGAACCTTGTCTGGCACCATGTGTTCCAGTGGGGAGTAAGTCTATGACAGATGATCCTTATATGGGTACGCTCTGACAGTCTGGGCAAGGAAGAAGCTGGAGACAACCACCATACCAGCACCATGGGTCCCAGATAGGGAGCCTGCCTTGGATGATCACCTGTCTGGTGCCACACAGGGCTGGGGGGGGGGTGGTTGGGGCACAGACCATGTGTGAGATGACCTCTGCCCAGCACCATAAGCACTAGCACTAGTGGGGCATAGCACTCCTGTGAGCACTCCTGAAAAGGCCCCAGCCATTCAGAGACCCTGGGCACCACGAAGAGGAGCAAGTAAGTCATGGAGAAATAGAATAGAAAAAGAAACAGAAATGTGGGGGTAAATGAAGAGAGGGACATCTGGAGACTCAAGGGTAGTGAGGAACAGCCTGATGTGAGTAGCCAGTGAGGCCACTTGAGACAATAGTGAGATCCTGGGTTGTACTGTCATTGGGGGCCATGTCTGGGTCTGCAGCCCTGCAGTAGCAGAGGTATATTACCACCAAAGATCAAGCCGATGACTCTGGTCAGAGCTGCCACCCTGGGACATGTTGATGTTTGAGGATTGTTCAGAACTGGCCCCACCCCTCAACTGGGTCAATGAGAGCAGGAGAGCTGAACCCATCCATAGCCAGCTGCAGTACTGGGAGAACAGGCCCTACACATTGCTAGAGTTGTGGGTGAACTGGTCCTGAGGATAAGAGCATGGGAGAGCTGGTCTTGGAGTCAGGAGAGCAGCAGAACTGTCCGTGTCCCTCACAGGTGCAGCACTCCAGAAAGCAGGCCTTGCAGCTTGCTTGGGAAGCACAGTAGAGCTGACACTGGTTGCAGGGAAGCAGGTGAGCTGAGCCCCAAAGGTATGAGCATGGCAAAGCTGTCCGTGAAACTTACCTGCTGTGTGGCAACATGGATGAGTGAGAGATGTCCTCCCCCACCTTGCCCCTTTCCACTATGGCAGTCTGGAGAGTTGGAGCTAGGGTAATGAGAGTGGGGGAAGTGGTCATATCCCCGATAGGCTGCAACACTCAGAATTTGGAACCTGTACCCCACCTGTATAGCGCTAGTCTTGGTTGTGATGAAGTGGAGAGCTGGTGGGCTAAACAGCTCAGGTAGCTCTCAGGCCCATATATAGGTTTTTGAATAGACAGACCCCAACATCTACCCCATTGGTGAATGAACTCTCCTAGAGTTCATGAAGGGACCATTCCTACAGTTCCAAAACTACAGGATCTCCATGACACAGAGCAACAAAAGGATATTCAAGAGCAGTCCCAATAAGGTTCCAATATTGATAGAGTATCAGAAGCCAGGGGCTTCATATTAGACCAATGGATCATCGTAATGAACATTTGCAAGCAAAGAAGTATGGACACCAAGCTACGTTGTGGGACACACTGTGATGTATAACAGCTTCCAATATGGGATTTTTTTTCTCTTTCTTGGGGAAGGGCAAGATTTGCCAGAGTAGATGTCAGCTGCTAGTGGAGTGGGAGATGAGTGATATTAGGGTGCATGATATGACATTCACAAAGAACCAATAAAAAATAAAAAATAAAAAAAATACTAAAATCAACAAAGTACACCATACTCCCCCTTTAGAATCAGCAACCCACTAAAAGAAATGTGCAGTTACAATAGGCAAATGAAAGTTAAGATAATCATGTAATATTTTTTCTTACAATAAACTAATGAGGACGATTAGAGCAAAGAGAATACTAAGTATATTTGTGAGTCCCCACTACAACAGCTAAGATGCATTTAAGAAGTTATGGTTTGAATTTTGAAACAAACGAATTGTTCCTTGTGATGACTGCTAGTATACTTTTTCCCTTTTTATCATGAATAGAAAGTAATGCCATACTTAAAAGAAAAACTAAGTTTTAAACATCACCATTCTCTAAAGGAACATCTCTGCTTACTGGTGAAATGTTTCCAGTGGCTTTGACATGACTTGAGCACACCTCTGATGTGTGTCGGAGTGAACCCTGTGCTCCCACACTCTCTTGACAGGTGTTATAGCTTTCAGCTTTCTACTTCTTTTTTATTCTGAGTATCCTCTGGGGAGTTCTCTGGATGTGCCAACAAATACATCAAGAAACAAATATCTCTAGGGCCCACATTCAAATGAGAGGACTAAAGGCTGAAGGACAAACAGATTTCAGCAGATCTTTTATCATCTCAAGAACAATCTTTGCCCATTTTAATATCTCAACTACTTTAATTCTCTGTCCAGGAATAACTTCTCACAATTTTACATCAGGTTGCCTTTCAGAAGCTTTGAACTGAATTGGTACTAAATGTAGAGAGTGAATTAACTATCAAGTAAATTCTGAATCATGAGTAAAAATTGGGTTATAATAGACATAGCTAAATGTATATTGCATGTATTGATACAAAAAGTGAAGCAAATAAACTTTATGAAAATTAGAACGTAAAAATTTTAGTACCAGGTATGATTATGAATTTTTAGTTATAATGTCCAATAATCATTTATGAAAATTAATTTAATAGTGAAATGTGACAGCTTTGTCTAACAGACAAAGGCCTATGGAAAAAATTTATGGGCAAGATTAATAAAGCATGCACTAAACCATTTAAAATATGTGACTGAAGAATGTATTTATAAGAACAGGATGAAAAACAAAAGATACGTACATATCCATCCTACTTATCTGTTGGTAGGTAACACACCACTATTTTTGATCATGACAGAAGGCAGGTCAACATAAAATTTAAGCCCTTAAACATATAGAATCTGAGTTAATAAAATATTTTCATTATCATGTTACTCAATTTTGTGATATGAATCTGAAATGTCTCACACAAATTCATGTTTTTAGTTTTAGTTACCATCTGGTGGCACTATTTAAGATTCTTTGAGGATATTCCCATACCAAGAGAGAGTGCTAGATAAAAAAAAAAAAAAAAGTAGGCCACTGATGGTTAATTGTGGGCCTTTTTTTCCCTTTGTTCATACTAAGTGAGCTGTCTCAGTCCCAGAAAGATAAACATGGTACATATTTTCTTATAAATGGATATTAACCATATAGCACAGGAAAACCATCCTACAAACCACAGACCCAAACAAATAGGAACCTAGCATAACTATCCTAGGAAAAACTCCACCCAGGAGTGAGTCATGGAACATGTTGCAGGTTAGTGGAACGCCTTACCCTAGATGGTGTGACAAGATGAAGCTCTTGGCCCTCACATGACTGAAGAACTGAGGGAGTATGATATGTGAGGGCCTACTTCATCTGAGTAGGAGAGCATGGAGAAGAGGAATAGCAAGGGAGGGAGGGAGAGAGGAAGGGATAGACAGGGATGGGAAGGAAGGAGGAAAGCATGTTGAAGTAACTTGAAAAAATAAATTAATTGAACAAAAAAATGTAACTAAGCATAAAAAAATAAATTATAAAATTTTCAAATGATAATTTACCAATGGCATACTTGCCTTACTGGCATGAAAGGAAAAATGGTCTTAATTTCAAGTTGGAATATTAGACTGCAGGTTGCCACATAGCTTACATACTCGTGGATATTATTACTGACTAACCAGCTGTGGTCAGTTTGACCACCAGAAAATTTGTTTAGATTTTTTGGGTGCATTCTCAGAATGAGTTGTTCAGTGATGATGAGGGAACACCCCTGGAATGCAAGGTCGGGTACATTTTGTTGCTGTTGTTCTGAAACTGGAGGTCAGCTTTGCATCAAACTTAATACAAAATGAAATATATTTTTGAAGATGGGTTCAGTCAGTCTCCACAATATCAGCTTATAAGGTTTTTTCTTATATATAAAGAATACTTTCGTTGTTTGGTATCAAACAGGCAGTTAAGAAGTTTACAATGTTGTAAATTAAGGGTTACTACAATTCAACCTGATTTTCTAAACCTCTATGTGTTGCAGTAATTTGGAAATATAAAATATTTGACAAGGGCAGTGTTATCCCATGCTTTTAACTCCAGGAGAGACAAGAGGATCACTGTAGATTTAGTTTTCTTTTAAATTATAGAATTACAATGAACAGGGTAGTTATATTTCACACTTTTAATCCCATCACTTGAGAGGCATACACCTTTCATCCCAACACACTGGAAACAGAAACATGCAGATCACTGAGTTCAAGGCCAGTCTGACACAGAACAATCTCCAAATAGAGAGAAACTCAGATCCAGTAATGGTGGTGTACACCTTTAATCTCAACAATTGGGAGGCACATGTTTTTGATACCAATATTTGGAAGGCAAAGGCATGCACACAGAATTTGCAATGATTTAAGTTTAAAAGTTGTTCACAAAAGGCATGTGGAAATTCAAAATGAATTGTCCTTTTTGATCTCAAAATATATACATACACCTAAAGGTATGTTTAGTTCCAAAATATCAAAAGAATCTTTTTAATCTCAATTGAAAAGATAATATTTTTTATATTGTCAAAAAACCCAATTTGCTCTTAGATAATATTCCAGCATGCCTCAGCTTCTATCTGTTATGGGGCACGTACCTCCCCCACAAGCCTCTACCTATATAATCCAGACATCTTGGTGGCTCACTCTCTTCCTCTTTATCTCTTGTTCTTCCTTTGTCTTTCTCTCTCTCTTCATCTCCCCCTAGTTCTCTTCTCTCCCCTCTCTGTCTCCTTCTTCTATTCTCTCTCTCTCTCTCTCTGTCTCCTCTCTCTCTTTCCTCTCTTTCTGCATGCACATGTTTCTCTTTCCCTATGGTGTCCAATAAACTTGGCTTTATATGACTTAATTTGGCCTGGATTGGATCATTTTCCCACAGGGCAGTTTAATTTATTTTAAAACAAATACCTGCCCCCCAAAAAAGTAGCACCCCAGAGTTAGGGTTAAGGCAGGGCTCTGTTCTTATCTTTCCAGGAGATTAAAAGTATCCATCTAAGGAGATCAGGGACAAATGGACAAATGAAATTTCTGAAGAAAAGGCCTTTTTATTCCATCACTCCACATTTCACATTCTGTTTCCTTATCTGATATGACATAAAAACTGTCTTTCTACCATACTATTGTCCAGATGCTATTTGGTTCACACACAGAAGGCAAGCAACTATACACTTGGTCCTATGAAACTATAAGTTAAAATAACTAATTCTTCCTTTACTGTATTTGCAATTATTTAATAACAGCTACAAAACAAAAGTTACTACAATGAGTCATAACTATCTCCCAATAATGTCAGTATAGAAATATATGGGCTGGAGAGATGGCTCAGCAGTTAAAGAGAACCGTAGAAATACAGTGTATAAGCATTGGTAAAAGTACAATTTTTTAAAGATTGTATTAAAGGTAATAAGAGACAAATATTTTATATGTTTTATTCTCAATGTTAATATGTATCTTTCAAAAAATTTTTCGAAGAAAATGACAGGTAGATCTTTAAATGCAGTCGATAAGAAACAGAAATTGGAATATCTTTATAAAGAATTTCAAAAAAGAATGCAAGGAAACAATATGTGCTATTATTATCTAATTTAGAAAATTAATATTTCCAGCAATATCCTTGTGGATATACATTTGGATATACTTATTTTAGTTTGACACTTTCATGCAACGATAAAACAGAATACTTACTAATTTCATTAGTTGAATCCATACCCTCCAAGTATATGTATTTGTGAATTCAGTACAGTTTATAAGTGTGCCTCTCAAAGGTCAAGGTCAGTATAAAAAAACTTGTTTTTCTTATGGTAGTAATTTGGGAAATTTTTATATTCATGTACAAAGATAATGAGTCAAGTGAGAGACCCTTTGGCTCACTGTTAGTGAGTCCTTAAGAGAGCTTGTGGCAATCCAACCCCCACATTTCTTAGTAGTCTAACATCTGACAACTTGTTCCAACATATATCTTTTCTATTGCCATCTCCTGTCTCTATTAAAATCCTAACCACTGTGTCTCCCAATATAGAGTCTCTCTTTGCTAAATGAAACTTTGCTACTAATGAATTGTCTCTATTCCTTTCTTGTAGTTGTAGAAATTAATTAGGGGAGTAATTGTCTACTAAGCAGGAGGAGTCATTCATAGAAACCATAATCTCACTTGAGCCCAACATGATCCATCTATTCAATAAAGGAATTCAGATTGTTCTTCCTCTAGAGTAGACCTTAGCAACAAAGGAGCTTTAGAATGACTGCCACTACAAAGCTTCAGGATCTCTGTTGGATACAGTTTGTGTTATAAATTGAAGCTATTTATATGGTTTTTTTGAATATGTCAATTGTTTTCTAAAGACTAGTTACTAAATAAACATGGCTACTCTCTTCAGAGAACTTCCATTAATCAGACAATTGTCCATTGCATGGAAGTTATAATTAATTTTAATCCAACTTACTTGACTAAGATATTTGCTCAGATATAATAAGCATGAATATACTATTAATATATTAAATCCTCAAAACAAAATGGCATAAACCTTCTCTAGTTTATGTCTACATCTATGTGCATTTTTACTGGGATATTTCTTTTCACAGTCTTGACCAATAAAACCATTTTGTACAAAGAAGTAGAACATTACGTTCTCAAATATCTCAAAATGTGGAAGAAACATTAGAGTTCAGAATTGGGTAGACTTTAAAAGAATTTTAAAGCATTGAGAGGCACATTGGTGTTAAATGTCATAGTGAAGAGTTCTGGAATCATTTTTATCTGACAAGTGGAAAAATAATCCCAACTAAAATGTCAATTCCTTATTCAAAGTTGATAGACTGTGTTTTAGTCCTCGACTGTACCCTAGTCTGTTTTGTGGAAACACTAAAGATCTAGGAGTGAATGATGAAATATGGTCATATATAAGGAGATTTTAAGAAAAATATTGAACATTCAGCTTTGTGACTCATAAGTGCTTATATAAAAATGAAAATAAAGAAAAACTTAAAAATTAATTTTAATCAAAATTAACAGTAAAAACAATAAAGAGAATCTTGAATAATTGAAAACAGTGCCAAACTATCTCTAAAGCAAAAGCTGATAAAAGTTATTCTAAAGAAAAAAAAAGGGTACCTAGTCACTAAATATGCATTTTTCAAAGTTACCCTGACAGCACCTCATGATCAGAGATATCCATCTCAACTGAGGGGAACCTCTGGAGGGCACACACTGAGAGTAAAGTCATCTCCAGTTACAGTTAAGAAATATGAGTACAATAAGACAAATTGCAGGAAGTCTGCTTGATTTCTTAGACTGTATAAAACAAACAAGAATAAACTACATATTTGGAGGAGGGTAACAACTGAAGACAAGACATTCTTCATTAAAAGTAATAATGATCCTATAAGGGATTCAAAGGTCGTCAAGCATTCCCTTTCTATTCCCCACTCATGGCAAGTTCAGCAGAGAAAATCATCAGCTCTTTGGTTTCATATGTTAGAGGAAGTATAGAGAAAAAAATGAGTAAAAAAAAAAACATCAATGCCTTCATTTGATGCTGACATCACTTTGTGCTTGGAATATGAAATACACAGCCAAGAAAGATTTTTCTTGACATTTTGCCTCCAGTGGACTTTGCCTTGCTATTCTCTAGATTTACATGTAATTTTAGTTTTCATGTCTTAGAAAGGTACCTATTACATCATTCTACACTTTTGAATTCATTTAACCTTAACTGAAATTTTTGAAAACCCTCAGTCCACTCACATGAGAATCCAGGGTTTTAAGTTAAAGAAAAATAAGGGTGAACAAAACACTGTTCCTTTTCTGAGCCCCTACAAAGGGGATGCTGTTTTCCTATACTAAGAATTTTACCACTCCAATAATGCTAAAAATCTATCTTTACTTGAACATCAGATCTAACTTATAATGTCTATAATCTCATGTAATCTTATAATCTCATGTAAATATCACAAGTGAGACGTAGGTATCCTTTTCATTTTGTTTTCTGAGATGAACTCTTTCTTTACTTAAGCCTGAGTAAATATAAGCTACAGAACACTTAAATCACATGTATGTATAGGTCAGGGTCAAATGCATATTAGCTTTAGAGATTTATTTTTATTATTAAGAGTCTCTCTCTCTCTCTCTCTCTCTCTCTCTCTGTGTGTGTGTGTGTGTGTGTGTGTGTGTGTGTGTATGTGAACTCTGCAGTGTAGATACTTGAGAAGGCCAAAAAGTAGCTTCTATTTGCCCTGAGATGGAATTACAGCAGATCTTGAAACAGCAAATGTAGATACTGGGAACTGATGCCTAGTACTTTGCAAGAGCAGCTATTAATCCTTATCACTGAGTTCTCTCTCTGACCCTCAACATTCCTAAATTTAAATAGAAAAATTAAAACGAAGTAGCCATAACAGAATAATCTTTCTCTTCCTGCATTCTGCTCCAATTTATCCATCTGTCCATCCTTCCATCCATCCATCCATCCATCTATCCATTTATCTACCCTTATACATTTCACTACCTTTCTCTCTGAGTACACCAAGCAAAGTACTTGTGAAGTAATCATAAAATGTTGACCATATGAACATAATAGAAATGAACAAAAGAAGAGTGTTGTCTCTAGAAACCAAATAGGTTGGCACCTACAATGTGAGAGGAAAAAATAAAAACTCTTTCTAGGTCACACCATTTATGGTATCTTGTTATAGAAATTCAAGCAAATTTTGATGATTGTTTTCACAGTGATGTGAAATTTCTGTCCTGCAATCCATGAAAGACTGACACTACCTCCGTGTACTATTACAACAATGGTAAAGACCTCAGACATAACTCAGAAACACTAGCCAGCTCAGGGACAATTTAAACTGACCTGACTGCTGCCAGAAATTTCCACTTAAAGTAGGTGCCAACATTAACATAAGCTGTCATTGTCAGTTTCACCAGCTGCCAGGAAGCCCTGTCACTAGCAGGCTCTGACAGTTGATGGAGACTGATGGCTGGCCTAGCCATTGAGGGTCTGCATCAGGAACCATTTCTGTCAAGTGTATGTGCATTAAATGTCAAAAGGGGCCTTGACAACACTATAGATTCAGCAATTTCACTTTGGCAGAAAGCATGATGGGACAGTGAAGTTAATAATATCCTTTTATGTGATAAAGTAGGAATGACTGGAGGATCTTTAAGTTGGAAAAGTTAACATTTTGGAAAGGTGGTAAGTCCACTCAAATATCTGAAGCACTCCATCACAGTGAAGGTATTAACTCTGGTAGTTTCTCAAGGGATATAACTAGAATATATTGGGAGAAGCCCTGGAAAACAAATAATAGCTCAGCATACTGTATTTTCTAACAAGAACTGCCAAATTCTGAAAGAAATTTTTAAACTTGTTATGAGGAGATCATTTTAGACTTGCAGAAAAATATCAAATAGATACCAAAATCTCTGAACATTATTTCCCTAGAATTACAAAAGCAAGTATCTTACATCGCCAAAGTACAATGATGAAATGAAAGTAATATCAAAAACACTGATACACAATTACTTCCACAGATTGATTTTCTTAGTAGATTAAGTTCATGAAGTTCATTTTTGATCCAATATTATTTCAAGAATATGCATTTCATGTTTTCAGTATCCAATGGCTTAACACACATTAAATCTTGTGCTTTGTTACTGTGTATTTTGGTCAATACTTTTAGTGTTAGAGGTTAGAGATCCCTTTTGTTATAATAATCACAATTGTATTGATTGCGTTGTAACTGCTTACTGATGAACTGAGTTAAAATTCTCTTGAGTAGATCAGAATAGAATTTTCAGTGGATGGAATTTTAAATGATTACAAAAATATTGCCAAGAAACTCTTTATGTATAATTCTTGACTACTCAGTTTTGGAGAAGAACTTGATGCTTAAAAGAGCAATGATTTAGAAAGTATACATACTCAAAATCATAACAGAAGTCTGAGCACATCTAGAAATATGGTTTTAGTATTAATTTCGCACATTTTTGTGGATGGAAATTTGTTTTATACTTTCAATTAAGAATAAAGCTGTGATAACTCTACCTGTCATACATATTTGGGTGATAAAAAAGACATAAAGAAATTTATATCATATTTACAATATATTTAAAATAATCTTTATCCATTATCTATTGTCTTCTAACTTTTCTGGTGGATATTTTTTATGTCTTTTGTTATTCTCTGCTTATTTTTAGATTTCAGTACCTTTTATATACAGCTTCATGTAGTATAGGGCATCATTTTCTTATAATCATCATTCAGTAGTCATACGCCATTTAAGTAAAAAGTAACCCAATTTTTTTTTTTTAATGAACAAAGATGATATGATCTTCAAAGAACACAAAAATTGGCTCTGGCGTAATGGCTCAGAGGTTGGGAGCTCATAATGCTCTTGGAGAGCACCCAAGTTTGGATTTTAGAAGTTATGTCAGGAGGTTCACGTCTACTTGTAATTCTGGACACAGATCCAATACACTCTTCTGGCCTCTGAGAACACTTGAACTCACATGCACATACCTACACACAGGCATACATAATATAAGTATTCTCTTTTAGATCTAAAAAATTAAAAGCCACCAAAGAACTAAGAAAACATCCAAGAATATGGAATTTATAAAATATGTATCCAAAAGGATAATGATCACTCCAGTAAGGAATGTTAGTCTCATGATGTGTTGCTCCTTATTTTCTTTTTTTTCAACATACATGAAAATTTTGTTTTTATGACAAAAGTTGAATGCAATGATGTGAGAGGAAAATGCTAAGTTCATATTTTGTGTTACCTTCTCTCCTCCAATTATTGAGTATTTGCACTTTAATGTTTTTCTAAAGAATTAAAGAAATCATTTCCTAAATTTTCTCATTTTCATTTCCTTTTTTGTTGTGTTTTATTTTCAAATATGAAGTAAAAGTATCATATGCTAACATATTGTACCACTGCTCTCAGAGTGAGACACTTTGGAGCACCCAGCCCTAAATGGGATATCTTAATAAACTCCTTATCCAGGGGCTCATGAGTTTATGTGTAAGATAAAAGCTGGAGGTGGTGAATGACTCCACAAAAACAGTGTCTGCCCTACACAAAAGGTTTAATACACATATGAACTCACATAGACTATGAGAGCATCCACAGAATATGTGCAGGTTCAAAACAAAATTCTAGCCCTGACAAGAGGAAGTAGACACAAGTTCCCACCCCAACCAAGAAGGTATTTTCAATTGATATCTGCTGGGGGGTGGCGGGGAACTATCAATTTTCCCCAAAGAAGTGTCACTGGATGGATCAGCCACATTCCAAGGCAGGCCCCATACCCAGAAGTATCTAGTCAACAACAACAACAACAAAAAGACTTAATTTTTTTAGTTCATGTGATTTTTGTTTTGTTTTGTTATTGACTTTAGCTTACTTGTTTGTTTAGTTTTGGTTGTTTTGCTTTAGTGTGTTTGTTTTGATTCTTATTATCTGTTGCTTCACTTGCTGCTGTTTTTCTTGTCTTCTTTGGTATGTGCATGTGTGTGGGAGAAAGAAAAAAATATGAACTTGGGTACATATGAAGATGGTGAGGATATGGGAAGAATTGATGAGAGTTAATAACTAAATATGTTTAAACTGTAATATGTGGAAAATGTTAAATGTTTTTAAAGTAAATATGTAAGTGTGTGGATGTGTCTGTGTGTATATGTGTCTGTGTGTGTGTGTGTCTCTGTTTGGGGGTAGGTGGTATGAACAGATAATTGCAGATGTCTGTGGAGGTCAGAGGCAACAGATCATTGATTGGAGTGACGGGTAGTTGTAAAAAGCCTGACATGAAGGGAGGGAAAAGATTTCAGGTCTTCTGAAAGAGCAGGAGTCTTCTGCTGAGCCATCTCTCTAGTGTGTCTTCCTTTTCCTTTTCAAGGACACAATACCTGTAACATATATCTAAGTCAGAAAACATCAAGATAAAGTTGAAAATTCATTCAAAATTCAGAGACAATGAAATCTCATCATCCAATCCGAGTGAAGCACTGTTCCCTGTAATTTATGGTCAATGAGTAAATGCACTTTTTTTTTCTAAAAAAAAAAAAACTTTTTCATAAAGGCACGATATGTATAAGAGATACGTAGAATGAATTCACTTTGAGCTTCGAAGGCAATGCAGACAACATTTTCTATTATTTTCATTTAACTTTGATAACATGGATTCACAAGTAGTGCATTTGGTATTATAACCTGAATTTTATAAAGAAAAATGTACTTGAATTATATATCCAGATTACAATAGTAACTGACTGTACCATGAAAATATACATGTGGAAATTAGTCACCCCAAACTGATGTTTCAGTTTAAATAAATTGCAGTCTTTCAGGCTCTGCTTTTGCTTGTACCTTGAGAATATAAATGAGAGCATTACAGAAGGCAATATCCTCCTATATCAGTACATTTTATGCAGTGGATTAGTTCTTACTTTGTTTTTAAGGAAATACATAAGTGAATAATTGGTAGAACTCCATAAATTGGTTATTATTAAAAACAGAAGATCTCCAATATTTTAGTTGAAACCTACAAATACTCTTTTGATAGGAAGAACATAATCTACTAAGTACTTGAAATAAATTCAGTCCCCCAAAATGTTCCTGTTTCCTGATGAATAAATTGACAATTCAAGATAAATATCTCTGTAAAAAAATTAATTAAATTACATTGGGTGTCATTTGTAGAAATTATTAGTTGAATTGTTTAACAATATTTATATTATATTTAATTAGTTTGGAGGCTGTTAATTCTTAATCCACCATTATAAATAAGTACAGACAGACACCATGTTGATCTTAACATGCCTAGGCCTGAATTGTGCAATCCTAGCCCATCTGTCTCTGTCTTTGTCTCCCATGTTTTGGGATCAAAGGTATGCATTTATATATTTTTTCCTTTCTTTTTCTCCCAATATAGGAAAATAAAAGAATTCTAAACAAAAATCAAGCAAAGAAACAACAGTCCGAGAGCCTTGGCATGTCTAATCATGCCATCCCATGCTGCAATTAAAACTTTGTTCATTATTCCTTGGAATATAGTTTTGGCTGCATTTCACTAGTGGGCCAATACCACAAACTCCTGACAGGCAGCTACAACCCAGTGAACTCTTAGCTCCAGCTGCCATCAATTTTGTATTGTCTATGGGAAAGGGCTCCCCTCCTTCCTTCATTATCATTGTTGGCAATTTAACATTCCATATGGAAATTTTTTCCTTTAAGATTATCCTAGTCTGAACTTTCTCAAATAAGATACACAGAACCACAATTGTCAGGGTAAAAAACATGGGCATGCTAAGAAGAACAAACTCAATTAGAATCCAAAATATTGAGGCATTATGAATTTCTCCATTTTTAATCTAGGTTATTAATTCCATTCTCAAGCTCTGTTTAGAAGGCTGATGGTTGTTTAGTACATAAGGAGAGCTAAACCTTAGCTCTCTGCCTTTGCTGCAAGGCAACAGCTTTTGTTAAGGTAGCTGCACCTTTGAAATGCATTTGGGTTCGTTTCCCTGCTCTTTGACTAGGAAACCGGCTTTCACCTGGGCCTTCTCACACTGTAAGCATGGATTCTAATTGCCCCACGTTGGGTGCCATATGTAGAAAAAAATGAAATTATTACTCAGTGTTTATATTATATTTAATTGGTTCAGCAGCTAATCCTTAACCATCCATTATAAATGATCACACAGACACCACATGGATTTTAACAAGCCTTGGCCTGAATTGAGCAATCTTGGCCCACCTAAGATAGCTCTTAATTCTATTACCCAAATTTGACCCCAGATATACATACATCCCCTTGGACTGCCATTCTCCACGTTATGCCGATGTTCCTGGCCATGTGGAATGAGGTTCTTTTTTCTAACCCATGGTGTGTGTCTTCTTTCCTGCTGCTCCTGGCTGAAATGCTTTAATTCTCTGTCTAAAGTGCAGGCTTCCTGTTCTAATGCCAGGAAGTCCACCTTTCTCTGTCTTTGCCTAATCTCAGGCCTCGGCATTTTTTTTTTAACTAATCAGAGTCAATGTAGGTAACAGACAGCAAGCAGAACCAATTAATTAACATTTAGAATCCTTAACACTACCCCAACACCTTATGTATGCTATCATATCATCTGTGGATAGGGATAATTTGACTTCTTCCTTTCCAATTTGTATCCCCTTGATCTCCAGTAGCTAGGGTGTCAGGACTGTGGTCATGATACTCCAAAGCTACTCGGGGTGGGGGGGGGGGTGTCTCAGTATCAACCTCTGCTCTCTGTCAGAAGTCTGTGATCCGGTGCAGCCCACTTTCTTGGACAACATAAAATAGTTCAGAACTGCTTTGCTGCTCTGGACTGAGATCTAGATGTTGTAAACCGAGGGACTAGACTGAGAGTCTTGCCAAAGTGGGTGCAGGCAGGGAGTTCCAATATGGAGGTCACAAAGTATCTACAGCACTTGGATTCAGAGGTGATCTCAGCTGCCTTTTCTCTGCCAGAGGCACTGTGTTCCAAAGTAGCCTGTCTGGGTTGGCAGGGCTTCTAACAGATTTCCTATAGCTAAGATATCAACTATCAGAAACATACTGTCAGTATGATCCACTCAAGCTACCCTCAGGGGTGTCTCAGAGTCAGTCTGTGCCTCTCTGTCAGTTCTGTGGTCTGGTGCAGCCAGCCTGTTAGGACAGCATGCCACAGTCCAGAACCACTTTACTACTCCTGGCAGAGATCTCAATGCCCTGGACTGAAGTTGTAGAGTAATTGCCTTGCTAGAGTGAGCCCTGGCAAGAAGTTCCAATACATAATCGATATCCTGTCCACAGTGTGCTTGGGGTCAGGGAAGCTCAGTGCCTGACAGTTTGATTGATTCCCCCAGGTACCTGTCAGCCAGATGCTGCCATGTTGCAAATTCCAGGGAAAATCACTCTCAATTTTACCATAGTGGCTCTGCTGGTCTTCTCCTGGGTGTCAGAATGCCTGCACAGAAGCTGTGGATTCAGGAAATTGAGGAGGGCCTCTGTTTGGAGGACACAGCTGCCAGCTGCTGTCCTAAAAAGATCTGATCTGCCAGCTTTTCCACTGCAGCTGGGAGTGCAGTCTCCCAGAAGAAGTGCTCTGTGTCCCATGTCTGGTGTCTCTGTTCTTCCAGTATCTGTATTTCTAGTACAGAGTTCTTTATTGTCCCTGGCTTTGTTTGGCAAGACCACATAGGCTTGTGCCTCACAAACTGCCATTCAGCAAAAGTATATCTCTGAGGGGGTCATATCATCCTGAAGATCAGAATGTGTCCAAGCTTATCACAGCCATCTTGCTGCCTCAACACTCAGATATTTTAATTCTACATTCCAGATAGCAAGTTATCACGAAACATGAAAATATTCATAAGTCCATCACTACTAGTGTTGAGGTATGGGTATCTCCTTTTTTAAGCCAGATTCAATATATGAAGTTTTAATTACATCTCACAAGAGAGAAAAGACACTCTCAATCATGGGCATTTATATTACATACCATTTATAAAGTTAACATTCTTTTCAAGACTATATCTTATTGTGATAGGTAGCCAGTATGTCCTGTTTGACAAGGGGAACTGTATTACCCATTTATTTAAAACAATTACCCAGTTAGTTGCTTCTGTGAAAAAAAAATCTTTTATTACAAGTGAAACATCTGTCTTAGCTTAGGTTGACTTAAACTTCTACTGAGGCACTGCTAGCTTCTCACTTTAGTCTCTCACTCTAACCCTTATGGAGGGGAGAGGACAAGGATATTCATGGGGTCCTCTTCATATAGGCACTAAAGCAATTCATCAAGACTCTACAATCATGGGCTAATTGTTGCCCAATGGTATTCTGAATAGTTGTAGCTCATTTAATATTGTTATCACATTACAGAAAGGATTTTATTTTATGAAATTGGAGAGAATCACTCATTCTTTTGTAACCCAAAATCAGATTAATTCAACTGAGATATGATGGGGTAGTGTTAAGCATTCTAAATGTTAATTAATTGGTCCTGCTTGCTGTCTGTTTCTTACATTGACTCTGATTGGTTAAATAAAATGATGAGGCCTGAGATTGGGCAAAGACAGAGAAAGGTGGGACTTCCTGAGATTAGAACAGGAAGCCTGTGCTTTAGACAGAGGATTAATTCATTCCAGCCAGGAGAAAGAAGAAGAGGAGGCACACCATGGGTTAGAAAAAGGAACCTCATTCCACATGGCCAGGAACATCAGCATAGCATGGACAATGGCAGTCCAAGGGGACGTATGTATATATGGGTTCATATTTGGGTAAAAGAATTAAGAGCTAGCTTAGATGATCTAGGATTGCACAATTCAGGCCTAGGCATGTTAAGATCAATATGGTTTCTGTGTGTATTTATTTATAATGGTGGGTTAAGAATTAATAGCCACCGAACCAATTAAATATAATATAAATATTGTTAAACAATTTAACTAATTATTTCTACAAATGGCACCCAACGTAATTTAATTAATTCTTTTTCTATATATGGTATTCAACTACAACAATGCTTACAGCCTGAGAAGGCCCAGGTGAAAGCCAGTTTCCTAGCCAAAGTGTGGGGAACCAAACTCAAATGCATTTCAAAGGTACGACTTAACAAAAGCTGTTGCCTTGCAGTAAGGGTGGAGAGCTAAAGCTTAGCTCTCCTTATGTACTAAAAAACTGGTACCCTTCTAAACAGAATTTGAGAGTGAAATTAATTGCCTAGATTAAAAATGGAGGAATTCATAATGCCTCAATACTTTTGTATTCCAATTGAGTTTGTTCCTCTTAGCATGCAAATGATTTTTACCCTGACCATTGTGGTTCTGTGTATCTTTTTTGAGAAAGTTCAGACTAGGATAGTCTTAAAGGAAAAAAATTACAGATGGAATGCTAAATTGTCAACAATGATAATGAAGGAAGGAGGGAGGCTTCCCCATAGATAATACAAAATTGATGGCAGCTGGAGCTAAGAGCTCCCTGGCTATGAGGTGCTTCTCAGGGCTTTCTTGGAAGGGTCCACCAATGAAATACAGTCACAACTAGATTTCAAGGAATAATGAACAAAACTTTAAATGCAGCATGGGATGGCATGGTTAGACATGCCAAGGCTTTTGGAATGTTGTTTCTTTGCTTGATTTTTGTTTAGATGTCTTTCATTTTCCTATATCGGGAGGTAGAAAAGATATTTTTCTGGTTTGGCATTGCTAAAACATAAGAGATTTTTAAAGATTTTTTGGGCAGATTTCAAATTTTCACTACAGTTCAAAGTTGCTCTCAGGGTTACAGAGTTACTAAAATCTGGGATTTAAGTAAAATATTTGAGCAGGGTGGTACTGGCACATGCCTTTAATCCCTTAATCCTATCACACTAGAGGAAGAAACAGGCAGATTGCTGGATTCTAGACCAGCCTGATTTAAACAATGAAGGCAGGGCGGGAACCCTGCTGATAAGACAAGACTGCTTACTAAAGACAGTCTAGAATTCAAAAATGACACATTTTTTTCCTTGATGTTAAGTTTAATAATGTCTTTACTGATCTAATGGATAAATGCACATGATCTTAAATTTACGTAAAGAGAAAAGGGTCACAAACCAGTCTCCTTAGTTATGGGGCTCCCACTGGAGAACTGGTTTCAAGAGGCATTTTGCCCCTAAAGGAAATATGTTAATTGCTGGGTGTGGTGGTTCACACCATTAATCCCAGCATTTGGGAAACAAAGGCAGGTGGATCCCTGATCTTCACCAAGTTCACCCTGGTCTACAAAGTGAGTCCAGTACAAGGATACACAGAGAAATCATGTCTTGAAAAGAGAGAGAGAGAGAGAGAGAGAGAGAGAGAGAGAGGAGATACTCAGTTAACTAATGTAAGAACCCAGAGTTAGGGGCTAGGGAAGAACATGCAAACAGCATGACTCCCACAGCCAACAGTTAAGAAAAGTTAACATAAAATAGCATATCATTGCTATTCTATACCAATCTCCTCAAGAACGGTGTTTCCATGGGAGAACTGGAACTCAAACTAATACAAAATGGTTTATTACATCCCATTTTTTTTAATATGGCATGAGCAGAAATTTACAAATGTCTTTCTTCTGTTCAAGCAAAGAACAGAAAATAGTCCTTAATTGATTTGTGTATCCTACACATCCAAGGTATTTTTGTAATTGCAGAACTACATGTTACTTGTCAGAAATAATATATTTTCATAACAACAGGATCAGAGTCCAAAGAAGACAAGAGAAGTAATCCAAACTATCCAACCTCATAGACTGACTCAATAGCTATCTCCTCAAAAATCGGCATCCAGAACAACTTCAAACAGCTTGCTGAGATGGCCCAGCTTCAAAGACTGTTCCAGACAAGACTTCAACAAAGCCCTGAACTTTCCTACCAAAGTCCAGCTTCGAACTACAAACTGCTCAGGACATCAAATTGTTGATCACATAGAGACTGGACAACAAATGTTAAAATTAAATTGATTAACCATTTTTCCCATTTCATTTGGGCCCCCAAACAGGTTTTCTGCATCCCAATTAAGCAGGAAGCAGTTTTAAGAGAGCAACATCCCATTCCCAAAACGTGGGGTGGATGGTTCTTTGGTCATTTGATGTGTTATAAATGTTGTTTAGGGGTAATGGTTACAAACTGTTATATGGTCTTGTTAAGCAAGATTTGGAGATTCGATTAAAGGACTTTTCTATTTCATTTTCTTTTCTCTATCCTTCTTTCTCTCTTATAGGGGGAAAAGACTTGAAAAGAAAAAGAGGGGGATATGTATATAATATACAAATGATAAGATATAAAGATAGATTATTGAATCTGCTCTGAAACTCATAACTATTGTTATTCTCAAATAAGGTTATCTTTTGATACATTGGTATAGAATTTTGTATATTGATACAAAAATAAGGTTAAATTTAGATTCATTGGTATAGAATTTTATATTTTGACACATAATATGTATATTTCAACTCTTATATAAGGTATTATGCCTATACAAATCATTTAAAATACAGGTTTGTTCCAATCCTTTTATGGGTTGCTATTGCAATCTATTTAGGAGTCTCAGTAATACAGGTTGATTGCTGGCCAGTCAAGCTTCTGTTCATGACAAATACTAGTCTTAATTTATCACAAAATAGACTTAATAGGTAAAACAGATAGTAAATGGTTAAAATATACAGTTTGCTTGTTCAAAGATAGATAGATAGATGATAGATAGGATTATAAATAACATAATAGATGTCTTCAAAACCCTCACAGGCATACAGAAAATGGCATTTAAAGATGTTTTTATTATTTTAAGAATTGTTTGACTTAAGACAGTCAGCTCCTGACAGCTCCCATTTGACCTGGAAGAAAACAGTGAGCATCAAAAAGAAATCCCCCATCAGGAGATAATACTTCAAAAAGAAATCTCAATTCAAGAGATACTTCCTATTGGCAAAAATGCCCCTGCTCTCTCAACAGACTATATACAATCCAAAGATGGACCAGACCTTAAATGCATGTAAGTCAATCTCCTGATTCTGCAGAGACAAAATGGGAAAATCCTTATTTCCTGCTGCACAATTTAGTCTGAAAAATGTTTGGCCCATAGGCTGAAGATGATGCTCCAACAATATCAAGAGATATTTAGGACTGTCTAGGCAACAAACTGTCACATTTCTTTTTGGAAGCTGCTCTCCTATGCTTCCTACTCACTCAAATAATAACTTTATCCCTTCTTATGTCTTTGATGGAGTTGAAGGCATAATAGTTATAAAATTTCAATTGAACTTGAGTTGTTTAGGATTTTAAAGTATAATTTCAAGTCTAAATAAAAATTTTAGGTTTATAAATATAGGATATGATAGAAATTATTTTGGTTCAGAACTTTAGACACACCAAGATACATAGATGATTTTTTTTCTTCAAGAGTGCCTGATACAAATAGGTTAAACATTATGTATGTAACTTTTATATATGTTTTTCTTGATTATTTCATATTTGCTCTTACTGTTTTTACTATATGAGTTAAAAAGTTTAGCTTTTTTATTAGAAAAAAGGAGGGAATTGTTGGGGTAGTGTTAAGCATTCTCAATCTGAATTAATTGGTCCTGCTTGCTGCCTGTTTCTTGCATTGACTCTGGTTGGTTAAGTAAAATGCCAAGGCCTGAGACTGGACAAAGACAGAGAAAGGTGGGACTTCCTGAGATTAGAACAGGAAGCCTGTGCTTTAGACAGAGGATTAAAGCATTCCAGCCAGGAGCAGCAGGAAAGAGGACCTACACCATGAGTTAGAAAAAAGAACCTCATTCCACATTGCCAGGAACATCTGCATAGCGTGGAAAATGGCAGTCCAAGGGGATATATGTATATATGGGGTCATATTTGGGTAACAGAATTAAGAGTTAGGTTAGATGGGCTAGGATTGCACAATTCGAGCCAAGCCTTGTTAAAATCCATGTGGTGTCTGTGTGTGCTCATTTATAATGGCGGAATAAGGATTAGCTGCTGCCAAAGCAATTAACAATAATATAAATACTGGTAAAAAAAATTAGAGCTTTTTTTTCTACAAATGGTGCCCAATGTAATTTAATTATTATTTTTTTCTCAATAAGGAACTCCAAACATTCCACCAGAGAACTTATAAACACCTTCAGCAAAGTTGCTGTAAACAAAATTAATTAAAAAAAATCAGAAGCCCTTCTTTATACAAAAGATAAATGTGATGAGATAGAATTTAGGGAAACAACAGCCTTCACAATAGCCACAAACAATATAATATTTGGGGGTAACTCTAACCAAGCAAGTGAAAGTCCTGTATGACAAGAATTTCAAGTCATTGAAGAAAGAAATTGAAGAGGACATCAGAAGATGGAAAGATCTCCCATGCTCATGGAGAGGTAGGATGAACATAATAAAAATTGCCATCTTACCAAAAGCAATATACATATTCAATGCAATTCCTATCAAAATACCACCACATTTCTTTACAAATCTTGAAAGAACAATTCTCAACTTCATGTGGAATTAAAAAAAAAAAACAGAATAGCTAAATCAATTCTGTACAATAAAAACAAAACAAAACAAACAAACAAACAAAAAAACTGGAGGTATTACCATTCCTGATTTCAAGCTGTATTACAGAGCAATAGTAATAAAAACAGCATGGTACTGGTATAGAAACAGAGCAATTCATCAATGGAATTGAATTGAAACCCAGAAATGAACCCTCACACCTATGGTCACTTAATTTTTTACATAGAAGCCAAAAGCATACCATGGAAAAAGGACAGCATCTTCAACAAATGGTGCTGCTCTAACTGGATGTTGACATGCAAAAGAATGCAAATAGACCCACACTTATTATCTTGTACAAAACTTAAGTCCAAGTAGATCAAAGGACTTAACATAAAGTCTGATATACTAAATCTAATAAAATAGAAAGTGGGATAAAGCCTCAAACTCACTGGCACAAGTAACAAATTCCTGGACATAACACCAGTAGCTCAGACTCTAAGATCAACAATCAATTCCTCATGAAACTAAAAAGCTTCTGTAAGTCAAAGGGCACTGTCATTTGAAAAAAGTAGAAGCCTACAGATCTTTACCAACCCCACATCTGACAGAGGGCTAATATCCATAATTTATAAAGAACTCAAGAAATTAAATACTAAGAAACCAAATAATCCAATTTAAAAATGGGGACTAGAGCTAAACTTAGAATTCACAAAAGAGGAGTCTTTAATGGTCAAGAGACACTTGAAGAAATGGTCAACATCCTCAATCATCAGAGAAATGAAACTCAACACGTCTCTAAGATTCCATCTCATACCTGTCCAAATGTCTAAGATGAAAATCTCCAGTGACAGCACATGCAGGCAAGGCAGTGGAGAAAGGGGAACTCTCCTTCATTGTTGGTGGGAGTGCAAACTTGTACAACCACTATGGAAATCAATCTTAGAAAACTTGGAATAGCTCTACCTCAAGAACCAGCCATACCACTTCTGGGTATACATCCAAACGATTCCTCACCAAACCACAATGACATCTCCTCATCTATGTTCATAACAGCTTTAGATGTGATAGCTATAAATTGGAATCATTCCAGATGTCCCTCAACAGAAGACTGGATTAAAAAAACTGTGGTACATCTACACAATGGAATACTACTCAGTTATCAGAAACAAGGAAATCATGCAATGTGCAGCCAAATGGATGGAACTAGAAAAGGTCATCCTGAGTGAGCTAACCCAGACTCAGAAACATGCACATGGCATCTATTCACTTATAATTGGATTTTAGCCATGTAGTACAGGATATATATCCTACAACCAACATACCAAAATTACAGGAACATAATAGACCTTGTTGCCTGTTAGTGGGACACTTTCCCCTATTGAGTTGTCATATAGGCCCCCATTGCAAGAGGATCTTCTTAGCCCTCATATGACTGAGTGCGGTTGATATGTAGGGACAACACACTCCATAGCAGTAGGATAGGTGGGAGGGGAGAGAGGGTGGAAGAATGGAAATGGAACAGGAGGGATGGAGAGAGGGGTCTGTGATGAAGATGTAACTTGAAGTAATAAATAAACCTAAAAAATCTGAGTGTTGTAAGTATAGTGTAATGATATTATTGGTAGATTATGTCTGCCATATGAGTTTTAATTTGTGAGTTTTAATGAGGAATCAGTGATAAAAATGGTAGAGAAATGATTTATTTGATAGTAGTCTTAGCAAATTTAGCTTCTCTAAGTTGCTCTGCTTTCATCTTGCTGGCAGTATATAAGGAAACTGCATTCTGAAGCTAAGGAAGTTCCTGAAGAGAATATAAACTTAGTGCCAGGAAGATCACCCTTAAATCCCCTCAGTATTAATAATCAATTTTCCTTGAATTGTTCTCAACAATCACATTAGTTATAATATATTACCTTAATAGGTTGCATAGTATATGGTGGGTAATATGACCAACAAAAAGCTATACATTAAAAAACTCATAATTGCATGACTAGGAGTTTGTTTTACTTAACTAGCCTAGACTGTTTTAAATGGTTGGTATCAAGAAGCCAGAGCTTCACATTTTATTTTTAAGTATCTCTAGGTATGATACCATTAGGAAGCGTTACCTTTAATTTTGTATCTGCCAAGACAGGGTAGGTAAGTCCTTCATAATCCCGGCTCTACAACAAATGTCTGTCAGAGAAACAGGACCCAAAGGCTGAAGACTGATGCAGGAATGTATGGAGAGAAAATGGGAACTGTCCAGGCAGTCACTGGCAGTCACTGGTATGTCCTTTCTTAGTTTTGGAAGCTGCAGGCCCTGCACTTCCTATATAAGCAGATATATTTATCCCTCTCAGGTCTCTGAGGTGGTTGAAGAATAGACAGCTAGAGTCTCATAGTTAAATTTTGAGTTGTTTAGGAATCAAGAGGGTGTTATAGATCTAAGAAGATACTCTTAAAAGTGTGTTGCAAGTTAGTATGAATGTTGAGTTAGATATAGACCTTTAAACTAATGGGGATGGTTAGAGAGTAGAATGTTAAAGTCAGGGGCCAAATATGTATAAACTGGACATTGGGAAGGTATACTGGGCCATTTAACTCTCATAAATGTGGCATATTTATATCTGTTGTTTTGTATAATACTTACTGTTATAAGAGAAGGAACCATCTGTTGGACTGAAAGGGGAAACTTCTGGGGGGAAGAGGGTGGAAGGGCAAGATAGGAAGGGGGAATAGGGAGGGGTTTGTGACTGAGATGTAACTTGAAGAAAAAAAAATAAAGTATTTTAAAAAACCTCATAATTATTACTGAAACATTAAACATGATGCTTTCATATTTTATTTAATATGATTTTAATAAAGGGAATGAATCATAGAAACTAACTTAAGTGTCTATAAAAAGGTTAACCACATATAACTTTAATAGATTTTTTCATTCCTGCTCCCATATAAATGAATTTTTATATATTTCTTCATGTCTTTGAGCTAGAATACTTGCCTAAAATTTTAAGCGTTTTTTACAGGCGTGGAAAGTCTACTTTACAATCTGACTTATGAATAGGAAAACTATTGACACTAAAATATTAAAATAAATCTTTTTTCATGAATGACATTAGAAGTAGGAATTATTCTTTGTGCCTTGGATTTCCAGATTTTGAAATTTAAGAACATCTTTAGTGCAGGTAATAACAGGGGTTCCAATGGAATATATATCAATTATTATTAACTATTTTATATATGACATGTTTCTGTACTGATACAACGTCTCATTTTATCATATTCCTGCTGTAGGATGATCCTAGGCTGCTCTGTGCTACAGTTTCATTGGCAATGTAATAAGAGGTGGCTGTTTATTGATAAAATTACATAGCAAACACTATAGCTCAGAGACTTCTGCAGTCTTATTTTGAAGGTCTTTTGGCTGATCTTAACTCACTATAATCTTTCAGAAAGTTATTTACATCTGAAGACCATTGTTTCACAGATATCTGTGTTGAATCCCGACAATATGTCTTGTTTCTTATTAGTGCTATTTATAGAAGTAACACAGTTCTAGTAAGAAGATCTGTATGCAACACTATGTATGATTGTCCTTCATTGCACCTCTATTGGGTGCTTATACGACTGAAACTTATCCTGTCAAAGGAAACTCAGTTGCACACATCTCTAATCTCATCTCACAAAGGAAAGAGGGGGATCTCTCAAATTCAAAGTCAAACTTGGTTGTTTAAAGAGATCTTGTCTCAAAAACCAAACAAATTAACTAACTGACTAACTAAATAACACCTTCCCATAACATTTCTCAAAACCAACACATTTTAGTATTCGGAAGGACTCATGAGATTTTGTGCATAGTTACAATTATGACTAAGATATTTTGGTAGCTTAGTATAAACACACTTAAAATATTAGGCAAATAATGGGTGGTAGCTTCTGAAGTAACTTCTTTGCACACATAACATATCCTTTTTAGAGATGATATCACAGATCACATTCTCTACTTATCAATGAAATTGTCCAATGTTGTCTTAGTTGGTGTTCTATTGCTGTGAAGGTACATCATGACCATGGAAACTCATAAAAGAAAGTATTTAATTGGGGATTGTTTAAAGATTCAGAGGTTTAGATCATTCCATTCACAGTGGCATAGAAGCAAACATGGTATTGGAGAAGAAACTGAAAGTTATACATGTGGTACTACAGGCAGCAGCAAGAGAGATATACTGGGCCTGGCTTGGGCTTTGAAAATTCAGAGCTTAGCCCAGTGCCATACTTCTTCCAACAAGGGCACAGAGCTTAATCTTTCTTAAATAGTGCTACTTCCTGATGAATAGACATTCAAACATATGAGCCTGTGGGGGCAATAGTCAAACCACCTTATTCAAATCACCACAGATATATTGTCCCAGTATGCAGTGATCTTTCTTCCCATAGAAAATTATTAAAGACCCAATATCATTTTATTTCAATGGAAGAATTATATAATTCTGTTTTGCCTAAATTGTATTCTGATTCCAGCCCCTGAAATGAAAATAAGCACTTGGCATCAATAGCAATGTTTTAATGGCCTATGTATAACCTATTTTTTTCTTAATATGCTAATTCCAAGTTGTAAGATGTTCAACAAGATACATCTTTTTCAATAATGCAAGTATTTGACAATTCGTTTGTGTTGTATGCTATCCAAGAGGTCTCTTTTCTTTTTTTTTTTTTTTGGTACTATAGATTTGTTTTATTTCAATTTCTACATAGAATTAAAATTTTTTCCTACACCATGAATTAAATTAGGGATTTAAATCTATTTCAACATCCTATAAACTTGAGTGAGGTTCATAAAACTACTTTAACAGTAGCAGTGTCAGGAAATTATTTTAATATTTTAAGGGCATTTTATTGCTATACTCTACCCTCCAATTATCTGTGGTAGTTTAAAGATATCCATATATGAGTATGCATTTATTTTTAAATTTAATGGAGTAGTGGACAAACTAATCATTAAAATATTCAAATTATCACTGTGCTGTTTGACAGGCTTTTCCAGTTTTGTAAAGTACTCCATAACTCACCCAAACTAGCAGGTAAATAACTGAGATCGGATATGTTTTATTAACAATTTATTCATGAAAATAATTTGGCTCATAGGAAGTTTACTAGTTCTTAAGTATTAATAAATTACTAAAGTTATAAAGCAAATATCTCTACATATATTCAATATTGTGAAATACTCTTCTAGTCAGATGTGTTTAACTTCAAGGTATCGGAGGAAGAACACAAAGAAGATGTGATATGTTAACATTTTGTGTTATAGTTTGACACCCATTTTTATGGGGCTTGATTAAGGATGCTGATTAAATTATTTCCATTTTTCTTTCTATTTCTTATATGAATCATGGAATAAATTATTTGTGATAATGCAAACACACACAACCACACATATGAGGAAGGATGCACTACAGACAACCCATACAATTGTGTATTAAGTTCTCAACATATTAGTTCAAAAACTATTCATTAAGTAATTCTGTTTCAGACACCAATTATGAAAATCTAGAAGTGATAGATTACTATTTAGCAATAACAGTATCTCCCGTTTGATTACTGTGTATAAAGAGCTGCCTATAAAGCAGATACAATTACCAAATTAAAAGACATATTTAATATAGAGTCATATAAGTAGATTCTAACTTATAGAAGTATTTGTGATATTTTATAATCTGTTCTACTAAAAAAAGGAGGAATGGGAATGGTAACACACATAGTTTTCAGATGGTTATAGACTAACATAAATGGAGACAGAAAGATCATGTTATTGAAAATGATTAAAAACTGTTATGTTTGGTGGACTGCTAAACGATTTTTACTTGATTATGATTAATCATTTATACGGGAATTTTAATCTAGCAACATGGCTGCTCTGGCAAGGGAATCATATTCAAAGACCTAGGTGTGTGTGACCTGACTGGAATGTGGATACACCCTTAGAACAAACCTTTAATCTCTCTGGCTAGCATTTAGTACACACTTTTAATCCCAAACAATGATGTATAATTGAAGGACACGGACAAAGTGAGTGTCAGAGATAAGATAAACTCAACTCTCAGGAGAACAGACACAAAAGAGAAACTTCTTAAGGGTAGTGCATGGAGAGTGCAGGAGAATTTGTGTAGACAGTACAGTAGAGTTCTGGAGAACAGTGCAGTTTTGTGCAGTTCAATTGAGTGCACTTGGGTTCATGCAGTTTAATATGTGTAGTTCACAGGCAGGTTTTCTAAGCAGAGCAATTCATTCTGAGACGGAAAGAAGACAGTTTGAATCAGTAGGCTTGGAGAAGAGTATTGATCCAGAACAGTTGAGTTGAACCAGCCAGTTCAATTAGTTTTTTCTTCAAAAAGAACTAAAAAGAATGAATATATTCAGCAGTAAGTCTCAGAGGCTGAAAACATTCTAGGCCAAGTTTAACAGACATAGGCTGGAAGTTGAAGTCTTTAAGGTTCAGGATTGCAGAAGACTGTATTATAGTATCTGGAAGCTTCAAGTCTTAGACATAAGGATAGATAGAAACATTTGGGCTCAGCTCAAGTCATGTATTAGTAAAGCTTTGGTATGGTTCTCATCTCTTCGAAGAAATAAAAACAGCATTTGTCATCATCAATAGTGTTAGCCTCGGTCACATTATTGATTTAAATTTCGCTAAAATAATAGCCATTTTGAAATAATAGTGAAGCTAGATGAAATATTTATATTTCATTGACAATTTAAATGAATACAAAATAACCTAGGAGACATAATTCTGTGCTTGTCTGGGACAATGTTTCCAGTTGAGGATGGACAACTGGCCCAAAATACTGACAGCACCAAACCATGAATATGCTTTACAGACTTAATAGAAATGGAGAATAAGAAGTAAACCAGCTGAGCACCAACATTTATTCCTCTCCTAATCTCACTGCTCAAACAGTGGGCCAAGCTCCCTTGGGTTCCCCCCAGCACAGTAAGAATAAGTCTTGTTTCCATTCATGAGCAAATGTTCCATAATCTGTGAATCAAAATATAGCTTTTCTTAAGTCTGTCAGAAATTTGTAAATAGAAATCAGAAAAATGAATAATACAGAAAACTGATAGCAAGGAGTTGGGTTCTCAGTATGATAATTCTGATGGTTTTGCTCATATGTTAGGGGTCTAGACAGATATTAGTTAGCTCATAGGACACAAATTATGAAATCTGTCCCTCATCTTTACTAAGACAAGTCATCATAAAAGGTGAGTATCTCTCTAGTATTTTAATTAAAATATGAGATAGCAGCCAAATATGAATAAATGAAATATAATAAGATGAAAAGGAGTGAAACCAGATGGGAGAGGAAGTAGGGAGGAACTAGAACAAGTAGAGGGAAGGAAAACTAAAATGATAGTATATTGTATGAGAAAAGAATCTGTTTTCAATAAAAGAAAAAATGGAAAAGAAAAACATTAAAAAAACGTAATATGCTTATATATTCAAATAATACACAATCTAAAAATTAAAATGTATGGAACCTAAAAAAAAAAAACAATATGAAAGGATAAAAATATCTGGGTATGACCCTAAAAAGGACAAAACTTGGAAGCAGGTAAGTCAACAACCTAGCTCTGCCAAGACAGGGTAGGCAAGTCCTTCATAATTCCTGCTCTACAATCAACGTCTGCCAGAGAAAAGGGGTCAAATGACTGAAGATGGATGCTGTAATTTATGGAGAGAAAATAGGAACTGTCCAGGCAGCCACTGGTATGACATTTCTTAGTTTTGGAAGCTGCAGACCCTGTATTTCCTATATAAGCAAATATATTTATCCCTCTCAGGTCTCTGAGGTGGTTGAAAAATAGATAGCTAGAGTCTCATAATTAAATTTTGAGTTGTTTAGAAATCAAGAGAGTGTTTTGGATCTAAGAAGATGTTTTAAAAATTGTGATGCAAGTTAGTATGAAAACTGAGTTAGATATAGAACTTTAAACTCATGGAGATGGTTAGATAGTAGAACATTAAAGTCAGGTGCCAAATACATATGGACTGGACATTGGGAATGTATGCTAAACAATATAACTCTCATAATTGTGGCCTAAAAAATAAAAATAAAAAGAGGCCATAATTCAAAGAGGAGCAAGAAAGTGTATATGGGAGGGTTTGGAGAGATAAAAGGGGTGACATGTCATAATTATTGTAACTTCAAAAATTTTTTGAAATACTTTCTAATCAAGAGAAAAATACTGTCTGCACATCTCAATAATTATAATACATGTTTGTGCTTTTCCTAAAAAATATAATTTATATAATTTATAATTTATAAAATCTAAACAGAAACAAGAATATTATATTGTAAAAAGTATAAAATAAAATTTGACCTGTAATCCTGGGTAGAGACAGATCTGATATTCCATGCTACTCAAAACATTACATATTATTATCCTCTTATTTTAAGGATTAATACAACAGAGCTTGTCAGTCAAATTGTCTAATAAAGAATCTACTCTTTAGAAATTCTAGAAAATCTGAAAAGAAGCTAGAAGAGGGCTGATTATCCCCTTAATTTACAAATGTAATTATTCCATGAAGCTGTTCCCTGAATCCAGTACTTGCAACTACTTGTAGAGTTGCTGCCTGGTAACAAATGCTTCTTGCCTACTTATCTGAGTTATTCAGAAAATGCAAAGGCAAATTACACCTCTCTCTCATTCTCTCTCTCTCTCTCTCTCTCTCTCTCTCTCTCTCTCTCTCTCCTGTTTGATGCTGCAAAGCCTATTCATCTTTCAATGCACTCTGTGCTTCCTCATTCTTTTTCTCTGAAGCTACATCCATATCTCCCTGTCTGGCTGCTGCGTATACAGTATGCTACTGCTTATTAGTGAAGTGACTTTCTTCCTCCCCATTCCTTTCCCCTCTGCCAACAACTGAGATTTAGAGCTTGTGTGACGTTTTGTTTTTCTCTCAACCACTAATAAAGTTGTCCTTTGGCATCTATTTTTAAGGCCTTTTCTAAATAATATGAATGGTGATTAGATCCAAAGAAGGAAACTTTATTTAACACATAGGCATTTGGAAATATTTTCTGGAGGAATATGAAAAATAAAGTTAAAGTCTGCATGCTTAAACAAATCTAAAACACTATAATGGCACATTGTGGTAGAAATTCAAGACTGTTAGTCTGCTTTGCAATTAGAAAATGAGGAAGGATACAAACTATGTATAGTTTTGTATCTTTGAAAGAAGTGTATGGATATTTAAAACGCAGATAAAATGTGCAGGCAGAGATTAATGTCAATACGAGATAATTATTTCCCTAAGGTAGTAGGAAATATAATTTGAAAGTAAGTCTTCATCTGACTAATGCTTCATCTTAATATAAGTTTACCCTGCATTGAAACAAACAAAGAATTCAGCCAAAAGTGATCCCTTCTCAAGAACAACTGCCCAGAGAATTGCTTTCTCGGTTTCAACCACTAAGGATGACAGAAATCACTATAGCACTAATAAAGTGGAGCTCGAAATATCTGGACTGGCAGAAGATCTTATCTATGTAATTCAGAGAACTCATGTTGTTATGAATATATTATGTAAATATCACAAGGTCATAAAAGTTATCCTAAGGTTCCAAAGAGCTGATGAGGCAACACAAGAGTGGCAGAGTTGAATTAACTGAAAATGTTAAAGCAGCAATAAGGGCCCATTGAGAGAAAATGACTGGGCAAAGAATAGAAACTGGCCAGGGTGGAGACATTCTCCAGCTGAATGCTTGCTGACTCCCAGAGCAGTACAAAAGAGCAGAAGTGCTGCTGTGTTCAGCTGGCTTTATCTAGCTCAGAGAGGTGCACCTTTTCCTTCAATTTTTTCTTTCTCTCTCTTTCAGATGCTGATCTCAACCTATGCATTCTGTTCTGAGGATTTAAGACTTTTTATTCATTCTCTGAAGTACAACTCTTTCTTCCTGTCATGTGAATGCATGCTATTATGTGGTGGTCCTCCATCCTAGTAACTCAAATGCTATGGCTTTATCCTTTCCCCTTTCTCCTCTTGCAGCTGTTGAGATGTACAGCTTTTCTGTTTGTGGATTTTTCCTTTGAACTCCAATAACACTGTCCTTGTGCTGCTATTTGAGTCTATTAAATTATTGGTTAGTTAATGTGACTTGAGAGTAAGGACACGAAGAGAGAGCCTCAGTTTTTCCAGTATCACAGAGATTCCACAAACAGGCCACTGTATGAATCTAAGAATGTGAAATGTGGAGACTCCACTGAGGACTGTGAGCTTCGAGGATGAATGGTGAGAGATCTGTTGAAGGAAGCTACAGTCATGGACTAGACTCAGTTCAAATGAAAGACTCTGTGCCCTGCAGGCAGACTTGAGTGTGGGGCTTCCCTAGGTGATGGCCAAAAAGCCAGATAAATAAACCTGTAAACTGTTAAACTTGCTTTGTTCATTTCTTTTTCTTTGTTAATCTTCTATTGGATAATTTGAGAATGACATTGTTTATTCTGTGATATTATATACTAATAAGCATTTACCTTAGTCTTTTGTATTTTAAAAGTTCTCTCTATTAAAGAATGTCGTGATTCTCAGAAAAGAATTTTTATTCTGTATTTTTTAACAATTTTAGAATTACTAATAGTTTTTGTAACTCTTAGAGTTAAACTAACACATTTTATATTATAAGATGGCCATATGCCTTTGTGGAAGTGAAAAACATGATGATTAGTTGTTGTCACCACTCCTGGACTATATAACAGACATAACTTGTGTGTGTGTGTGTGGGGGGGACATTTTTCAGAAAAGTTTAACCAAGGAAGAATGGTCAATACTTGGGCTAATGCACCAGAATGACTAATTATTATAAAGAGAAAAAGCAGGAAGATGACTGAGCATCAGTATCCAGGTCTGCTTGCTTCCTGTCTGCAGGCACATAGTAACCAGTTGGCTCATTATTGTAGGGGTTAGATAAATTAGATTTAGAAAATATATAGGATTTTCTGATACTGTCTCTTAATTTGGGGCCTGAAGAGCATTATCAGCATGAAGTCAGGAAAAACAGGAAAGACTCAATAAATTGAAAAACAAGGTTGAAGTCAGGAAAACAGGAAAGACTTAATGGACTTGAAGAAACAAAGTATCTGGCCTGACATTGTTTTCAGCTGCTAAGTGGGTGGAGCCCAAATTAAGCTGAAACAGAGTTCCTCCTATTTAAGGACAGTGCATAGAGCCCAGAGGAGAAGAGGCCCCTGATGCTAGAGAGCTCCAAGAGTCCTGCTGAAAAAAGGGCTGGCCATTGATGGCCAGCTCTCTCCCTGAAGCAGAAAGAAGCCAGTGAGCAAAGAAAGCCTGAGCAAGACACCAAAAGGCCAAGGACTAAACCCTGTGGCTCAGCTTTTGCCTAGAGGGGTTTGATCTGTCCAAACAGAGGCCTAAAAGAAATTGTGCCTGGCTTTAAGGACTGAGGCAGAGCAGCTGAGTTCCTGATTCAAAAGAAGTAAGTTGGCCTGCAGACAGCTGGGGTCTCCCACAGAGAAGAAAGCATGAAGCCTTATTTAAGGTGAGACTGCAATAACCAACTTACCCTGACGAACCTGCATCTGAGAGATCCAGAAAAAGGACTGCTAAGTGTGTTAAAGAATCTACAACAAAGACTGTGTTCCTGACAACTGAGGATCTGCCCCAGAGACTGTATCATTCTAAAAGGTTATATGAAAGTAGTTGTTATAATTATCAATAGGTTTAGTGGATAGGTTAAAGGGGTTGTAGGAATTTATAGGATTAATAGTTAAGAAATTGTTGGTGTTTGTTATAAGTGAATTTAGTAATAAATAAATAAGTGTTAAATAATAATTTAAAAGTTCGGTTACACATTATCTCCCTGAAACAATTGTTGCCTCTTGCCACAATGTCTTGTCTATTTTGATGGACTGAATCATCACACTGGCTTAACAGAAATCCACACTGTGTTAAACTAAATCATTTTTGGGAGTCCTTTATTTATAGCAATGACAACTATAATTAATTTAGCAAGTGATGATGCCCAAAGTCATTTGTTCTTATGCTGAAATGCAGTCACTCACTGAACACTGATTGGTTATTATGTTCATTTTTGACTTTAAGATTTGTATTAGTGAATGCCTGACATTCTTGACTTATAGTACTATTAAAAGACTAAATGTTATATAGTTTAACACCTATTTTTTCATACTATGGATGTATATAAGGCTTGATATTTTATATTAATAGAGTAAACTCTATTCCTTTTTTTTTACTCAAAAACTGAAATATTTTAAAATTCTGTATATGCCACTAAGTGGTTGTCTAAATCTTAAGTACTAAAAATTAAAGTAAATATTTTAATTAAACAAATACCTCAGAAAATAGCGACAGGAAAGTAGCTATAAAAAGTGACTAAATATCTGTAACATTTTAATAGTGCCTAAACAACAGAAAGGCAAGAAAATAGAAAATAATTTTATTTAATTGACTATTTTGGAATATTTGTATAGTGACAATACATACACTGATTTCTTTTTTTTTTTTTTTTTTTTTGTTTTTTCGAGACAGGGTTTCTCTGTGTAGCCCTGGTTGTCCTGGACTCACTTTGTAGACCAGGCTGGCCTCGAACTCGCAAAGATCTGCCTGCCTCTGCCTCCCAAGTGCTGGGATTAAAGGCGTGCGCCACCACTGCCCGGCTTATACACTGATTTCTTACTATTCTATCTTTAAATAAAAACAATGTGGTGTATATCATTTGCAGTTCAGAACAGGAAATATTTTTTACGTGGTTTTTGACAAGAAAAATAAATATATAGCATAGGTAAATAAAATTCATGGGCTTTAAAGATCATTGTAATGAAGGAAAATTAAATATAAAAATATATATTTGATATTTTCTATTCCTTCTGTTCTACATTTACTTTGATATTTCTTATATATCAAAGTAAACGTAGAACAGAAGGAATAAAAAAGGAAAAAGGAATAAAATAAGGAAAATAGTGCTAGTTTAAAAGTATCTGAGTAGACATAATCTCCAGAGAACAACAGAAGGAAAGAAAGCAAATCAGTGAATGTTGGTAATATTCACAAGTGCTATTGAGACTAGTTAGCCTATAAAGACAGCCCTCTGAGTATGTATAGTGTTGTTGTTACTTGTCTGTATATTTTCAAAACTGACTAATTGGTATTCTATAACCAATTGGCTGTGCTCTTCTCTGGAGAAGACCATTTCTCATATATGTAAAAATAATTAACTAGAAAATGATCCATGAATTAAAGAGAGAATACATAATGATATGGAGAGGAAGGCTGGAGAGAGGACATAAAGTATGTAATTATATTATAATATCCAAAAATAATAAAAAGAAAAAATCTTCATGTTATTTTGCAATTTCTGTCCTCTTAATTGTTAAAATGTGACTTAAGTTAAAACCACAGAGATTCACCCTTTACTTATTTCTCAGAAATTACAGCATCTAAATATAGCAAATGGATTTTAAATGTATTTGCTCAAAAGACAAGGACTTTCAAAAAACCACTTTTACAGCACTTTTACACAATGTCCTTCCTGGTTTAGATGCTTTGGGATGATGATCCCAGGAGTATTGCCAAGTGACTAACAACACAATGTAAGAGGCAAGATGATCAGTCCTCCAGAGAAGAATATGTCTGAGGATGAGTAAGATCAGCATATAGAACATGTACTTGTTATGATTAAATGTGTGCAGGTGCAGCATGAATGTTAAAGACCATGTTCATGTTGGAAGTAATATCATCTTTATATTTGATATTAAGGATGACTATTTTTATCATTAATTCTGAATAATCTACATAACAATGTCCCATCTCTCAGGAAAAAAAGGAAATACACTATCAGATTTATTGTGAATAAGACAAAATCTCAGTCATTTTGAGTTAAGGAATTTTTCTAAAGATTGCTTAGAAATCATTTCATATTTACAATACAATATTAGGATAAAGGTCCAATTGATATTTGTGAGCATTAGTAAAAACCACACATCTGCCTACTCCCCTATTCATGTTGAATTTGTTGCTAAAGGAAGTATTTTTGTCATGAGATTAGTGTCATGAGGGAGAAAGAATGGTATTCGCCCCTCAACACATACACACACACACACACACACACACACACACACACACACACACACACA
>CAJQZJ010031536.1:8932523-8952532 GCA_907164525.1 Lophiomys imhausi
CACACACACACACACACACACACACACACACACACACACACACACACCTTCCTGTACCTTTACAGCAACTGAGTCTATAACAGTATAGACTGATTTTTCTCTAGAAACATAAATGAATAGTGTGTTAAGCCTATGTTTTCTACCCAACAAGGGATGTTGTCTAGGCTATGTATTCTAATGTTAATTATTTTGTTCCCTACGATCTGCTTGCCGTTTTTTATAAGCAGGCACTCATGTACACAAAATGATATTTTTAACCTTGCTGGCATTTTGATCTTTAAATGTTTTAATGTAATTAGAAATGTATAAAGATTTAAAAAGTCATATAATAAGTTTTATATCATTTTTTCAACTTCAATGAAGTATATCAAAAATGTGTCTGTGTGCTTGTTTGTATATGAAGAACTCAGAATAAATGAGAATTGTAGAAATGAAAATTAGAAGGTTTTAAGTAATTCCCATTCCTTTTTTTGGTTTTTGCTTTGATGCTAGGTTCTGCATGAGACTTCCTTTGTCTACCCTATGTTATTTCTAATCATTATGGAAACAAGTATGTGACCAAAGGAGGCTATCTTGATTCAGTTTATAAATGTGAGAATACACACCCTTAATGTGGATAGTATATTCCACAGGCTGGGATCCTCTACTGAGTAAAAAGGAGAAAATAAGGTATGTATGTGTGTATAATAACCACTATGTGTGGACACTGTATGTGCTGAAGTCATAATAAGTGACGACAGAGACTTCCTCTTGGTACAATTTACCAAGAGTGACCCAAAATTTTAATTTCTTATTCTGACCCAGTATTTCCTATCTGTATATAGCTGTGGTCTATGGACTGTCTGTACTATGTCTCCTGTGTGTGTCAGGCGTCTATGCCCCTGGTGACTTTCTGTGTTGCTTGTCAATAACAATAGGCTTTGCTATGTATTTATTGAGCAACATAGAAAACATGGTATGGGAAAGATACGGGATACTTCTATAGAAATCTTCAAAAGAGTTTTATAAGAGAATAGATGACATATTGCTTACACCAGCTGATGAGTATAGCACTTAATGGGAAGTTTTGGCCTTTTTATAGCAACTGTCACAAACTGTTAAGGATAATTAAGAAATGCAAACTAATAGTCATTCAAATTTATCATTTTGTAGGTACTAGCATAGTGTATTACAGAAGTTTTCTAAGTTAATCAGAAATCAAGTTGCTAAGAGACAAGCAACATTTGCTTATCCAATTATATGGAGGTAGATAGGTGGTCTTAAAAACGTCAAGAAATCTTTAGAATATGGCATTTAAAGATGTTTTCTTAAAATAAGAGTTTTTGATATTGAGACATGTCAGATCCTGACAGCACTCCTCATTCTACTCCAAGCTGATGACGAGCATCAAAAAATCTACATTTGGAGATGGCTGCATTAGTGGCAAGCTTGTCATTGGGCAAGAGAAATCCCTTGCTTCAATTGTAGACAGAATGCTGTCTGAAAAGGACAAAACTTGGAAGCAGGTAAGTCAACAACCTAGTTCTGCAAAGACAGGGTAGGGAAGTCTGTAAAAAAAATATATGGCTAATTAAAGTATTTACCCAGTATTTGTGTTATTGTTAATTGGTTTGGTGGCTAATCCTTAACAAGAGATTATAAATGAGTACACACACACCATGGGTGGATTTTAACATGCCTTGGCCTGAATTGTGCATTCCTGGCCCATCTAAGCTAGCTCTTAATTCTATTACCCAAATATGACCCCATATATACATACGTCCCCTTGGACTGCCATTTTCCATGCCATGCCGATGTTCCTGGCCATGTGGAATGAGGTTCTTTTTCCTAACCCATGGCGTGTGTCTTTCCTCTGCTGCTCGTGGCTGGAGTGTTCTTCTTCCTGCTGCTGGCTGGAATCTTCTAATCCTTTGTCTAAAGCACAGGCTTCCTGTTAGGAAGTCCCACCTTTTTCTGTCTTTGTCAAATCTCAGGCCTCGGCATTTTATTTAACCAATCAGAGTCAAGGTAAGTAACAGACAACAAACAGGACCAATTAACATTTAGAATGCTTAACGCTACCCCAACAATTCCCTCCTCTTTTGTTTAATAAAAAGGCTAAATTTTTTTAGCTCATAAGAACAAATATGAAACAATCAAGAAAATCATATATAAAAGTTACACACATAATGTTTAGCCTATTTGTATCAGGCAATCTTGAAGAAGAAAAAAATCATTAATCTTGGTGTGTCTAAAGTTCTGAACCTAAATAATTTCTATCATATCCTATATTTATAAACCTTAAGATTTATTTAGACTTGAAAATATCCTTTTAAATCGTAAGCAACTCAAGTTCAATTGAAATCTTATAACTATTATGTCTTCAACCCCATCAAAGACATAAGGAGGGATAAAATTACTATTTGAGTGAGTAGGAAGCCTAGGAGAGTGGCTTCCAAAAAGAAATACGACAGTTTGTTGCCTAGACAGTCCCAAATATCTCTTGATATCATTGGAGCATCATCTTCAGCCTTCTGGCCAAGCATTTTTCACAGACTAAATTATGCAGCAGGAAATAAGAAGGATTTTCCCATTCTGTCTCTGCAGAATTAGGACATCGATTTACCTGAATTTAAGCTCTGGTCCATCTTTGGACTGTATATAGTCTGTGGAGAGAGCAGGGGCATTTTTGCCCAATAGGAATTATCTCCCGATGGGAGATTTCTTTTTGATGCTGATTGTCTTCCTCCGAGTCAAATGGGAGCTGTCAGGAGCTGACTGTCTTAAGTCAAACAACTCTTAAAAAATTAAAAACATCTTTAAATGCCATTTTCTGTATGCCTCTGAGGGTTTTGAAGACATCTATTTTATTTATAAATCTATCTATCATCTATCTTCTATCTTTGAACAAACTGAATATTTTAACCATTTACTATATGTCTAACCTATTAAGTCTATTTTGTGATAAATTAAGACTAGTATTTGACATGAACAGAAGCTTGACTGGCCAGTCAACTTGTATTATCCAGACTCCTAAATAGATTGCAATAGCAACACATGAAAAGATCGGAGGTAAACCTGTAATTTTAAATGAGTTGTATAAGCACAATACCTTATGTAAGAGTTGAAATATACTTATTATGTGTCAAAATATAAAATTCTATATTAATGAATCAAAATTTAACCTTATTTTTGTATCAATATACAAAATTCTATACCAAATTCTATACCAATGTATGAAAAGATAACCTTATTTGAGGAATAACGATAGTTTTGAGTTTCAGAGCAGATTCAATAATCTATCCTTATATCTTATCATTTCTATATTATATACATATATCCCCCTCTTTTTCTTTTCAAGTCTTTTTCCCCTATATAAGAAAGAAGGATACAAAAAAGAAAAAGAAATGGAAAAGTCCTTGAATCTAATCCCCTATATCTTTCTTAGCAAGACCATTTAACGATTTGTAACAATTACCCTTAAACAACATTTATCACACATTAAATGACCAAAGAATCGTCTGCCCCACTTTTTGGGAATAGGATGTCTCTCTCTTAAAACTGCTTCTTGCTGAACTGGGTAGCAGAAAACCTGTTTAGGGGCCCAAATAAAATGGAAAAAATGGTTAAGCAAGTAAATTGTAACATTTGTTGTCCAGTCTCTATGTGCTCAGCAATTTGAATGTCCTGAGCAGTTTGCAGTCTGGACTTTGGGTAGGAAAGTTCAGGGGTTTATTGCTATTTTGTCTGGAATAGTCTTTGAGGCTAGACCATCTCAGCAAGCTGTTTGAAGTTCTTCTGGATGCAGATTTTTGAGGAAACAGCTATTGAGGCAGTCTATGAGGCTGGATCATCTGGGTTACTTGTCTTGTCTTCTTTGGGCTCTGGTCCAGTTCTGAAAATATATAATTTCTCACAAGTAAGATATAGTTCTGCAATTACGAAAATGCCTTCGATGTGCAGGATGCACAAATCAATTAAGGAATATTTCCTATTCTTTGAACAGAAGAAAGACATTTGTAAGTCTCCATTTATGCCATAAAAAGATGGCATGTAGTATCTTTCCTAGGGCAAATTGTCTTTTGGACAATAGAAGAAAAACAATTTTTTTATTTTTCAAAAGAAATCTTGATAATTTAAAACTAAAATTTATCTTTACAACAACAAACAATCACAACATATAACATAACACACACAAAAAAATTTCCATCCCATCTTTTGGGAACGGAGTGTAAATATTTTTGGGTACCCTTTAAAAATGAGATATTGGCCAATTCCCGGGAAAGTTACCTATAGCTTTGTTGTCCATTCTCTGTAGGATCGATCATTTTTTGGACTAGCGCTTTTAAAAATGATTTGAATGCAAAATTTTTAGGAAAACAGTGATTGAAGCAATATGCTAGGTTGAATCTTCTGGCCCATTTGTCTTGTTGTTATTGTCATTTAGTCCTTGGCTCTGAAAATAAAATTTATTCTCTAAATTTGAGCAAATGGAAGGCATATAACAACTTTGTAAGTCCATTTTAAGGCATAAAATCTATCCATCCTGGATAAAAGAATGGAATATCATGAACACCATAAACTCTGTCCATCCTGGATAAAAGATTGGAATATCATGAAAACCATAAACTGTCCATCCTGGATAAAAGATTGGAATATCATGAAAACCATACGGTTAATAAAATACTCTTACCATGAGAAGACATTCATATTTCAGCTAATGGGAGCTTCTCCCTGCTGCTAGCTGGAATGCTTTAATTCTCTGTCTAAAGCACAGGCTTCCTGTTAGGAACTCCCACCTTTTTCTGTCTTTGTCCAATCTCAGGCCTTGGCATTTTATTTAACCAATCAGAGTCAAGGTAAGTAACAGACAACAAACAGGACCAATTAACATTTAGAATGCTTAACACTACCCCAACACAAGTCCTTCATAATTCCTTCTTTACAATTAATTTCTGTCAGAGATACTGGGCCAAGAGGCTGAAGATAGATGCTCTAATGTATTGAGAGAAGTTGGGGACTGTCCAGACTGAGAGTTGCCTGTCATTTCTTAGTTTTGGAAGCTGCTGGCTCTGCACTTCCTGTTTATTCAGATATATCTATCCTTCTCAGGTCTCTGATGTGGTTGAAGAATAAATAGTTATAGTCTCATAGTTAAAATTTAAGCTGTTAGGAAATAAAAGGTTGTTCTAGGTCTAAGAAGATGTTTTTAAGTTAGTAATACAAGATAGGATGGAAATTGAGTTAGGTATAGAACTTTAAACTCATCGAAATAGATAGATAATAGAATATTAATGTCAGTTTCCAAATACATATGGACTAGATATTGGGAATGTATTTATACCTTATAATTTTCCTAATTGTGGCCTAATTGTTCTCATTGTTTGTACTGTATTTATTGTTATAATAAAAAGAGCCTCTTATTGGACTGAAAAGAGGAGCTGTGGGGGGAAAAGATACACATTAAAAAACAAACCAAACAAAAAACAGATAGGAGGGTGAAGGGGAAAATGGTAGGAGGGTGGGACCAGGAGGGGGAAGAGGGAGCAAACTATGGTTGAGATGTAACTTGAAGAAATAAATAAATGTTTTTTTTAAAAGCACTCAAAATACAAACTAATATTATTAACCTATTTTTTATAGGATAAAATAAAACATTTATCCACAAAACAGATGGATATTTGTTTTGTTTAAGGTTGTTTTCAACCTACTGGCTATTATCAGCAAATGTTTAATACAACATATACATAAATACATACCTTAATCTGGGTAAGCAGTATGGAAGAGTACCTAACAGAAGATAAAATCTATAATTTAGATTAGGTTGTACAACTTGATTACATGGGAAAGAGTATGCATTGTAAGTTTGCCTACATTGTTTTCATAGAGGCATAATAAATTTAAACAGGCTAAGTACAAAATTAGAATACTAGATTAAGTACATAGATGAATCTTATCACGAATTATTATTAACTTGGTTACAAGCTTTGACAAAATTTCAGTCTCTTCAAAATGTCAAGAGATATTTTTAGAAAAATACATCACTACATGTATGTATTGTGAAATTGTTATCTCAATCAAGCCACATAATTAAGGTGACAAACCTTTACTGTCTTCAGTTTTGATTTTAACAACCCCTTCACTTAGCACTTAGGATAGAATTTAATGATTAAGAAAATAGAGTTAGAATCATATCCTCAAAAAATTTCGTAAGTTAGTACAGTTTTTAAATATTTATTTATTTACTTACTTATTTTATGCATATGCATATTTTGTCTTCATGTATATTTATATAATAGAAGAGAGCATCAGATCTCACAAGACTAGAGCTATAGATGATTGTGAGACACTAAGTGGGTGCTGGGAATTGAAATCAGGATCACTAACTGATGAGTATCTCTCCAGCCCATAATATTGCTTTGTTATTAGCAGATTTTTAACTTTATACATGCTTATGTCCTACATTGTGTCTCCCCTCCCTATTCTCTTATGAACCATCATAATTTAGTAACATCTTCCAGCATGAGTGGAATCCACCATCTCAATGTCTATTAAACCTCCCATAGCACATTAATATGTCTAGAATTCAAGCATATTTGTGTTTTACCATACAGATTTTCAGAAAGTATACTTTTACCCAGACTAAGCATACAGCTCCTTAGTATAAATATCCTCTAATACATAAATGTTTTAACACCACATTATCTTTCCCATGACATTCTTAAATATCACAAATGCCCCTATTTAACTGAATGATAGTAATAAGAAGTTCAAATTGGAAAGGGTGGATAATGAGATAATCAAAATTCAAGTTCATGCATAAACATAAATCTACTCTTAGTTCAAGGTAGAACAATGAATTTCAAATTGAACAGACTCTGTATCATATTCACTATTATAAAAAGAAGCATCACCCATCTGATTGCCTGAACAAGACCTGAACAAGGACAATAGACATACCAGTATTGAAAAGGAAGACCATGAGCCCTCAACCTTACACAAAGGCAACTGCGGGTGGCTGAGACTGGGTGAAATAGTCTTCTCCAGGGAAGAACACTCAACTGTCTATCTAATATCTTATGATCAGCCCTGAAAACATACATACATGTAGCACTACACAGACTGAGCAGGTTATGTTTAAGAATCTATAAGTATAAAACATATATCCATGTAACAACAATTAATCAAAAAGCCATCAATTCGAAAGAGAACGAAGAACATTACATAGAGTGATTTAGAGAAATACAGGGGAAAGTTATTTAGACATATTCTAATTTTAAAGACTAGATATAATAAAAAGATATCCAAAGACATGTCTTTAAATGTCTTACTTTGTATAACTATGTATCTATATTAGTAAATTTTCAAAGATATTATTCAGCAAAAATATCTTGACAAGAGAAGCAAATTGCAGAAGGTATGATAATGTACACATGTTCCAATAAGGGAGATAGTCACATAGACAAAACTCTTTTAACATTGAAAAAATGCTAAAAAAATAAGAAACTTCTATATATAATGAAAACTAAGTGAAAATGTATTTTAAATGTGTTAATGAATAAAATTACATAATCATTTGCAAAGTCAACATAGTAAATAGTGTTAGGTACAGCATCCATTTCGTCAAATTTTGGCGGTCATGTCCTAGTGTGCTACTGCTGCAATTAAACACAATGACAAAAAGCAAGGTGTAGAAGAGGAGAGGACTTATTTCAGCTTTAAAGTCCATCATGAAATAAAGTCATGGCAGGAGTTCAGTCAAGAGCATGGTGGTAGGAAATGAAACAGAACCATGGAGTAATGCTGTTCTCTCTCTTGACTACACAGCTTTTTCAGGTACCTTTAGAATACAACAGAGGAACACATAGTTAGAAATACAACATGTACTTCATCTACATACATCATGTACAACAACTACCAAAAAGAAAATGCTCCATGGACTTGGCCTGGTTGAAGGCAATTTCCCAGTTAAGATTCCACTTCCTATATGACCTGGGCTTGTTGACATAAACAAACCAGAACAAGTCCTTAACCATTTTTCAGAGTATAATCTCTTTTTTGTTCTGTAATGAATTGTTAATGTTTTATATAAAACCTTTCTATAGTTGGAAAACATAGCACTGTGACTCTTAGTAAATTTACCTGAAATAATTATTGCTTGTTTTTGGTGGGAAGAGAGGGTTTATCTATTTCATTTGGATTTTGAAGTCTTGATTTTTTTTTCTTTTTTGCAATATTATTCTGTTTCATCTCTACTGTTTCATAGTCTTTGACACTGAATACAGATATACTATCCCCTTTCATGTCTTGATAGCAAATGTGCTCAAGACATAAATGACTCCAATGCTGTTTTGCTTAGATTAAAATATATTCTTATACTAATGAGTTAATCTTTATGTTTATGGAAATTTTACTTGAATTTATGTACTTTGATTTTCAAATTGTAATTTTTTATAGGTGGAAAGTTTTATCTCTTTACCAAACTACTTAAGGAATATTTGGGTTAAAGGTGAACTTAATCATCTACTTTATCTTGCTTTTGTATATTTTCTTATTATATTTTTATAATGTATCTTCATAGTGTACATAAATTGAATATTGAGATTGATACTTATATTAACATGTTTTATATGAATATGTTTATATAGTATTCTTTTTTGTACTTATATTTATGTGTACATTAAATTCAGAAAATCTAGCTTTAAAATATTTTATATTTTTATACCTATTAATACACATCATGTTTATTCCAATGGTTAGTAATATCTCACCACAGTTAATTTTTTTGTTTCATTTATGCCAAACACGTTTTAGAAACATACACTAGTTTCTTTTTCAAATTAAAACTATCTAATTATGGCATCTTTTTATATCATTAAAAGTTCTTATTTTCTTAGTTATTCAAATATAAAATTCTCTCAATTCTTTCTTTTAGTTATTAGATGACCTTACTTCTCAACATTTCTTGTCAAATATGGAACATTTTTGGTCACTTTCTAAGTAATTATGTTTCAAAAGTTGTGCAAGTAATTCTCATGTCATACACACGTACCACAACCTCAAAACTAGTAGAGAAGCTAGTTGCTCAGGAACCCATTAACCTCTTTGAGAACCAGCTCTGCCTCCTGCCATTTTGAAGGTCATGCTGATTTTATTGATCTGGTTTTCTATTTTTCTCCCATTAACTTTCTTTTTAACAGCAAATGCGCTGAAGAAGTAGCAGCCCTCACTGACGGCTTTCCGCTGCATGTCACCCACGGAGATCTTTAGTTCACGGTGCTGTTTTTGTTGATAATGAGCTGTCTTGTTCAAACTGATTGTCAGTTCACAATACTATGCTGATTCGGCCAAGTCATGTCTAATCTTCTTATGTGTGCAGTTCAAAAGAATGGTTATCAGCTTTCTAACCTTTCTCAACTGCTAATATATAAAGGACGCATGATGAGACCTAGACTTTTGAAGCTAGAAAGCACATTTATATATACTAAAGAAAGAGAATTCTATTATAGTCTTCTGTATAGCATGCTGTTTTCTGAATGAAATTGTAAAAACTGGAGAAATATCAGTATCAGAAATATCAGCAAATGTGGAAGAGGAGTTTTTCATGAGACACCACTCCTATATAAAGAACTATAGGCAACTAGTGACTACTAGAAGAAAGATAATTAGCCACTCCCAGGAATAAGGATGTTTATTAGTCATTCAATACAGAGTGGTCATTCATGAAACTACATACAATCATTTTTAAATGTATTTCTCTGTGTGTGCATATGTGTGTGAAACAATAATAAAGGAAAAGAATAGAAAATGGAAGAGAGAGATTTGAAAAAGCTACATGAAAGGGACTCGAAGAAGGAGTTATATAATAGTATTTTAATTAATATATTAAATAAGAAAATAAAAAGATAATTATGCAAGATTTATTAATGTAAAATATCACTCTGAGTTTCTCTAAAATACAAGCTGAAAAAAGTAAACTTTCAAAGTGTTAATGCAATTTTGTAGAATAGATAAATCATTCAACACTATAGGCCACAGTCTTAATCCTATCATATTTAGTAGTTGAGACTAAAATTCATTTATACAGGTTTTCTTTGTAGGCATGAAGACATGGGTTTGATTCTTGCACAGTAAAAATGGAAAGAGGAATCTCTAATGGCCGAGAGACATTGAAGAAATCCTGAACATCCTTATCATCAGAGAAATGCAACTCAAGACAACTCTGAGATTCCATCTCATACATGTCACAAAGTCTAAGATAAAAAACTCAAGTAACAGTACATGCTGGTGAGGGTGTGGAGAAAGGGGAAAACTCCTCCATTTTTGGTGGGATTGCAAACTTGTACAACCACTATGGAAATCTGCCTGGTAATATCTAAGAAAACTTGGAATAGCTCCACCTCAAAACCCAACCATTCCACTCCTGGGTATACATCCAGAAGATTCCTCACCAAACCACAAGTACATCTCCTCAACTATATTCATAGCAGCTTTATTTGTAATAGCTAGAAACTGGAAACAATCAAGATGTCCCTCAACTGAAGAATGGATTAAAATAAAAACAAAACTGTGGTACATTTACACAATGGAATACTACTCAGCTATCAGAAACAAGGAAATCATGCAATTTGCTGTTCATTATTATTATAAGGTAAAACTTCTCATATAGGAAAACTTCTATTCACTGTACAGTATTTATATCAAGATAATAAAATATTAGTGTTACTGTCCTAAGACATGAATAATATTTCACAAATCAGTTACCTAATTAAGTGTTTGAAGAGGCTCACCCAGTTTCCTTCACTGTTCTTGGCTTTGTCATTGGGTTTAATCAGGACTACTGAACTAGGCATCATCACCCTGAATAATTACTTTAAACAACTTATTTTGGGTCAATGTTCTCCCTGAGACATAAATAGAGCCAATATAAATTAATAAAAATAACATTATATATGATAGTTTCTAATTTCTCCATGTAAATATTTCTTACATTTTATTACATTTTAAGGTTTTAATGGTTTTTTAATGTGTGTGTGTTCTTTTGATGATATCTAAATCGGATAGTTTAAATCCAGAACACTTAATTACTATTGAATATAATTTATATATTTAGCCTAAAATGTTTAAAATCATAGAAAATATTTTAGAATTTCCTTACCATAGTTAAATAGTAAATCATGTTTTGAACACACACACACACACACACACACATATATATATATATATATATATATGGTTATTTTGTGTACAAAATTAAGTTTTTCATGAGATATTATTTGGATGATAACTTTATATTTAGCTTTACATTAATTACAATAAGTATCCCTGCATGATAATATGTCGGAGAGACAGCTAAATGAATCACCATGGATCACATCAAATTATATACTTAAACAAATTCAGGAACATTGGGATAAAGCTTTTATTATTCAGACTTAAAAGTAATAAAATCAATAAATATTTTATTAATTTTCATAGCAATATATGTCTTAGATTTTATCTAATTATGACAAATTATTATTTTGAAAAGATTTTATATATTATGTATGCAGTGTCTTTCTCCATGTATGTCTTCAGGATAGAAGAGGGCACCATATCCCATTATAGATGGTTGTGAGCCACACTCTGTGGTTGCTGAAAATTGAACTCAGGACCTCTGGAAGAGCAGTTAGTGCTCTTAACTTCTGAGCCATCTCTACAGCCTGACAATTTATTTTTTACTATATCAATTTTATTTAAAAATATATCTAACTCAACAATAAATGTTTATTATAGAAGATAGTCATTACGTATTCTCCTAAAGGAATATCTATCAAGTATAACAAGAAGTCATGAAAGATGGCCCCTTTTAATTCAAGTAGTCTATGAATTTGTCATGAGATATGGTAGTTTTTTTATAACTTCAGTATAACAAATTGAATAATAATAAATGAACCAAATGAAATGCAATCACAAAGATGTTTTAATATTGAGAAAAAAAATTATGAATGGGATACCTAAGCTTGGTTGTTTTATGTTTGTTATCTTTTGTATAGTTTGTTATAAACTTGATAAAGTTGTGTCCTGGGTATTTATCATTCTCAGAATTAGTTATTTGCCTGTAGATCAAGCTGTAAGTTTGAGGCTTTGTGAGTGTTCCCCCATCTTCTTTAATATGCCTAGTGTTATTATCTTTTTCATCTCATGGTTAAGCTTTATGTTGTTGAGACTTCATTGGTGTAGCTTCTTACATTACTAGGAGACACTGTCTGACAACAAAATCCTTTATTGTCTGACTCTTGCAGACCTTTCGTTCCCTTTTCCATGGTACCAGAAGGCACAATGGAAGCTTTCAAAGGAGGGAAGCACCCATTAATCCTTCCTGACATGATGCTTATGATCCACAGCAATAGCCTGAAATAACCTTAAATTTGCTGCAGTGGCATTCATACCTTGGTGATAACCAATAGATCTCTAATTTGACTTAAGACATGCCAAGCAGTAGTGTAATGATTTCTGGTACTGGACCCTAACCTACTACACACTGCTAGTAAAGTCATGGATCTTGAAGAGGAACATACAAATACTACTTTACAAAACTAGTATAATAATGATACTTCATTATTATCTATCATACCTGTAAGAGAGCATTATCAGGCAATTTAAGCAATGTATCAAGATATCTTTCTTTTTTGTTTTTCTTTTTCCTTTTTCAAATTTATTTATTTATTCAAGTTACATCTATATCATACTCCCTTTCCATTTCCCCTCCTAATCCCGCTCTCCTACATTCTTCCCACTTTCCCTCCTCTCCTTCTCCTCTTGTGAGGGGGGCGCCCCACACATATCATGCCTTGCCTCCTCAGTTCATGAGTCACATGAGGGTAAGAACTTCCTCATGCACTGGGATCCAACTTGATAGCCCAGATAGGGTAAGGTGCTCCACAAACAGAAAACACGGTCCATGACAGAGATATCACACACTTGTGAGGTGATCTGTATAAGGACTAAGTTGCCTATCATCTATATATGTGTAGAGGTCCTAGGTCTAGTCGTTGAGTGGTTATCCTGTATTATATATGGCTAATATCCAATTATAAGTGAGTATATAGCATGCATATTTTTCTAGGCCTAGGTTAGCTCACTCAGGATGAGCTTTTCTAGTTCCATCCATTTGTGTGCAAACTGCATGATTTCATTGTTTCTGATAGCTGAGTAGTATTCCATTGTGTAATATCCCACAGATTTTTTTTATTGTTATTGTTTTGCTTTTTTTTAATCCAGTTTTAGGTTGAAGGACATCAGTGTATGAATAAGGTTATTGTATACTTCAAATACTAACTTCTGTACACCCATATCTGGTTTCAGTCTTTGATCTGAAGAGCTCATGTCTCATTGCTATGTAAACACTGTTCCCCAATTGTCTCTGATATGCCAATAAAGCAGCTTGCAGCTAATCACTGAACAGGGGAGAGAATAGGGCTGGACTTCCTGCCCTCCAGGGGAGGAGGAGTTAAGGAGAGAAAGTAGTGGGATCCAAGAGGAGGCAGAGGCAGGAAATGTGAGGAGAAGACATTCATCTGAAGCAGGAGCCACAAAGGGCAAGTATTTCTAAGATTTATGTTGGAGAGATGCCAGATTAGCATAGTGGGTTAAGAGTAGGGTAAAAACTGCTCAGTTTTTGTATTATGAGGCATGGTTAACAAGTAATATAAAGAGTCTCAATTATTTAGATGTTAGCTGTGTTAACAGTAGAGCAGAGAAAATAACACAATCATAAAAACTTACATTCATACATCATGATTGTTTCCAGTTTCTGGCTACTATGAATAAAGCTGCTATGAATATATTAAGCTGATGTCCTTGTGGTTTGGTGGAGAATCTTTTTGGATGTATGCTCAGGAGTGGTATTGCTAGGTCTTGAGACAGACCTTGGATTTCCTCAATGTCTGTTGTTATTTCTCCATTTTCATTTCTGATTTTATTGCATTGGATATTTTCCCTCTGCCTTTTAGTTAGTTTGGTTAGGGGTTTGTCTATTTTGTTAATTTTCATGAAGAACTAGCTCTTGGTTTCATTGATTCTTTGTATTGTTCTTTTTGACTCTAAGTCATTGATTTCAGCCCTGAGTTTGATGATTTCCTGCCATCTTCTCCTCCATCTTGTTTCTTTTTTTCTAGAGCTTGCAGTTGTGCTCTTAAGTTGCTAATATAAGCTGTCTCCAATTTCTTTTGAAGGCACTTAGTGCTATGAACTTTCCTCTTAGCACTGTTCTCTTTGTGTCCCATGTTAAGTATGCAGTGCCTTCATTTTCATTAAATTTAGGAAGTCTTTGATTTCCTTCCTTATTGTTCTCTGGCCCAGTGGTTGAGTAGGGAGTTGTTCAGTTGTTCAAAAAAGCCGTGAATGTTTAGGCTTTTGTTATTTCTGTTGTTAGTGAAGTGCAGCTTTAATCTATGATGATCCAATAAAATACAAGGTGTTATTGAAAATTCCTTGTATCAGTTGAGGCTTGCTTTGGATTGACTATATGGTCAATTTTGAAGAAGGTTCTGTAAGATGCTGGGAAGAAAGTATATTAATTTGTGTTTGAGTGAGACATTCGGTAGATATGTTAGGTATATTTGGTTCATGACCTCTGTTAGTTTCATTATTTCTCTCTTTGGATTCTGTCTCAATGACTTGTCCATTTGTGTGAGTGGTGTATAGAAGTTGGTCACAATTAATGTGTTTTGAATCAAAGTTTGGTTTAAGCTTTAGTAATGTTTCTTTCACAAATGTGGGTACCCTTGTATTTGGGGAATAAATGTTCAGGATTGAGATGTCATCTTGTTGAATTTTTCCTTTGATTATGGAGTGTCTTTCCCTATATTTTTGATTAATTTTGGTTGAAAGTCTATTTTATTTAATATTACGATGACTACTCTGGCTTTTTTCTTGTGACTGCTTTGTTGTTGTTGTTAGGGATTCCTCCTTTGTGAATTCTCTGTGAATCCTCTGTCAGCACACCCTGGTGAGGTTGTGGAGAAAGGGGAACACTCCTCCATTGCTGGTGGGAGTGAAAGCTTATACAACCACTATGGACATCAGTCTGGTGATATCTTAGCAAACTTGGAATAGCTCTACCTCGAGACCCAGCCACATCACTTCTGTGTATAGATCCAAATGATTCCTCACAAACCACAAGAACGTTTCCTCATCTATGTTCATAGCAGCCTTATTTGTAACAGCTAGAAACTAGAAACAACCCAGATGTCCCTCAACTGAGGAATGGATAAAAACAAACAAACAACAAAAAAATTGTGGTACATCTACACAATGGAATATTACTCAGCCATCAGAAACAATGAAATGTAAGTTGCAGCCAAAATGGATGGAACTAGAGAAACTCATCCTGAGTGATCTAACCCAGAATCAGAAAGATGCACATGGCATCTATTCACCAACAATTGGATTTTAGCCATATAGTACAGGATAACTGTACTATAGCCAATGCACCAAAGGGAACAGGAACATAGAACATAGACTTTGTTACCTGTCAATGAGACACTGTGCCCTAGTGGGACTTCCTTATAGGACCCCAGTGTATGAGGAGGCTCTTGACCATCATATGACTGCTGAACTGGGGTAGAGGACTGATATGTAGGGACACTCCACTCTGGAGGAATGGGATGGATGGGATGGGGTAGAGGGTTGTAGGGTGGACTGGGAGGGGTTGAAAGAGGGTAATGTTATAGAGATGTAGCCTTAAGTAATACCTAAACATAAAAAAGAACACATCAATAGTGTCATACATAATGATCAAGTATGTTTCATCCCAGAGATGTAAGGGTGGTTCGACATATAAAAATCCATCAAAACAATCCACCATGTAAAAAAGGTGAAAGAAAACAAAAGAAAGACACTGATCATCTCATTAGATGCCAAAAAAGCATTAGACAAATCCAATACTACTTTATGTTAAAAGTTATGGAGAGATTAGGCATACAATAATCATACCTAGAAATAATAAAGCTGATATACAGCAAGCCAGTAGCCAACAACAAATTAAACAGAGAAAAACTTCAAGCATTTTCACTAAAATCAAGGACAAGGCAAGGCTGCCCACTCTCTCCATATCTCTTAAACATAGTACTTGAAGTTCTACTTAAAACAGGTCTTTCATTTTTAAATGCATACACTCAACATATAATAAATCTGTATAGATCTACTGATTTAAAATGATTGACATTACATATTGAGAGTTTTGGTAGTTGGGTTTAATTGTCAATTTGACTTAAAGTGTGAATGAGGGATTTGTTACATTTGGATGATCCTGGGTCTGGAGAGATGGCTCGGTGGTTAAGAGCACTGGTTGTTCTTCCAAAGGATGGTCTTGTGAGCATCTGAGAGGAATGTCTTAATTAAGGTAATTGATATGGGAAACCCTACCTCACTGTGTGTGACACCACTTTCTAGGCAGGGGCACATGCAAATGAACATGTGTGTATTCATCTCTTTCCTGTTTTGACTCTGGATTTGCTTTGGCTAGCCTTTAGAAGTACCTCCTTTGATTTTCTCACAATGATAAACATGGAATTTTCAAGTGAATTAAACCCCCTTTTACAGTAAGTTGGGATTTGTCAGGGTATTTTATTACAGCAACATAAATTATTAAAAGTGCAAAGGTCATGAGAAAAAGCATGACAGAAAGCAATGGTAAATGAAAAGTTTGCATAGGCTGATGCTAAATATATATCAATTAAGTCTGAAAAGAGTGGGATTTGAACATAATTCTTCACATATATTTCTAATAGCTATGATAGTTGAGATCTGGTATATTCCCCTAACTTCTATGGGATAGGAAGAGGGTATGCTGTGTAGCAATCTGGGAAATGATGGAACCTTTAAGAGATAAGGTCCAGAATACCTGTGGTTGTATTTGGACCTGTCTTCACAAGAAAGTGAAATAGTTCTCATGAACCATTTGTTTATTCCATTGAAAATAATATAAAAAGAAATGCTTTGCCATGTTCCAGAATATTTTATCACATTGTAAACCCCAAGTTTGTGAATTGAGAAATCTGTTTCTAATTATGGGGTAGTTCAGCCTTTAATCTAAGAACTTTCTGTTTACTATACATTAGTACTTGTGGTGTGGTTATGTCCTAACACACATCTTTAATCCAAGAGCTTTCTGTACACAGGCTTAAATAAAGTGAACTCTAGGTCAAGAAGTGGAACAGGAAGCAACTTGACAAGGATTCACAGGAAGGAGGGACATTGAGCTAGAAGGTATTTAAGGTACCCTGGAGAGCAGGAGGCAGCTTTTCAGCTCTGGGATTTTTCCTCTAGGATTTTCAGCAGCTGGGTGCTTTCTCTTCCTCTCTGAGCTAGCAGGTTTTCATCCCATCATCTGGTAAAATGACTGGGATATTTTAGTTTTTTAAAACAACAGCGTCCGACTCAGTTCTTCTGATTCAGCTGTTGATATTTGTTTTTTTTTTCTCCTAAATGCAGGAACCATTATATGCTGGGTGAAATATATAGATTCATATTTACTATGAGTGACTATTTTAAGAATTTATCATCTCTGGAATGGATCTACTAACTAATGAAGCAAACTACACATCTCTTTGACTGTCATATTTCCTTTAATTTTAATCATATAGCCTTCCTATCTGAGCACACTATGTTATAAACTGTGGTCTATGAGACACTTTCATGTGCACAGAAAAATGGTATGCTGTATATAGAGAGCCAAAGTTAGTTATCTTCAGCTGTCCTAGTAAAAAAGCCACATACTTTCAAATGCTTTCAGAATAACCTTCACTATTGCTAAATAAAACTCTCTGACTCTATTACTAAAGGCATCAAAATTCCACTTGCAGTAATCAAACTAAGAATGCTGTAACATAGCAGCTAAAACACAGAGAAAATATTTCCCTGAATTAATTCATTCTTCCAAGTAGCCCAAGCAATGCATTTGCTAATGTTATTAATTTATAACTTTCTTTATGCTACGTCTATAAAAATTTAATTTTGTTGTAGTGGAACATGGTATTTAAAGTAACTTTAAATCTGTGCTCTTTTGCCTTGTTCACTAATATTTGCCTGAAAATGAACTTCATTTTATTTCCAATGAAGCATGAGCTAGGTTTCACATCAACATAAAAAAGGTATAGTGTTGTCATGCTATTGAATTCTCATGTGTTGCTAATTAGTATGTATTGTGTTTCTTTGTCTCTAATTCATTGAAAAAATAGATAACACACTAAAAGTGTATTTTTCACAACTAAAGAGAGAAAAAATTTTTAATTTTAATTAATTACATTGATAACTTCATTATAAAGTCACTTTAATAAGAATGTATTTTTCTCTCTTTGGTGTACTGTTCCAAGTTTAAAGTCTCTAATTGATAAGTTATACTTAAATGGGTTTATTTCTAGAATAAGTTTGTCCATGAATATGATACTATAATTACATGATTTCTTCATTCCATTTTGAAACATGTATCTACTAAAGTCACTGAAGTCTTTAAATTATATTTTCACTGGAGAAGAATTTTAATCTATCAACATGGCTACTTTGGCTGGAATACAGACATACCTTTAATATCAGGAGACATAGGCCAGCAGATCTCTGAATTCAAGGTCAGTCTGGTATACAGCAAGTTTCAGATAAAGAAAAGCTATCCTACAAAAAAACTCCACCCAGCAGCAAGTCATGGACCCTGTTGCAAGTTATTGGAACACTTCACTCTACATGGGCTGCCATATCAAGTCCCAGTACAAGAGGAATCTCTTAGCGCTCATGTGAATGATGTACTGAGAGGGTTTGATATGTGGGGGCTCCCCTCATCTGAAGAGAAAGGAAGGAGGGGGAAGACAAAGAGGGACGGAGGGGACTGTGATTGAGATGCAACTTGAAAAAATTAATTAATTAAAAGAAGAGTTAACTAAGCATAAAAATATAATAAAAATTAAAAATAATGTTTTCAAATGACAATTTACCAAAGGCATACTTTCCATACTGGCATAAAATGAAAATGATCTTAATTTCATGTTAGAAGGTTAGACTGTAGATTGTAACATAGCTCATACCCTCTTGGATATTAGCTTGTAAGTATTCTTTTTATATATAAAGGACATTTTCATTGTTTTTTATTAAAAATGCAGTTAAGAGATTTAAACTGTTGTAAGTAAATAAAGAATTATTACAGTTCAAACTTGTTTTCTAAATCTCTAGGAGTGGAAGAAATTTGGAGCTAAGATAAAATATCTTATCAGGGTGATGTTAACCTATGTCTTTAATCTGAGTAGAAATAGGTGGATCACTATAGAGTTGTCTTCTAAATTCAAGAGTTAAAATGAACAGGGTGGTGATGGTTCACACCTTGAATCCCAACACTTGAGGCATACACCTTTAATACCAACACACTGGAGATAGAAACATGTACATCTCTGAGTTCAAGGCCAGCCTGACACAGAGCAAGTTTCAAACAGAGAAAAAGTTAGATCCAGGAATGGTGATTCACACCTTTAATCCCAACACTCAGGAGGCAAACTCAGGCACATAGGATTTACAATGATTTAAGTTTAAAGGCAGCTTGCAAAAGGCAGGCTGAAATTTAAAGTGAATGTTTTTTTTTTTTTAATAATTTATTTTTTATTTCTTCAAGTTACATCTCAATCACAATCCCCTCCCTACTCCCCCCTCCAGTCCCACCCTTCCACCCTCCTCCCCCTCAGCCCCACCATCCTCTTCCCTTCTTTTATTTATTTATTTTTTTTAGTTTAAGGTATTTATTTTCCCTCCCAACAGCTCTCCCTTTCAGTCCAAATAATGGTTCTTTTTCTTATAACTATAAATACAATACAAAACAACAGAAACAAACTGGACACGATTATAAGAGTTATATGGCTTAGCATACATTCCCAATGTCCAGTCCATATGTATTTGGCACCTGACTTTAACATTCTACTATCTAACCATCTCCATGAGTTTAAAGTTCTATATCTAACTCACAGCTTTCATACTAACTTGCCTCATAATTTTAAAAATATCTTCTT
>CAJQZJ010031536.1:8957532-8996302 GCA_907164525.1 Lophiomys imhausi
AATATAATATTAATTTTGTATCAGTATACAAAGGTATAAAACTATATAAAGTGAATGTTTTTTGTGACCTAAACATATATACACTTAAAGATATATTTAGTTACAAAATTTCAAAGAATTTTTAATCTCACTTGAAATATAATACTTTTTTCTATTGCCAAAAACCCAATTTGCTCTAGGAAAGATATTACTTGCCAAAAAAGTAACACCACAGAGTTAGGATTAGGGCAGGGTTCTGTTATTATCTTTCCAGGAGATTGAAACCATCCAACTAAGGAGTTCAGAGACCAGTGGATAAGTGAAACTTCTGAAGAAAAGGGACTAGCCGCCAAAGAAGACAAGACAAGTAGCCCAGATAATTCAACCTCACAGACTGCCTCAATAGATGTTTCCTCAAAAATCTAAATCCAGAACAACTTCAAACAGCTACCTAAGATGGTCCAGCCTCTCTGACTGTTCCAGTCAATACTTCAATAAAGCCCTGAACTTTCTCACCCAAAGTTCAGCTTTTGACTGCAAACTTCTCAGGACATTTAAATTGCTGAGCACAAAAATAATAGGCAATAAATGTTATTATTAACCTGCTTAACCATATGTCCATTCTTATTTAGGCCCCAAAAAGGTTTCCTATGTCCCAAATCAGCAGGAAGCCATTTTAAGAGAGTGATGTCCCATTCTCAGAAGATGGACTGTGTGATTCTTTTGGCGTTTTATGGGGTTATAAATGTTTGTTGTAATTTAGGGGGATTGGTTATAAGTTGTTAAATGGACTTATTAAACAGGTTTAAGAGATTATACTCACAGATTGCTCTCTTTTTCTTTTCTCTATCCTTCTTTCTCTCTTATGTAGGGGAAAAGACTTGAAAGAAAAAAGGGGGGATATAGACATGACAAAGAAATGATAAAGAAAAATAGGTAGATTATTGAATCTACACTTATATCTTTGTATATTCATACAAAATTAAAGTTATATTTGGCTACACTGGTATAGATCTTTGTATATTATTACAAAATTAAGGTTAACTCTTTTTAAGGTATTGTTACATATGTAATTCTTTAAAATGCAATGTTAAGTTCTAGGCCTTTTATAGCAACTATCACAAACTGTTTAGGATAATTAAGAAGTGTAAACTAATAGTCATTCAATTTTGTAATTTTTTTAGGTACTAGTTTAGTAGAGTATGGCATTTAAGATGTTTTCATAGGGTAAGATGTTTTGATATTGAAACATGTGATCTCCTGACCAACATTACTCCTTTCTACTCTAAGTAGATGATGAGCATCAAGGAATCTCCATTTGGAGATGGCTACATTAGGGGAAAGGTAGCCACTGGGCAAGAAAAAGCCCTTGCTTCAACTGTAGACAAAATGCTGTCCAAAATGGACAAAACTTGGAAGCAGGTAAGTTGAGAGCCTAGCTCTGCCAAGACAGGGTGGGTAAATCCTTCATAATTCCTGACTTACAACTAATGTCCATCAGAGATATTGGGCCAAAAGGTTGAAGATAGATGCTCCAATGTTGTAGAGAGAAACTGGGGACTGTCACTGCAGCCAGTTTCTGTCATTTCTTAGTTTTAGAAGGTGTTTGCTCTGCATTTCCTGCTTATTCAGATATATTTAACCTTCTTAGGACTCTGAAGTGGCTGAAGACTAGATAGTTATAATCTCACAGTTAAGTTTTAGGTTGTTTAGGAATTAAAAGGATGCTTTAGGTCTAAGAAGAAAATTTTAAAATGGTAATGCAAGTTAGAATGAAAATTGAGTTAGATGTAGAACTTTAAACTCATCAAATAGATATATAATAGAATAATCTTATTACTTGCCAAATACATATGGACATTGGAAATGTATATCATACCTTCTAGTTTTCATAATTATTCTTATTGTTTTTATTGTATTTTTTAATAAGAAAAAGAATCTTTTATTGGACTAAAAGGGAGATATGGGAAAAATGCAATAAAAAGAAAAGTTTATGTCTAGGCATGAAGGTACAAACCTTTAATTCCAGCACTCAGAAGACAGACACATGCAGATCTTTGAGTTCTAGTCAGTTCTGTTCAGAAAGTTCTGTTGACTCAGTGAGTTGAGAGGCAGTACAGTGGAGTTGAGTTTGTGGCAATACAGTTCATGGAATTCGGAGGTAGTTTTTACCTGGTGAGTTTTACAGACAGAGGCTGAAGAGAGAAAAAGCTAGACACAGGTGAAAACAAAAGGAGCCATAGAATGAGAGGGGACAAGATTAGAACAGATTGATAATTAGTTGAGAGCAAGGAGAGCAATTCAGGAGAAGATGAGAGAAACCAATTTGAATCAATAAGTTTGGAGAAGAGTTTGAGCCAGAACAGTGAAGTTGAACCAGTCAGCCAGAATTCAGAAAGAGCTAGAGAGTGGGTGCTTATTCAGCAGTAAGTGTCAGAGGCTGATAATATTCTAGGCCTAGATTAGATTGTAAGGAGTCTAGAACATTCCAGGACTATCCTCTCCTAAGTTAGCAGATGGAGGCAATTATCTTTTGAGGCAACAATTACATTAGGGGAATAAAAGTTGCTTGTACATTTTATAATGCTAATGTATTGATCAATCATATAAGAGGGGATAGGATCTTGGATGGTTGGAAGAAAGGCTGGTCTTAGGTAAGACTAAGCATGATTTAAGACTTATGAGTTTTATACACATTCTACATCGACAAGGCAGGAAGAATGGTTGAAAATATGTTGACCCCTATTAGCCAGGGACTTAAACAATGACACATATATAACAAAGCCTATGCATACACAAAAATGTGTTTAGATGAGCTTTAGAACAGATAAACACTTGCAGAAATATCAGAGACACCTGCCAGAGAGTACAAAAAAGTTCATGGACACTACTTCAGGGCAATGCCATATGCCTTTTTTTCAGGGATTTGATTGCAATTTTCATAATAATTAAATAGGGAATATGAAATGTGTTTCAGAGTTCCAAGAGTTGAAAACTGATTGAACTCAATGAGGAGGCAGCATTAATCACATTATAATGGACTTGTCAGAACAAGTGTGGGTGTTACTTGTGATTGCCATGTGAAGTTGGAAGTGTATTAGCACAGTGCCCTCAAACCGTGAAATCTGATGCTACCTCTATATGAAAACTAAATGAAGACACTGATCTACTGTCCACTATAGATGTGATTTTCCCTTTAGTGTAAGTGGAAAATTCGTGTCATATTCAGTCACAGACATTTTCTGAATTTTGAGAGCATCATGAGAAAAGTTCATTCTTCTCAAAATGACTATTAAAAGAGTGTTTGGCTCATTGCACTTTCTTAACTAGCTCTCATTTTAATCACATGGAATTTATCTTTTATAATTTTCTCTTTCTATACTAGATTAAGTCACAATGTACAGTGAGCATATTAGAAAATAACTTATGTTTATATTTCTGGGGAAAAGTTCAAGATGAAGTCCCTGTATCTGGTATTGGTCTTGCTGCATTGTCACATATCAGAAGAGACCACTGACAGCTGAGGAATAGAGTCAGATATAATTTTTATTTTTGTGTGAAATCACCAAACTTTTCAGGCAGATGCCAAAATATATATGAAAATATAATTATTATATATTGAAATATATGAGAATAGTTATACTCGGATTAATTCAGTGAAACAAATTAGCTCAGAGAAATTACTGGCACACAAATGTGAACTTACAGCATCATTAGATGTAAACATCTTCAGTTATTCTCTGTTAAAAAAAAGAAACCATAGACCACAAATTCCTTTCTACTAGATGCCAAAACTTAGAGAGGAAATAAAAGTGTTTGCCAGATGCTATGACTATAAAATATTCCTTATCAAATAAGTGTACATTGAAAAAGACATTGACATTGTGACAACTGTTAGTAAAATATTTTTTTATAACTTCTGACTATGAAATTGCAAATACCCATTTATTTCCAGTGAAAGGGTATTGGGGTGGTATTAAGAATTCTAAATGTTAATTGGTCCTGTTTACTGTCTGTTACTTAATTGACTCTGATTGGTTAAATAAATGCTGAGGCTGGAGTTTGGGCAAAGACAGAGGTAGGCAGGACTAAGGTTCCCGGGCTTTTTAGAGAGATACAGAGCATCTTGAGAAGAGGTCATCATAGAAGAAGCCAGGAGTAAACAAGGAAGATACACCATGGGGTAGATTAAAGAGATCCTTCCACATGGCCTGATTCATCGACCTAGTGTGGAAAATAATAGTCCAAAGGGACGTATGTATATATGGGGTTATATTTAGGTTATAGAATTATGAGCTAACTTAGATGGGCTAGGATTGCACAGCCCACGCCTAGGCTTGTAAGATCCACCAGTGTCTGTGTGTATTCATTTATAATGGCGGGTTAAGGATTTACCCTGCCAAAGCAATTAACTGGGTAAATAGTTTAATTAGCTATTTTTTTCAACAAAACGGTGTTGCAATATTTGACCAGATTGTGAACCCCGAGTTTGTGAGATGAAAAATCTGTTTCTAATTATGGGATGCCTCGGCCTTTACCCTAAGAACTTTGTGCTTACTGTAAATAAATACTTGTGTTGTGGATCTGTCTTAGAACACACCTCTAATCCAAGAGCTTTCTGTAGTCAGGAGTAAATAAAGTTACCCAAAGGTCAAGATATGGAGCAAGAAACCAGCTGACAAGGATTCACAGAAAATAGAGACACTGAGCTGGAGGAATTTAAGACAGTGTGGAGAAAAATGATCTTTTTAGCTCTGGGCTTTACACTTAGTGGGCTTTTAGCTGGTAAGGAACATCAACTGAGCACCTTTGTTGCCTCTCTGAGCTAGCAGACTTTCACTCCAGCATTTGGTTCCTGAGTCTTCATTGGTAAAATCAATGACTGGGATATTTTAGTTTTTTAAAACAAAAAAAAGAGGAAGAGCTATAAAAGTCTTCAGGGTCTAATCTGTTAAATGGTCAGGTCAGGCACTGTTTATTTTGCAATTTGTTTTAATTAATTCCGTATCATCTTTAATTGTCATCATGAAAAGCACACGCAAATATTCCCAAAGAAAGCCTGAGGAATAACCCGTTTGATTTCAGAAAAGATTATGTGCTTCTATTTTGTATCCTGAAATCCAAGTACCAACACACATGCATTTTGTTCTAGTGACTCCATATAAAAGGATTTTGACAGATCCCTTGATTCTTGGATTTATATATGAATCTTAACACTTGAATTCACAGGCTACATGGTTCCTGATGTGTGTAAAAGCTAGGATTTGTATTCTTTATTTTCTATTTGTGGAATCTGTGTGCGTATAGTACTATAAAACAATTCTTTATCCATCACACACACACACACAACCCTGGGAATTGATCTATACCTTTTAAAAACTTCAGCATGTGTTATAAACTTGCTTATATGGCTCTTCCCCTCCCCCTTTGATTTTTGTGTTTTATCATGGGTTCCTTTTCTTCTGTGACCTTACCTTGTCAAAGTTCTTTGTGATGCTTATTGTTTCATCTTATATTGTATTTTGTTATGTTTTGTTCTTATCACTTAGAAGCCTGTTCTTTTCTAATAGGAGACAGAAAAAGAGTGGATTCAGATGGGAGGGGAAGTGGGGAGAAACTGGTAGGAGTAGAGGGAGAGAAAACTGAAATCAAGATATTGTATTAGAAAAAAAATACTGTTAATAAAGAGAAAATAAAAAATAAAATAAATGAAAAACCATTTACTATTTTATTGGCAAATTTATTGGGAATGCAGAAATTAATAGTAAATATGGAAATGACTAAGGTATTTATTGATGTACCCTAGTGATAATATATGGTTTTCTAAAATAAGCAGCATTGTTAAACTAACGATGGCCATTTTTCATGAATGCAAACATAACCCAATTTTATCAGTAGAATAGGAAGAACAAAACAAACTAACATGTGCCAAACTTTAACTTATAAGAGCAAGTTACTAGAGATATTTATTTATATTCAATAAAAGGATGAATTAATTAATTAATTATCAAATAAACAAACCAACCAACCAGTGTTCCCTTTTTTTTTTTTTTTTAACCAGGAGGACTTTTTTTATTTAATATTTTCAAATCCATTTGTACATATTAAGTGCTGTATAGTTTGGGAGATAGTAATTCTTAGTCTAGGAAAGAAATATTTTAGAAATGCAGATTGAGGAACTCTGCTACAGAAATGCCACTTGAGCTCACTCATTCAACAGGGGAATTCAAACTTCTACTATATATTCTGGGTTTGGAATGGAAGCAAAACTCCAAGGAGCTAAGAAATTTGAAGCCAGTGAGTGTTTGAGGGGGAATTCTGGAGAGGAGAGGGGTTCACAGGAGGTATGGGACAGGGGAAAATTGTGTCAAAGCAAAGAGATACCTGTTTATGGGAAAATGCAGCAGGGGATTAAGGAAAATCAATCATTCGTGACTCTTTACAGCACATATTTATGTACACAGCATCTGTGATGTGATATTTTCAGTGGAGAAACACCTGTTGTAAAATATTTTATTTTTCGTTTATACCGTGGCTTCACACCATTTTTCCTACTGTATTCGAAAAGAAAGAGCAGATGGCAGAGTTTTTTAAAGATGGAGGTATAAATGTCAATGCAGTCATTGAGTCAAATAAATACAATTTCTTCTTCCTCTTCATTATTTCTTTATTTATTTAATAACATTTATTTATTAATTAAAGTCACATCTCTAGATAATAATAAATAAATTTATTTATTTGTTGCTTCAGGTTACATCTCCATCATATTGTCCTCTTTCCCTCCTTCCCAGCCCTGCCCTCCCACCCTCTACTCCCTAACCCTTCCATCGCACTCCTCTGGAATGGAGTGTCCATACATAACAGTCCCTCACCCCACTTCAGAAGTCACATGATGGCCAACAGCCTCCTCATACACTTGGGGACTACAAGGCAGTACCACCAGTGAAAAGTGTTTCATTGCCAGGGAGAGAAAACTGAAAAAAAAAAAAAAAAAAAAAACAAAAACAAACAAACAAAGAAAAAAGTCTATGTCCATGTTCCCTTTGGTGCGTTGGTTGTAGTATAGATATCCTGTACTATATAGCTAAAATCTGACTATAAGTGAATAGATGCATGTGCATCCTTCTGAGTCTGGGTTAGCTCACTCAGAATGAGCTTTTTTATTTTAGTTCTATCCATTTGGCTGCAAATTGCATGATTTCATTGTTTCTGAAAGCTGAGTAATATTCCATTGTGTAGATGTACCACGGTTTTTTAATCCATTCTTCGGTTTAGGGACATCTGGGTTGTTTCCAGTTTCTAGCTATTACAAATAAGGCTGTTATGAACATAGATGAGGAAACTTCCTTATGATTCCATGAGGAGTCATTTGGGTGTATACCCAGAAGTGGTATGGCTGGGTCCTGAGGCAAAGCTATTCCAAGTTTTCTAAGATATCGCCATACTGACCTCCATAGTGGTTGCACAAGCCTGCACTCCCACCAGCAATGGAGTAGGGTTCCCCTTTCTCCACACCCTCGCCAGCATGTGCTGTCATTTGAGCGTTTGATCTTAGTCATTCTGACAGGTGTGAGATGGAATCTCAGAGTCATCTTAGAGCTGTCTTGAGTTGCATTTCTCTGATGATTAGGGATGCTGAGCATTTTTTCAAGTGTCTCTCAGCCTTTAGGAATTCCTCCTTTGTGAATTCTGTTTAGTTCTTTTCCCCATTTTTTAATTGGATTATTTGGTTTCTTGGCATTTAATTTCTTGAGTTCTTTGTAAATTATGGATAATGGCCCTTGATCAGATGTAGGGTTCATGAAGATTTTTTCCCAATCTGTAGGCTGCCATTTTGTTCGAATGACAGTGTCTTTTGCCTTACAGAAGCTTCTCAGTTTTGAAGTCCCATTTATGGATTGTTGGTTTAGGTCCTGATCTGTTGGTGTTCTGTTCAGGAAGTTGTCACATGTGGCAATAAGTTCGACGGTTTTTCCCACTTTCTCTTCTAGTAGATTTAGTGTGACTAGGTTTATGTTAAGGTCTTTGATCCACTTGGACTTAAGTTTTGTACAAGGTGATAAGTATGGGTCTAATTTCATTATTTTACAAGTGGACATCCAGTTACACCAGCACCATTTGTTGAAGATGCTTTCCTTTTTCCATTGCACGGTTTTGGCTTCTTTGTCAAAAATTAAGTGACCATAGATGTGTGGGTTTATTTCTGGGTCTTCGAATAGATTCCATTAACCAACTGATCTGTTTCTATGCCAGTACCATGCTCATTCTACCATCTAACCATCTCCATGGGTTTAAAGTTCTATATCTGACTCAACATTCATACTAACTTGCATCACAATTTTAAAAGTATCTTCTTAGATCTATAACACTCTCTTGACTCCTGAACAACTCAAAATTAAATTATGAGACTCTAGCTATCTGTCCTTCAACCACCTCAGAGACGTGAGAGGGATAAATATATCTGATTTTATAGGAAGTACAGGGCCTGCAGCTTCGCAAACTAAGAAATGACATACCAGTGGCTGCCTAGACAGTTCCCATTTTCTCTCCATACATTACAGCATCGATCTTCAGTTGTTTTGCACCGTTGCTCTGACAGACATTGATTGTAGAGCAGGAAGTATGAAGGACTTACCTACCCTGTCTTGGCAGAGCTAGGCTGTCGACTTACCTGCTTCCAAGTTTTGTCCTTTTTGGACAGCATTCTATGTACAGTTAGAGCAAGAGGCTTTTCCTACCAAGAGATAGGCTTGCAACTAATTCAATCATCTCCCACTGGAGATTCTTTGATGCTCATTTTCTACTTGGAGTAGAATAATTAATATAGGCATATACTGACATATACACATACGATATATTTACATATATGCATACTTGTGTTTTTGTGTATATATTTATATGTGTGTTTTTATATATTTATATATATGTTTGTACATATATGTGTGTGTATGTGTTTGTTTGTGTATGATATTAATCTTCTAATACTATTTGTTCTCTCTAACATTGTATCTAGGATACATTATATCTGTTAGGATTTTGTTATTATGTCAAAATCTGTTTGCAGCTGGGCGGTGGTGGCGCACGCCTTTAATCCCAGCACTTGGGAGGCAGAGGCAGGCGGATCTCTGTGAGTTCGAGGCCAGCCTGGTCTACAAAGCGAGTCCAGAACAGCCAGAGATGCACAGAGAAACCCTGTCTCGAAAAACTAAAAAAAAAAAAAAAAAAAAAATCTGTTTGCACAGAGCAAGCTCTGTAGTAGAATGGAGAAAAATAATAGTAAAAATAAGCAGGGTCATTAGACAGTTGTTCATTGAAATGTTTTGGATTACATTGTCTCCCCTAGTCTCAGATGTCTTCTAGCTTTTGGTGTTGGGGAGGTTCAGAAGATATGCCTTCCCTGGATGCAGTACTTCAGTGAGGACAGGTTTGAGATTAAAAGCCACTCCCTCTAACCCTAGTCTTCTTCTAGCCTGTACGCTCTGCTTCCTGCTTGTCTTTGAAGTTGTGAACTCTAGGTTTCCTGCTTCTGCCTCCATCCCTGCTTCCTCATCTATGTAGGCTCTTATAAAAAGAAGTTTGTATCTGAGGGTGTTTGGTTGCTATGAAGAATCCGAAAGTGCTATATTTTGCAGGAATATAGAACTTGGTTTGGTGATAGAGTTTCATCATAACTATAGAAAAGTTATTACAATACTAGTCAAATATGACAGAGATGAAAGGATGGGAGGGAAGTGTGTAAGAGCTAAGAGAGAGTTTAAAAAGAAGGACATTCTCTTGACAGAAACATGAGGAATGACAGGAGGCAGCCAAATGACATTTTTGGTAAAAAAGAATGTGCAGACTCCGTTTATGTTTGGGAGGTGGTAAACAGTACCAGATATTCAAGTCAGCAATGTGACTGATTCAGCGAAGAGGATATTATTTAAATGTAGTTTTGCAATGAGAAGTCTTCTTGGTGTGTATCTGAGAGTGTAAATGAGTTCTAATCTTTGATATGAAAATTGCTCATGTTTCATATATGAACTGTATTACAATAAAATAGGATTTGTTTAAAGTGACCATTGCAGATATGATCAGAAATAATCACATTTTAAAAGTGGTGAAAAAAAACTGTTGTAAGTTTAGACACATATGGTTAGAGAGTACGTATGTACCCTGTCAGTCTACTTCTAAGCTTCATCTTTTCCAGGTACTGTAGATTGTTATCAATTACACTAAGAGACAAGTCTACCAAGTAGCTGGTTGTCCAGTATTGTGTAAATATTTTTCAGCTGTCAACATCCCAAAACAGAATATTTCAAATCTTCGTCCCAGAATTGTTTGACTACTTATAAAAGCTACAATAATCATGCATTTGTGATGAGAACTGTTAAGTGGCAGGGTACAGAGAATCCTTATGGAGGCATATTTTTCAGTGTACCTGTCATAATAAGATTTAGAGTGGTTCACATTCTGTCCCATCTTGCTGCCAGTAAGCCCCTCATTGTTTTTGAATTTTTACTCCTTAGATGACAAGGGAGATAAATAGCAATGAAAATGTTTTCTATGTTGAAACTAACAAAAATACATTGATTAAACATGGTTAGTTTAGAAGTTGATCTTTGTGGAGAAAGCTCAAAAATTATATTACCCTTTAAAAATAATTTTGAGAAAGAAAACATGAAGGAATAACCAATAAACTCCTCCATTGAGAAATACTTAAAAACACAGCTCAGAAATATAAAATCATGATTTATCCAAGGTCATGTAAGTTGTTGTTGTAGCCAAGAAAAGGATGTTGATGTCTTGGCTCTCAGCTCGATTTCTTTTCTCTACAGTAGAGTGCATTTCAGTTTGCCATTTATCTGCCAAGAAAATATATTAGTTAATAAGTGCTTAGAAGCTGACTTCCTGGAAAACATCACCGGATGCTTTTCTTGTGTACACTTATGTTTAATTCAAATCTCAGACTGCCCTTGGAATGTAAATGAGTATGTTCTTCTTGGGTTAAGTGGTAATAATGTGACAGAGGATAATTTAAAATGTAAGCAGTATTATTAGTCCTTATACAGAATTCAGAACTCAGATGTAATCTTGTGGGTTTTTAACATTTTTTATCTTTTCTCTAAAGTGGAAAAATGCCTTGGCCTTTTAGGGATTATTGAGCATAATGAAATATACTTACTCTGAAGTAAGTTAACTCTACTTCCTCTCACCTAATTTGTCTACCAAAACACATATACACACTGCATAACTGAGCTTCAGTTTCACTCTTTGACTAATGAAATAAAAATTGTTGCATAAAATAAATTAATACATTCTCCAACATATCTAGAACATACATATTCCATTCACACTAGGATTTATATGATACTTGAATATATGGTTGCATATGCTTTATTCAAGAAAAGAAAATTGTCTTTGAAGGAACCGTAAAATATCAACAATATTTTCAGGTATAACTACTCCTACAATACCCCTTAAAGGTGTCATTACACACGTTTCAGAAAGTGTACTATTCACTTTTGAATCTCTTTGACAAAAATCTAAAACAAAACAAAACAAAACAAAACAAAAAAAAACAAAGAAACAAAAAATCAAAAGCCCCAAAACAAACATTTCTTCCGAGATGTTAGGGAATACATTTAATGTTTGCACAGCAGAAGTTTTCCTTGGGGAATATTTAAGCATTAAAACTTCCCAAGATTTTCACTTTCATTTCACGCTATTCCTTGAGTAATCCATCCCTTGTTAATTCAATAATTAATGCTAAGACTGATCATAACAAATATATCCCTAGACATTTTTCAACTAAGCAGAAAACTGTTAGTGATAGACTTTGCTTTGACCTTTTGAACATTTCTATACTCTTCTCACTGTTTATTCAGAATACTATGGGTCCTGCAGGGAACATTTTAACTGGGTAAACTGAGAGGTATAAACAGGAAATAAGTAGCTTTCAATATTTCTTCAACTAAAAGTGTGAACCAGTTCAGTTGTGTTTGTGGAAAACTGAAAGAAGTTAACCATACTCACTTGTATATGTGCCCATAAGTAAGACAATCAGAGTCAGAAAGATGTCTCCAAATTTCTGCAAAGTTCCTATGAGTGTAACTTAACATGACAAAACTAAGAAGGCAATAAATACATAAAATTGTGTTATCTATTCCACATGAGTTAGTAAATTCTTCAATGTTTATTTCTATTTCACACCAAGAATTTTAATCATGTGATATTGAAATACAGGTCTTTTTTTTAATTTTTTTATTATTTATTTATTTTTCTTTGAAATACAGGTCTTAATCCAAAAACATATTTCCAAGAATTTTATAAAAGTTTATTAATCAGTTTTGCATGTTGTACAATGTTTTTTTTTATTTTAAGAGGACATTCATAAAATAAGGTTTGTATTAATTCTTAAATTCTTAAAGAACTGGGGGGGATCCAAGAGGGCGGCAGCCGGCGCAGATGTATTTTGATTTTGGGGTCAACAGTCACAAGGCGGCATGTGTTGCAGGACACTGTGCAAAGGGCACGACCCCTTCTAAATCTTACCCAGCTACACAGGGACCAGGGAAGATTGTCGCGCCCGCCTCGCCGATAAGGAAAGCACCACACAATCAGGATTCTTCTGACAGCATTTATTGTACAGCTCTTTTAGATAGCATGGTGGAGAGGGACCCCGATCTCCAGCAAGCGGCTGCTTATATAATACATATGGAGACTTGTTGAACCCTCATTGGCTCATACGGAATCACCTAATTAGCATGAGATCGCAGTGCCAAGAAACGCGCCTTGCGCATACACACACCGGCACAGCACCTCCGTGAAGAACCAGGGAGCAGGAAGCCGGCGCCATCTTGTAATGGCGATTGTGGCTCCCGACATCTCTCCCTTCTTTATTAAATAGCAAAACACAACAGTCCACTTTGTCACCGATCAAGCCCACTGTTCTACCAGTGGAGCGATCAAAGTAGTTAAATGGACTAGAGACCCTGTGTGCCTGAATTCCCGTGCAATGGGAACACGAGCCCTGGGAGGCACACAGGACTGTCATCAGAACTCCTGGTGCAATGGGAACACGAGCCCTCAGGACAAATTTATGATGACAGTGTCTCATTGTTTTAGCATATTTAACCAAACTCTAGGAGAAGTTCCAAGTTCCACGGCAAGTAAGGCCTGAGTGATTAGCACCTTATCTCTATTGTGTTGTTTTTTAAATTTGCAGAGCAACCAGAGGGTGATCAACATTCCCCCCGCTAAAAGGCAGCCGAATAACCCGACTCCCACCCATTCCTTAAAGTAGGAGAAAGCCGACTGAAGCCAGGAAGCCAATCCTTTGTTAGGGACAGATCCAAACGAGTGGAGTTAATTTGAATGATAGCTACTCGTAGCCTTCTCATGGTTTCATCAAATTCCGCAGTCCAATTTTGTAGCAACTGTTGAGATAAAATCTTAGACAAGTTAGAGCAATGAGTGTGCCCTCATATGTTCAATAAAGAATGGATGATGTCTGTTTCTAATATGTCTTTGTATGTCTATAAACACCTCAGCAACAGCGCTTTTGGGATGAATGAAATCAGTTACTTCAAGTTGTTTTACAGCTCCAACAACATAAAGTGAGTCTGAGATAATGTTTATAGGCTCAGGAAATCTTTGTAATACTATAGCTACTATAGCACATTCTACTAATTGAGGTGAGGTATAATTAAATTTGATTTGAGTAGGAACATTATTAACAAAATAACAAGCAATGCCTGTTTTAGAACCATCAGTATAAATATTCAATGCCTGATGGATAGGATATGTTTTTGTAATTTTAGGAAATATAAAGGCATTATTAAGAGTGAATTGTAACAAAGGATGTTTAGGATAATGATTATCTATGTTTCCTGGGAAAGAACATTTCAAAATAGCCCAAGAGTCTTGTGTCCCACACAATACTTGGATCTGATACATAGTATATGGACAGATTACTGTGTCAGGATAAATTCCAAAATGTGTGACTGAGAGCTGTATTCCTTTAATAGCCAAGTCTGCAACCAAAGTTGGATAATAACCTAAAGTTTTACCAGGGGAACTATGAGGATGAATCCATAATAAGGGTCCTTCTTGCCATAGTACAGCAGTAGGATGCATAGGGGAAGGTAAGATACACAAGTATAATGGCAAGTCTTGATTAACTCTGTCTAATTGAGCAGATTGTATTGCAATTTCTATTTTATCTAGCACCTTAGAAGCCTCAGGAGTTAACATCCTCAATGATGTAATATTAGAGTCTCCTTCTAGATACCACTCAGCCTCATATCGAGCTGCCTCCTCTTCTAACTCAGCTTGATCATCTGAATCCAATACACCCTCCTCTGATGAGGAAGATTTTGGATCCTCTTTTTCTTCCTCATCCTCTGTAGAGGTCTCCTCTGAAGACAAGTCTCCAACCTTTAAATTCTTAAACTCTTCAAGGACAGGATACAATTTGTCCTTTTCTTTTGTCATTTCTTTACTAGTGTTTATTCTGTTTTTAATTTTAATCTTAGCGCTGTTTTCCTTTTCTGCTTCTGATAGGCTATCCTGATGATCTGCTAATGCTCTCTGTCCTTCCCGAACCTGTTTTTGACATCTAGAGTTGTCAATACAAACTCTAATCATTTTATACAGTGGCCACGTTCCTGGTCTAAGTCTCCCTCCATCTTTTTCATTACTGAAATCAACTCCAAGTTTTTCCCAGGACCCTTTGGTTAAGGATCTGGTCAAGACAAACCATGGAGCAACTCGATCTACTTCTTTTAGAAAATTGCATAGAACTCTTTCAGGAACTTTTAGTCCGCGTTACTTCAACAACGCCCGCATTGCTGAAAGGAGCGGCTTCATCTGTTGATTGTCCATAGTCCTTTATCTACAGGACAAGGCGAACCTGCACAGTTATCTACCTGTGGCTTACGGTTCCGGTAAACAGGGAGGACAGGTACACTCCTTCCCTTGTTAACAGCAATTAAGACAAAAACAACACGTAATGACCACTACCGCCCAAACAGGAAGAACAAGAGCCAGCCAAAGGGGATCCACCATACCTTGCAGAAAAGCGTCTAGACTTCCTCTGCCGTCAGTTCTGAATCCTCTGTCGAGCCTACAGGATCCCTCGCAACTGGACCGGAGCTCCCGAGACGTTCGGCCTCGTTCCCGGATTCGGCACCAGATGTCGCACCCGCCTCGCCGATAAGGAAAGCGCCACACAATCAGGATTCTTCTGACAGCATTTATTGTACAGCTCTTTTAGATAGCATGGTGGAGAGGGACCCCGAGCTCCAGCAAGCGGCTGCTTATATAATACATATGGAGACTTGTTGAACCCTCATTGGCTCATACGGAATCACCTAATTAGCATGAGATCGCAGTGCCAAGAAACGCGCCTTGCGCATGCACACACCAGCACAGCACCTCCGTGAAGAACCAGGAAGCAGGAAGCCGGCGCCATCTTGTAATGGCGATTGCGGCTCCCGACAGAAGATGCCTGGCCAGGACCCCTTCCAACTCTCGGACACGCTAGGAAGCCTCTGGACCCAAGAATTGGGATAACCCATCCCCCAAAAGGAGAGACCCCCAGTAAGTTCCAACCTAATACCCAAATTCAGAAACCATGCAGAGACAATCCCCACCCTGCTGGGCACTCCCAAGTCTCACACAGAGGATCCAATTATCTGGGGAAAGGTTGCCACCCTTGGAAGTGAGTGCTGCAAAGTGCCTTCAGACCACAGATCACAGTCTGTGATGTCACTGGCCAGTTTCCAAGCCGCAGGAGGGGCAAGGCTACTGGAGCTGAACTGCAGATTTACCCGCTACAGGAACCAATCCCGGGCAAACTGCGAGATATTTGAAACTGTCGTATATCGGACTTATGTACTAGTATGGGCCCTTCCGGCGGGGATTAAGAGCTTACTTGTACACAGCTCCACCACCTGAATTAATTAGGTCTCCACCAGGGAGGCGGGACTGAATGACTCATCTTATAGGGGTAGAGTAAGGCAACTCTACTCCTACACCACAGTGCCCCTTTTGGACCCAAGTCCAGAAGACAGCAAAAAAAAAAAAAAAAAAAAAAATTCCACATGGCCAGAGGCCCCAGACAAAAACAAACAAACAAACAAACAAACAAACAAACAAACAAAAAAAACAGAGCGAAATGTCTCCAACAAAAGAAAGCAACATTATTCCATCCAGCCCGAACCACCTCACCCCAACTGAAACACATGAAAACGATGACAATTCTACATTATGGAAAGTGATAAAGTCCCTTCAAGAAGAACTTAAAACTATGAAGGAATTCAAAGAAGCCACAATTTTACAAGTCAAAATAACGAATAACATCATTAAAGAGCTCCAAGACAAGGTGACCCAGCTTGAACAGGAAAAGGATAAAGCAATGAAAGATATCCAGACAAAAACAAGCAAACTGGAGAAGGAAATGTACAAAACTAACACTACCATTCAAGGTATGAAAATAGAAATGGAAACAATAAAGAAAACACAGTCAGAGTTAAAAGAGGAAATGGAGAATCAAGAGAAGAGAACAGGAACTATGGATGTGAGTATGAAAAATAGGATGCAAGAGATGGAAGACAGGATCGCAGGCATGGAAGATTTGATGGAAGAAATCAGTACAACATCCAAAGAAAATGAGAAAGCTAAAAAATCTCTCACCCACAATATCCAGAAATCAAGGACTCAATGAAAGGATGGAACCTAAGAATTATAGGCATAGAGGAAAAAGAAGACTCCCGACTCCATGGTCCAGGAAATATCTTCAACAATATCATAGAAGAAAACTTCCCAAACCTAAAAAAAAGAGATGCCAGTAAAAATCCAAGAGGCTTACATAACACCAAACAGATTAGATCAGAAAAGAAACTCCTCTCATCACATAATAATAGAAACTCCAAATGTAGAGAACAAGGAAAGGATATTAAAAGCTGTAAGAGAAAAAGACCAAGTCACATACAATGGCAGACCCATCAGAATCACACCTGACTTCTCTTCAGAAACTTTAAAAGCTAGATGGGCCTGGACGGATGTCCTACAAGCCCTGAGAGAATATAGGTGCCCAGCCAGACTACTATATCCAGCAAAACTCTCTATCAACATAGAAGGAGAAAACAAGATACTCCATGACAAAATCAAATTCAAACAATATCTCCTCACAAACCCAGCCTTACAGAAGATCCTAGAAGGAAAATTCCAGCACAGAGATGATAACTACACCCAAGAAAACAGAGGAAATAGAAACCTCCACAGCAACTAAACAAAAGAGAAACACAAGACAGCCAGCTAAACCAAAATAATGGGAAATAACAACGCCCGGTCACTAATATCCATCAACATCAATGGACTCAACTCGCCAATAAAAAGACACAGACTTAAAGACTGGATCCGTAAACAAGACCCATCTTTTTGCTGTATACAAGAAACACACCTCATTATTGAAGATAAACACTACCACAGAGAAAAGGGCTGGGAAAAGGTTTTCCAAGCAAATGGACCCAGGAAACAAGCTGGAGTAGCCACCCTAATATCAAACAAAATAGACTTCCAATTGAAGTTAATAAAAAAAGACATAGAAGGGCATTACATACTCATTAAAGGAAATATCCACCAAGAGGTCATCTCAATATTGAACATCTATGCCCCAAATACAAAGGCACCTACATTTATAAAAGAAACACTTCTAAAACTTAAATCGCACATTGATCCAAACACTTTAATAGTGGGAGACTTGAACACCCCACTCACAACTATGGACAGAAGCCAAACAGAGAAATAATGAGTCTAACAGAGATCATGAAACAAATGGACCTAACAGATATCTACAGAACGTTTCACCCAAACACAAAAGAATACACCTTCTTCTCAGAACCTCACAGAACCTTCTCCAAAATCGTCCATACAGTTGGACACAAAGATAGCCTCAACAGATACAAGAAAATTGAAATAACCCCTTATGTCTTATCAGACCACCATAGAATAAAGCTGAACTTCAATAGCAAAAGAACCAACAGAAAGTCTACACTCACATGGAAATTGAACAAATCTTTAAGAGGACCACTGTGTCAGGGAAGATATAAAGAAGGAAATGAAAGACTTCTTAAAATCCAACGCAAATGAAGACACAACATACCCAAACCTATGGGACACAATGAAAGCTGTGCTACGAGGAAAGTTCATAGCACTAAGTGCCTTCAAAAAGAAAATTGTGACAGCTCATATTAGCAAATTCACAGCAAAACTGGGTGAATTGGAAAAAAAAAAGAAGCAAACACTCCCAAGAGGAGCAGAAGGCCGGATATCATCAAACTTAGGGCTGAAATCAACAACTTAGAAACAAAAAGAACTATACAAAGAATCAATGAAACCAAGAGTTGGTTCTTCCAGAAAATCAACAAAATAGACAGACCCTTAGCCAAATTAACTAAAAGACAGAGGGAGAAAACACAATTCAAAAAATCAGAAAAGAAAAGGGATAAATAACAACAGACATTGAGGAAATCCAGAGAATATTTGGATCCTACTTTAAAAATCTATACTCCACCAAATTTGAAAACGTAAGTGAAATGGACAATTTTCTTGATAGATTCCACCTACTGAAGCTAAATCAATATCAGATAAACAGATTAAACAACCCTATAACCCTTAAGGAAATAGAAAAAGTAATTAAAAATCTCCCAACCAAAAAAAGCCCAGGGCCAGATGGCTTTAGCACAGAATTCTACCGGACCTTCAAAGAGGAGTTAACACCAATAATCTTCAAACAACTCTTTCATAAAATAGAATCTGAAAGAACATTGCCAGACTCATTCTACGAGGCCACAATCACCCTGATTCCTAAACCACACAAAGACCCAAGAAAGAAAGAGAACTTCAGACCAATCTCCCTCATGAACATAGATGCAAAAATACTTAATAAAATACTAGCAAACCGAATTCAAGAACACATCAAAAGTATCATACACCATAATCAAGTAGGCTTCATCCCAGGGATGCAGGGATGGTTCAACATATGAAAATCTATCAACGTCATTCACCATATAAACAAGATGAAAGAAAAAAACTACATGATAATCTCGCTAGATGCAGAAAAAGCATATGACAAAATCCAACACCCCTTCATGCTAAAAGTTCTGCAGAGAACGGGCATACAAGGACTGTACCTAGAAATAATAAAGGCAATATACAGCAGGCCAGTGGCCAACATCAAAATAAATGGAGAGAAACTTGAAGCATTTCCTCTAAACTCAGGGACAAGACAAGGATGTCCACTTTCACCATATCTCTTCAATATAGTACTTGAAGTTCTTGCTAGAGCAATAAGACAACTAAAGGACATCAAGGGGATAAACATCGGAAACGAAGAAGTCAAATTATCCCTATCTGCAGATGATATGATAGTATACATTAGCGACCCCAAAAATTCCACCAGAGAACTCTTAGAGCTGATAAACACCTTCAGCAAAGTGGCTGGATACAAAATTAATTCAAAAAAATCATAAGCCCTTCTTTATACAACAAACAAATGGGCTCAGAAAGAAATAAAGGAAATAACCCCCTTCACAATAGCCACAAACAACATAAAATACCTGGGGGTAACTCTAACCAAGCAAGTAAAGGACCTGTACAATAAGAACTTCAAGCCCTTGAAGAAAGAAATTGAAGAGACCTTTAGTAGATGGAAAGATCTCCCATGCTCATGAATAGGTAGGATCAACATAATAAAAATGGCCATCCTACCAAAAGCAATATATAGATTCAATGCAATTCCTATCAAAATACCAACACAATTTTTTATAGACTTGGAAAGAGGTAGTCTCAAATTCATATGGAACAACAAAAAGCCCAGAATAGCTAAATCAATCCTGTACAATATAAAAACATCTGGAGGTATTACCATCCCAGATTTCAAGCTGTACTACAGAGCAATAGTTGTAAAAACAGCATGTTATTGGTATGGAAACAGACCAGTAGATCAATGGAATCGAATTGAAGATCCAGAAATAGACCCACACACTTATGGCCACCTAATTTTTGACAAAGAAGCCAAAACGGCACAGTGGAAGAAGGACAGCATCTTCAACACATGGATCCAGTCCAACTGGATGTCCATTTGTAAAAGAATGAAGTTAGACCCATACATATCACCTTGTACAAAACTTAAGTCCAAGTGGATCAAAGACCTTAATGAGGCTGGTCACACTAAATCTACTAGAACATAAAGTGGGAGAAACCCTCGAACTAATTGGCACATGCGACAACTTCCTGAAGAGAACACCAACAGCTCAGGACCTGAGACCAACAATCAATAAATGGGACGTCATGAAATTGAAAAGCTTCTGTAAGGCAAAGGACACTGTCATTCGAACAAAAGGGCAGCATACAGACTGGGAGAAAATCTTCACCAACCCCACATCTGACAGAGGGCTAATATCAAAAATCTACAAAGAACTCAAGAAATTAAATGCCAAGAAACCAAATAATCCAATCAAAAAATGGGGGACAGAGCTAAATAGAGAATTCACAAAGGAGGAATCCCTAATGGCTGAGAGATACTTAAAGAAATGCTCAACATCCTTAATCATCAGAGAAATGCAACTCAAGACGACTCTGAGATTCCATCTCACACCTGTCTGCAGAGCAGCTGAGTTCCTGATTCAAAAGAAGTAAGTTGGCCTGCAGACGGCTGGGGTCTCCCACAGAGAAGAAAGCATGAAGCCTTATTTAAGGTGAGACTGCAATAACCAACTTACCCTGATGAACCTGCATCTGAGAGATCCAGAAAAAGGACTGCTAAGTGCGTTAAAGAATCTACAACAAAGACTGTTGTCCTGACGACTGAGGACCTGCCCCAGAGACTGTATCATTCTAAAAGGTTAGAAATATAATTATCTATAGATTTAGTGGACAGGTTAAAGGGGTTGTAGGAATTTATAGGATTAATAGTTAAGAAATTGTTGGTGTTTGTTATAAGTGAATTTAGTAATAAATAAATAAATAAGTGTTAAATAATAATTTAAAAGTTCGGTTACACCTGTCAGTATGGCTAAGATCAAAAACTCAAATGGCAGCACATGCTGGCGAGGGTGTGGAGAAAGGGGTACCCTACTCCATTGCTGGTGGGAATGCAGGCTTGTGCAACCACTATGAGGTCAGTCTGGCGATATCTTAGAAAACTTGGAATAGCTTTGCCTCAGGACCCAGCCATACCACTTCTGGGTATACACCCAAATGCCTCTTCACAGAATCATAAGGAAGTTTCCTCATCTATGTTTATAGCAACCTTATTTGTAATAGCTAGAAACTGGAAATAACCCAGATGTCCCTCAACCAAAGAATGGGTTAAAAAACTGTGGTACATCTACACAATGGAATATTATTCAGCTATCAGGAACAATGAAATTATGCAATTTGCAGCCAAATGGATGGAACTAGAAAAGCTCATCCTGAGTGAACTAACCGAGACTCAGAAGGACACATATGGCATCTATTCACTTATAGTAGGATTTTAGCTATATAGTAGAAGGTATCGATAATACAACTAACACACCAAAGGGAACTTGGATATAGACTTCTTATTTTTAATTTTTATTTAATTTTTATATATTAGTTATATTTTTTCTATTTTTTAGTCTTTTTTATCTATTGTATGCTTATTGGTTTGTTTGTTTAGTAGTTCTCTCTCCCGGGCAACGAGACACTTTTCACTGATGGTACTGCTTCATAGACCCCCAATGAATGAAGAGGCTCTTAGCCCTCATAAGACCTCTCAACTGAGATGACGGACTGTTATATAAGGACACCCCACCCCAGAGAAATGGGATGGAAGGGTTAGGAGGTAAAGAAAAAAAAATGAAATGTGATGTTTCGGCCTTTTACTACTAATTGTCATAAACTGTTTAGGATAATTAAGAAATGCAAACTAATGGTATGCAAGCCGGTCATTCTGTTAGGTACTATGACAGCCTATTATAGTTACTTGCTAAGCTAATCAAAAATAAACCTGCTAAGAGACAAGCAACATCTGCTTACCCTAATATAAGAGATAGATAGGGCCTCTTCAAAAACCTCAAGAGATCTGCAGAATATGGCATTCGAAGATGTTTTCGTAACTTTAGATTTTTTTATATCAAGACATATCAACTCCTGACAGCACCCCCTATTCTCCTCCAAGTAGAAGATGAGCATCGAAGAATCTCCAGTGGGAGATGATTGAATTAGTCGCAAGCCTATCTCTTGGTAGGAAAAGCCCCTTGCTCCAACTGTAGACAGAATGCTGTCCAAAAAGGACAAAACCTGGAAGCAGGTAAGTCGACAGCCTAGCTCTGCCAAGACAGGGTAGGTAAGTCCTTCATAACCCCTGCTCTACAATCAATGTCTCTCAGAGAAACGGGGCCAAATGACTGAAGATCGATGCTGTAATATATGGAGAGAAAATGGGAACTGTCCAGGCAGCCACTGGTATGTCATTTCTTAGTTTGGGAAGCTGTAGGCCCTGTACTTCCTATAAAATCAGATATATTTATCCCTCTCACGTCTCTGAGGTGGTTGAAGGACAGATAGCTAGAGTCTCATAATTAAATTTTGAGTTGTTTAGGAGTCAAGAGTGTGTTATAGAACTAAGAATATACTTTTAAAATTGTGTTGCAAGTTAGTATGAATGTTGAGTCAGATATATAACTTTAAACTCATGGGGATGTTTAGGTACTACAATGTTAAAGTCAGGTACCAAATTCATATGGACTGGTCATTGGGAATGCTTGTTAAGCCATATAACCCTCATAACTGTGGCCTAATTACCTAATTATCTCTATTGTACTGTATTGTATTTATTATTATAAGAGAAAGAGCCATTTGTTGGAATGAAAGGGGAAACTGTAGGGGGAAATAAGATATACCTTAAACTTAAAAGAAAAAAAAAAGGGAAGATGATGGGGGGTTTAGGGTGGGAAGGTAGGACTGGAGGGGGAATTGGGAGGGGACTGCGATTGAGATGTAACTTGAAGAAATAAAAATAAAGGAAAAAAAAGAAAAGAAAAGAAATAATTTTTAAATGTCTTTATATAACACAATATCATGCAATGAATATATGCAATAAAACACTTCAAAATGTAAAAAAAAAATTCTTAAAGAACTTTATGCAGTATATTTAATCAAATTGACCCCCAGAGAATGCCTCTGAGACACTCTCCTTTCTCCCTATGTAGTCAACTTCATGTGTTTTCTCCTTTGCATATTCATATGTATATACATATCTACATACATATGAATACATAATTATATATAGATACATATATATGTTATATATATATATATGTATAAATGAAGTAAGTATCAAATACAATATTTGCATTACTCCCGACATGGGGCCTGGCCTTGAATGTGGTTGGCATACATTACATTATTAAAGAAAAATGAATTTCCCTCTTCCAGAGTAATCTAAATGTCAATAGCTTCTCAGCTATAGGTGGAACTTCCTGCCTCCTCCTGTTGAATTTTTTTTTTACTTTAAATAACGTCATTTAGTTCACTATTTAGAAACATTTGTAAAATTGATGTGTTTTCATTACTCTATTTAGTTGAAAATTAGCATTCTGTATACCCATCTTTCACTTTTAGTGAATACATTCAAGGAATATAATTTGAGCATTTGTTTTAGTTAATATAGGTGTAACGGAATGATTTGTATAAAGTGTTCATCCTTCATATTTCTGTTAATTAAATAATTAATTAAATAACTTCATTGATATACTAATTATGCCTAATTTTTACATATATTTCTAAGGTTCTCTTCATTTTGATTCCCCACCTTTATTTCTAAGCTTATCTTCATGTATTTTATTCTTTAACGTCTTCATTTGCAAATAGATACTTTCTCAGATGTTTGCTCTGGTGCATCCTTCTGGTGGGTAATACATTCTGCTGTATATAATATAATGCTGTTTTAAGTATGTTTTATCAGATATAAGTTTGGTGAACTTTGTAGAATGGTTTGTTCTTGACCTTTTAGTGAAATAAAAGTAAAAAGAAGCAAAAGAACATCTTGATTAAGGCAGTTGTCAAAATGCAACATTTAAGTAGCTTGGTACACCACAGAGAGTCCCAGTGATGTAGAAAGCACTCAATAGCTTCCAACGTTTATTGAAGATGTCAAATGCATTATTTCTGTGCTTACACTATGTAATGCACAACCTATGCACTTATCAATCTATATAACATATGTTATTACAACATATCATTTTCTATACATGGTTATTTTTCATTTAAGTTAGACTATTAAAACCTTACATTTATATATTACAATATTCAGAAAATTATTTTTTACTTTTAAATATTTGCAATAAATTTAAGTCAATATTAAAACTCTTTTTATGATGTGTACCAAGTTATCTAAAACTTCATTTACAAACTATATATTAAATTTCCATTAGGTTAATTTTTCACATTTGATTTGACACATCATGGAGTTTAGGCTGAGAGATTTCCTCTTAATGTTTTAAAACTAATCAACCTTGTAAGAAAAAATAATGTTTATGACTTCTTACACCAAAGAAAGAATTTTTGTGTTTTATAAGCTCTATACATGATAAATAAGAATGTCTTTACAACTACCTCATGAAAAATATAACACTACCTACAAAAGTTACTATTGTCTATGTCAGTATTTCCTTTCATTTATATTTTTTGTTCTTTTACTTAGCAAGATTCTTGTATTCTTCAGAAAATCAATTTACATGAATGCCTATTCAGAGGTACTTCAGTGCTTAATTGGAAAGGGAAATATGTAAATAACATTTTTACCTTAGGAAATAAAAGTAAAAATAAAATCAAATTCAATGTCTATTAAGCGTGTAATGTCTGAATACATTTTAAAATTACTACCAAAGTACCCAAACTAAGCATAAAGGGAAAATATTTGTTTTAAAGTATGCTTAATATATTTTCAACTCGTTTCCTTATTTATGCACCTTGTTTCAAATGACAGCATATTTTATGCTTCAAAACTAAAATTTAGTGAAATTATTTTTAATGAACATAGAAAATATTAGAGTGGGAATTGGCTTCACAGGTAGACGTAATTGAAACATCTCTCTATATAGTTTATTTCTTTTCATTCTCTTTTCTTAAGCAAAGGACAGCATCTCCTATCCCTCTCTCTGTGTAAAAAAATGCATGCGTATGGATGTGCACAGCTACTCACACTCTAGCCATAAATCCGACATGGTACTGTGATATTCACTATTTCTATTCATAAATATTTGTTTCTATCTATGCCACTGAATTTTGAGCACTTGTGCAATCAAAATGATATATATGTCAATTAATCTTCGAATTATGTATATTCTAGTGTGAACATAATAAAGAGTCTAGCTTATTAAAAATGATGATGAAAGTTCTTAGGAGTGAACATTGGTATGGGCTGGAAACAGAAAGAAAATATAATTCAAATGAATACTTGACATAAAACTTACTTCAGTTGAAAGAGAAAAACAAAAACAAAACTAACTTGGTTGGAGAAAGTTTCTGCTTCACTATTATGTTCAGCATTGTAGTGGATTGAGTTTATACAGTGTGCTGCATAAGACAATGTAAAATGTAGAGGAATAATTTCAAGGTGGAGATAAAACAAGGATGCTCACTTAAACAGCATCTCTTATGGAGTTGGTATCTGTACATTCTCTGGATTCTTAATACAAAAGTAAGCCCCTTTCTTGCAGGAAGTGCAGAAGATGTGGGTATGACTTACAAATGTAAAGACATCTCCATCTTCACTGATTCATGTGGAAAACATAAGGAGACTTTACTCCAGCTTATTATGTACTGTTGTTACCTATTAAGTCTATGTTAACTATTCAGTCTCAGATTGTCCACAGTATACACACAGTTTAAAATATATCTTTTCCCCCAACAGCCCCCCTTTCAGTCCAACAAATAGTTCTTTCTCTTATATCAACAAATATAATGCAAAACAACAAAAATATTTAAGCCACAATTATGAGAATTTTAAGGTTTAGCATACATTCCCAATGTCCAGTCCATATGTATTTGGCAACTGACTTTAACATTCTACTATCTAACTATCTCCATGAATTTAAAGATCTATATCCAACTCAGCTTCCATTCTAACTTGCATCACAATTTTAAAAACATTTTCTTAGATCCAGAACACCGTCCTAATTCCTAAGTAACTCAAAATTTAACTATGAAGCTATAGCTATCTAGAGTCTTCAACCACATCAGAGACATGAGAAGGATAAATATATCTGATTATGCAGGAAGTCCATGGCAAGCAGCTTCCAAAAATAAGAAACTAAGAAATAACATAGATTTAACTGCCTGGTCAGTTCCAAATTTCTCTCCACACATTATAGCATCAATCTTCAGCTGTTTGGCCCCATTTTTCTGACAGACATTAATTGTAAAGCAGGAATTATGAAGGACTTGCCTACCCTGTCTTGGGTGAGCTAGGGGGTCAACTTACCAGCTTCCAAGTTTTGTTCTTTTTGGACAGCAGTCTGTCTACCGTTGAAGCAAGGGATTTTTCTTGCCATATGCCAGGCTTGCCACTAATTCAACCATTTCCAATTGGAGATTTTTCAAAGCTCATCATCTACTTGGAGTAGAATAGGGGGTGCTGTCAGGAGCTGACATATTTTAATATCAAAAAAATTTTAGGTTAAGAAAATATCTTTAAATGCCATATTCTACAGATCTCTTCACGTTTTTGAAGACCACCTATCTATTTCCATATATATTTGGATAAGCAAATGTTGCTTGTCTCTTAGCAACTTAATTTCTGATTAACTTGGAAAATAGCTATGATAGACTACGCTAGCATGTAAAAAAATGACATGCTTGAATGACTATTAGTTTGCATTTCTTAATTATCCTGAACAGTTTATGACAGTTGCTAACAGAAGGCCAAAACTTCACATTTCATTTTTAAGCCTTACCTAGGTACAATCCCTTAAAAAGAGTTACCCTTAATTTTGTATCGATATAAAAAGATCAATGCCAATGTAGCCAAATATAATCTTAATTTTGTATCAATATACAAACATCAATACCGAAATAATCAAATATAATCTTAATTTTGTATCAGTATACAAAGATATAAGGCCAAATTCAATAATCTGTCTCTTTTTTATTATCATTCCAATATTATGTCTATATCCCACTTTTCTCATATTTTTTTTTCTTTTTTAGATTTATTTATTTATTTTATGTATAGGAGTGCTCTATCTGCATGTACACCTGGAGTCAGAAGAGGGCATCAGATCACATTGTGGATGGTTGTGAGCCACCATGTCGTTGCTGGGAATTGCACTCAGGACCTTTGGAAGAGCAATAGACAGTGCTCTTAAACTCTGAGCCATCTCTTCATCCCCTTTTTAAGTCTTTTCACCTCTACATAGGAGAGAAAGAAAGATACAAAAAAGAAAAAGAAATTCCTGAATCTAACCTCCAAAACATATTTAACAAGACCATTTAACAACTTGTAATCTGTCCCCCTATAAAACAACAAGTATCTATAACCCATCAAATGACCAAAGGTGGGGGGAATCACCCATCCCGCTTTCTGGAGATAGTTTCTATAGGTGTTCTTCAAATTTTATTTTCATCCTCTGAATAACTCAAATCCTACAAACGTGGATGCCCTGAAATTCACACAAATACTCCTATAGAAACCAAATATATACTGTATTTTACATTTCCTATCACAATAGATTATTTCCTATATTTTTAATTTTATGTGTTCTGAAATTTAAGAATGATACATTCACTTTACTTCTCTAAATACAAGGTATTCTTATGACTGTTTTCTTTTCTGTATCTTTCATATATGAAGATGTTTATTAATTTGAAATTTGATAAACCATCATTATTTTCTTAACTGATTCTTCTGTCAAAATTAATCTCTCATTTTTAGCATAATCAAATGGTTTCTACATTATCAACTGTGTTCACAAAAATCTCTTATGCATGTTTTTGGAATCTTATTCTGTAAAATAGAAAGTAAGGTTAGTAAAATTTTAAAATAGTAAATTTTTAATAAATTAAAATGTATTTATTTATTAATACTTTTCTTATATATTACATCCTGACCTCAGTTTCCCCTCTGTCTTCTTCTCTGAGACATTGTCCCCACCTCTGCTATCACTGTGACCTACTCCTCCTCAGTTTCCTTTCAAGACAGAGCAGACCTCCCAAGGATATCGACAAAACATGCTTCCCTCCACCTTTCTAGTGTGTAGTGCATATTTCGGGTCATATCATAATGATATGCTATTTGCAAACAAAGTTGTGATTAATATTTCATATCAGCCTCCATTATACAAGTTTGTTTTAAGAGTAAAAAACTAATAAAGAAAATTGAGGTAACTGTAATGGCTAAGGTTGTTTTAAGTTTAAACTATTCTGCTTGAGTGATCTACCAAACAACAACAACAGCAACAGCGAAATAAAAATAAAAATGTCTCTAATCTGTAAGACAAATAACTTCCCAGAATTTTGAGGGCTGTTCATATAAGATAACAAGCCCAGTGCTTTCACCTCTAAACAAGCTTGGTGCACTAATTGTTCAGGATATGCTAGATCACATGTAGGTGGGACATAGATGTAAGCAGGAAATATATCAGGATGTATGCCTGACCCTTATTGAATGAAGGTGGGAAGTAAATATAGTAGTGTGATTTTTGTCTTCATAAACCCACACCTTATGTAATTATGGTGCCAATAGCTGGGAATCCAGGCGATGGATCCTATCAGTATCCATAGTCCTAGCCGTATTTAATAAAGTTAGCTTCAAATTTGCCTCAAAAATGCTGGTTGTGTTTTTATTTTGTCCAGTGGGGTTAACAGTTACATTCCTTACAACCCATTTCTTGGTTGAAGGAATTTGCTGGAACATTCACTTTCACTGTATTTCAGTCTATGTTGAGTAGGATTATGTGAAATGCCCAAATGGTCTCATTTTGCACAAGTTTAGAGTTGCAGTAATGATGATGATGAAAAGCAGGGAAATAGCTTTGAGCAATTTCAACTCTGTATTTCTATAGAATCCCTCAGATTTCTTATTTCTGAAGGCTGGCTCTGCTTATTTTCCTGTAACTGAAAAATCCCGAGGAAATTGATGTTCTTGATTATGCTCTGGCTTATAGATGTCAACTTGGTGGTTTAAAGACCTCATCTTAGATCATTTAGAATACTTATTAATAATTTCTCATTCTAACTCTAGTGCTGTTATTTGTTAACATGTAACAATAACATTCCCATTCTTTTTACATGATGAAATAATTTATCTATTCTCCTTATAGCAAAGACTGCATGCTTGTTTTTAAAATGGTCCTAGGTTTATAGTTCTTTAGTATTCCACTCTCTACTCAAATTATTTGTGTCTTTTGAGCTATCTTCTTAAATCATATCCTTTTTATTTCCAATTTCTGAAACAATAATAACATTAGTCCTCTGGTATTGAAAACTTTAATACCCATGTTGCTTCAAAAATTCTGTGTTTCATTTTTAGTTTTCAAATCTCATATACAATAGCTCTTACAGCCTACACAATTGGAAATAATGGAAATAAGAAACTCTAGGAAATAGAATTCTAACTGAAGCAAATTTGTTCCACATAAAACTGCCACAATCCAATATTATCTATCAACTTCTGACCCATTATATTCCTTTTCTAATCTAATTTTAATGTAAACAAGGATATTCACAGTATAATGTCAATACCTCTTAACATTATATTTATTTATTCCCTTTACATCAGGGGACATGATATCTTTTCTTAGAAATAGAGTTGTGAGCTTTATTTTTTTATATTTTTCTTATTCTAGCTTAGTGTAATCCCTCATTTGATGTCATATGACAAATACAGTTGTTATATGTGAGGATTTTGCTCCTAAAAAATTAATGTCTCATCTTAACCTAATAGCCTATGATAATTTTTGTATTACTATTTTGTTTAACTTAGTCACAGAAAGAACTGGATGTGGGATTTTTTTGTTTTGTTTTTTTTGTAATTTCATGCATGAACTTACAAAACAAGTTGTTTCTTTTGAAGACATCCAGAGAAGCAAAACTTTTTCCTAAGTTATTCAGGTGATGTGCTTTTCTTTTTCCTTTTCATTTTCTAAGTTTTCAGCTAGATTTAGAAGCAACCAATTCAACTCCAAGTTTTTATTTACTAATATGTACACATTACACACATACATATAATACATATATATGTATATATATATATATATGCTTTGGCTATAGTCTTGTAACCTATAATCATTCTGTGCTAGCTACCTATCTGTTGCTATGATAAATGCCAAAGGCAACTTGTAGAAGGAGGAGTTTATTGTGCTTATAATTTTATATGAAGAATTTCAGAGCCTACTATAGCATGGATGCAGGATACAGCTAGCAGCAAGCACCAAGGTTAGCAGTAGGAGCAAGAAGCTGAGTGCTAACATCTCAGCTGTAAGCTAGAAGCACAGAGAACAATCAGGACATGGCACATAGCATTAAACTCTCAAAGCCCCCCTCCAGCAATATATTTTTTCCTACAAGACCACAAATCCAAACCACCCTGAGGAATATCAACAAATGTTAGTGTTCAGATCAATGTCCAGGATCAGATGTTCAAATTTAAAGATGATGGTGGAGAGGGGTGGACAATTCTTATTTAAACAACCACAACTACCTCCTAGTTAGAGTTGCCTACATGTGTGTAAAGTGTTATATTAACTAATGTTTTTTATTATAATTTTTAATCACATATTTTGTACTCCCAAATTTGTTTTATTATTTTAAATATTATTATTATTCCTTTCTCATATATTACATCCTGGCTGTAGTTTTCCCTCCTCTCCTCCAAGCCATCCCTCCTCACTTGACTCCCTCGCCCCCCAGATTTCTCCCCCTGCCACTACTGCCATCTTCCCTCCAGATCTCCTCTAAGAAAAGAGCAGGCCTTCCAGGGAGATCAACCAAACATGGAATAACAATTTGTATTAAGACCAGGCACATACCATTGCATCAAGGCTGGACAAGGCAACCAAGTAGAGGGGAAAGGGTCCCATAATAGACAAAACAGTCAGGGACAGTCACCACTCTCACAGTTAGCATTCCCACAAGAACATAGAGCAACTCAGCTATAACATATATGTATAGACCTATGTGAAATGCCCACGGATTTCCTGATCTCTTAAGATCCCACGTGTCTCTGTTAGTTAGTTATGTGTGCCTTCTTGTCATGGTATGTCCTTGACCTCTCTTGTTTATCCATTACTTCCTTTGCCTCTTCCACAGGACTCCCAAAACTCCATCTCAGGTTGTCTGTGGCTTCATCTGCTCCAATCAGTTGTTGGACAAAGTCTCTCTGGTTTCTTAGATGATGATAGGCTCCGGTCATAGCACTCTCTGCAGGTAGGACAACTGTAGGTCAGTGGTTTTATGGGTAGGTTGATGTTCTAGTAGCTTTTTATGAACACTATCCAGTTAAGATAACACATTTTAAATATTCACTATTCAATTAAGATAATGCATAAAATGCATTCTCTCCAATAACATATCATTCTAGTATTAAAATAAACATGAGAGAATTGGAGAAACAGAATTCACTAGTAAATATGCACAAAATATTTCCTCTAGGCATAATGGGATGACTAAAATGTCCTCTAAGACATAAGAAGTAAGTTTAATATCATGTCCATTTAGCATAATAATGGTAGTAGCTTCTCCTCTAGGGAATATGACCATTCTAGACACAGGTTTATGGTCCTAGTCTTGATGCAATACATGAGATTCATTCTAGTCAATGAAGTCTTATATCAAATAAACATGTGTTTATTTACTCTCAGAAAATCTGTGTCCTGATTGTACCAATGGATTCATGTTGATAGTCCATTTGTTATTGTATCTCATTGGCTTCACAGAAGAGTACTGGTAGGGAAGTCATTCCCTAACGTATTTTGGAAGCAAAAGTTGGATTGATTTTTTTAAAGTAGTGGACATACAGTTGTGGGGGAGAGGTGGAGGCTCATCTGGGTGGAGTTAAGGCGAGGAAATGAATATGATCAAATATATTGTATGAGACTCTCAAATTATTAATAAATATGTTATTTAAAATGTACTTACTGGGATTCCATTACTTATCTATAGTCAGTTCTTCAACTGAGTAGTACATTCAGGATGAAAGGACAGAGAGGAAGCAAAACTGACTTAACCCATGAGGCTACACCTTAACCCACAAGAAAGTATTGTCACATTCTCAATGCTTGGACACTTTTCTTTTGTGTTTATAGGTCCACCTAGGAGAATCTTGACTTCTGCTGTGAAGCACAGAATGGCTCAATGTTCCTCTCTCATCATTGAAATATACATTTAGATTTTAATTTCTTGTAATTAGAGTCTCAGTATTTGCTCCATACTAGTCAAACCCTGCTACTTCAGCTTTTGAAGGGCTGGAATGCAGTATACATGACCACAACTTCCTGTTAAATATGCTAATGAAGAAATCCAGTAGGAACTAGAGAAACTTGTGTCTCTAACATTGCTCTACACCAAAGGATGACAGACCATCATGAAAAACCTCTATATGTTGTAGTGTTTCCATATGAAAATACCTTCTACTTCATGAATGTGTCTATTGTTTAGAATAAAATGTCTTCATAGCTTATAATAACATTTGTTTGATGAAGAAATACCCATAATAGTTTTCCACACATAAAACCGTTTTATAGTAGTAGTAACTTTGCACAATTAACAGGAATCAAAACTTAAATAGAATTGTGGAGATGGGCTGATTTATCTAGACTTAAACATCGAATATTGAACGTTTGTAAGTCTTGCACAAAGTTCAGTAGTGGCTTTAATATCCATGGCTATTAAATAATATAACTACTAAATTTTAATAATAGAAATAATTATGCTACTAATACATGAAAAACTTCAACAAGCATTTTCAGAATGAAAAGGAAAAGAATATTTTAAGGGTCCTGACTTTCATTAGGAAAATTAAAATTTCTATCCATAATCTAGAATGCTTTACACACCTTTTCATTGGAACAGTCAATACAGCACAGTATTCAAAATTATATTCAGTAAAGATTGTTTTGTTTTGTTTTTCATTTGTCTGTTTGGAGCTGACAATCAAACCCTGGGATTCCTAGGGAAATGCTCTACCTCTGAGTTAAATCCCCAACTTTCAAATTTAGTTAAGCTTTGAAATATTGAACATATGAATTAGTTTACTTTCAAAAAGTTTTGAAAGTAAAGATCAATATAATTACAAGATATTTATGATAAATATGGGAATACCATATATCTTAAGATATATGACATAAAATCCATGTTGATGTTTTATTGATTCATTATTTTTTGTTTGCTTTGGTTTGTATAGCTATGTAAACATTTATATAGTATTTCCCTATTTTACATAAAATATTTTGTAATATAATAACCAAAATATTCTTGTTTTATAAAATATAAGTTTTATATTTTTCATATAAAAATTTAAAATATATATTACTTTCTCAGTTGACAACTAAGGATTATTCTACCCTTCAATCTCATTTTCCTTAAAAAACCCTAGGGAAACGAACTCACTATTTCTATTGTATCTGATATTAATGCTATTTTTCTAAGTGTCTAACATGTTCATAAAAGACAAAATTATATCCATTTTTATATTTCACTAGCTTCAGTCAATATGGCATTGATCTATACAGTAAAATTAAATGAAAAAGTTTACTTATTTTTGAAGTCTAAGGAAGTTGTTTTCAGAGAGGCTGATGGAATAATAGTACACAAAGACTGAAGGATAGGGAAGGGCAAGATGAATGAGGGGAGCTGGTGGATAAGAACTGGGTAAAGGAAGGAATAAACTATGCTATTGCACAATAGGGCCATTATAGATATAACATATGTAAACCATATGGAGCAGGTCTGGTATCTTTTTTTTTTTTTCAAGACAGGGTTTCTCAGTGTATCCTTGGCTGTCCTGGACTCACTTTGTAGACCAGGCTGGCCTTGAACTCACAAAGATCCACCTGCCTCTGCCTCCCGAGTGCTGGAATTAAAGGCCTGCACCACCATGCCCAGCTCAGGTCTAATATCTTAGCATGTCTAAAGTACAGAGAAGAGGAAGGGGAGCTCAAGTTCAGACTCATTGTGTAGTGATTTAATGGCCAAACTTGGCTACACAGTACCTGTCTCAAAATTTAATCAATAAAGTAATACAGAAGTGAAAAGATAATAATTCTATGCCTTTCGAAATGACTATAAAAATCAAACGAGTGTTTTCACCTGAAAGAATACTCATTTTTAAGAAGCAATTATACTAATGTAGATTTGAAAATTTTATTTTGAGTATCTCTCTCAAACTAATATGTTAAACTAAGTAAGTATGTATAAAATGAATAAAAATAACATATAAAATAAAAATATGAAAACTCTAGCCAGTATACTATTTCTTAATTTTATTTTAGAATAAAATACAGTTGCTTCATTATCAGTCTGTCTTCTTCCCTGCAATGACTCTCATCTACTACTACAGTCTTTTTGAAAATTCATGGCCTTTCTTTTGCATTAATTGATACTAAATATATATGCAGATATCATATATGTGTGTGTGTGTGTGTGTGTGTGTGTGTGTGTGTATTACTAAATACATTAGCCTAGTGGAGCTGCCAAGTTGGGCCTCAGAGCAAGAGAAAGCTCTTAACCATCATGTGACTGATGAACTGAGGGTGAATGATATGCTGGGACCTGCCACACCGGAGGAGGAGTAGGATATGTGGGAGAAGTGGTAGATGGTGTGTGATGAAGGGACCAGGAGGGGTGGATGGAGGGGGCTGTGATTGAGGTGTAACTTGAATTAATAAATAAATTTACAGACAAATAAAAGACAATCTTCTCAGTTTGTACAATGATACTTGTTTGTGTCTTTCAGGGCTATTTGTTGCTGGTTAATGAATTGATTTTTCCCTTGAGATGAGATATTGTTTTGTATCTAAGTTAAGATGTTATGTGTCCCTGGTTTATTTTGAATTCATAATCCTCTTGACTCAACTTCTTAAATTTGGGGAAAAATGTCTTGTTCTAGTTCATCCATCCCTAGTGAATGATTTTATACTAAAGAAACAACCCTACTTTTGTTTCTTTAACTGCTTTTTATTTTTGATATTGTGTCTTTTTATTGCAAGCATTTAGATAGAAGGAAGTGGTGGAAAAACCAAATATAAAAGTTTGAAACTGTTTAGCACTTCCATCTATCAGAATTCACAAGAAAAATTTCTATAGTAATAAGATCAGCAGAGTCTTATCATGTCAGGATGTAATGACTGGTATCCTTATATTCACTTTTAAAGGGAATGGGACAATCACAGAAATATTTTAAGTAAGGAAGTCTCATCCAACAGCACCTTCAGTAGTCTCCTGGCTCCAGGGAAGAACATACTTACTGGTCATCTAGTACCAATTGATGTCAAAACAAGATATCAAGGTGATTTTCTTGATAACTAACTGTAAAGCATATTATTATATTTGTTTGTATATGACTTGAGGGAAAGTCTAATGGAGATAGAGAGCATTACTCATACCCAAGGGTTTGTCCAATTCCCGCAGTGACTTATGTTCACTAACTCATTGTTCCAGGTATTTTCCAGAAATCATATACTAAATTATGAATTTATTTCCAGCAAAATAAGAAAAAAAGCAGCTCCAAGTTGAAGTCCTAAGTACTTATGTGACCACATTTGGACTCTGGGCCTTTAGAAAAGTAAATAATGTTAAGTATGCTTACAAAAACATTATCTTATTTAATTTGATCAGTGTCCTTGTTAGAATAAATGTGGGTTGTGCCAATGTAAAAATCATAGCTCTATCTTAAGGAAAATAAAAGATAGTATATTCTGGGGCTATTTTGCGAGGCAATGGCTCAAGAACACAGATTTAAGTTACCTCTAAATCCATGTCCCAAAGTGAAAGCAGTTTCACGAAATTTTAAAGTTTTACAGAGCAAAGAAACTCACAAATAAAGTTTAAAACACATTGATGGCTTCATACAATAGGTAGGTACCATGAGGTAGGGGAAAGTTTTCTGTAGGCCCAAGATGCTATATGATTACATTCTTAGCTTTTGGGTTGGTGAAAGCTTTTAAGTTTTAGTCTTTTAAGTTAACGGACTCCGAAAGGTTTATATCTATTAGTCACAGATATTTGTTCTGACACAGGGATGGGCAAGGAACGGCCGTTCTGAAGGGTTAGAGGTTGGCTAATATGAGTAGTTAACCTCTGGAAATGTTACATTCCATTCAGATCTCTACAGAGCACTGAGGTCTAAGCTGTTAATCAGTCCCTGCACATACAGCTTCTTTTCAGGATTTTTCATTAACAGTGGTTCTTTTTTTTTTTTATAAGTACTTTATTTTTTTTCAAGTTACATCTCAGTCGCAAACCCTTCCCTATTCCCCCTCCTGTCCCACCCTTCCACCCTCTTCCCCCCCCAACAGCTTCTCTTTTCATTCCAACAAATGATTCTTTCTCTTATAACAGTAAATTCTATACAAAACAGCAGAATTAAATATGCCACATTTATGACAGTTAAATGGCCCAGTATACCTTCCCAATGTCCAGTTCATACATATTTGGCCCCTGACTTTAACCTTCTACCTTCTAACCATCTCCATGAGTTTAAAGTTCTGTAACTGATTTAGTTTTCATACTAACTTGCATCACCATTATAACCACCTTCTTAGATCTAGAACGCCCTCTTGATTCCTAAACAACTCAAAATTTAGCTATGAGACTCAAGCTGTCTATTCTTCAACCACCTCAGAGAGCTGAGAAGGATAAATATGTCTGATTATATAGGAAGTGCAGGGCCTGCAGCTTCCAATACTAAGAAATGACAAACCAGTGACTACCTGGACAGTTCCCATTTTCTCTCCATACATTCCAGCATCAGTCTTCAGCCTTTTGGTCCTGTTTCTCTGACAGACATTTATTGTAGAGCAGGGATTGTGAAGGACTAACCTACCCTGTCTTGGCAGAGCTAGGCTGTCGACTTCCCTGCTACCAAGTTTTGTCCTTTTTGGACAGCAGTCTGTCTGCAGTTGAAGCAAGGAGTTTTTTCATGCCAAGAGATAGGCTTGCCACTAATTCAACCATCTCACACTGGAGATTCTTTGATGCTTTTCTTCTACTTGGAGTAGAATAGGGGGTGCTGTCAGGAGCTGATATGTCACGATATCAAAAAAAAAATCTTAATTTAAGACCACATCTTTGAATGCCATATTCTGCAGATCTCTTGGGGTTTTTGATGATGCCCTATCTATCTCTTGTATTTAGATAAGCACATGTTGCTTGTCTCTTAACAACTTGATTACTGAGTAGCTTAGAGAATATCTGTGATAGACTGTCTTAGTAGCTAACAAGGTGACATGCATGCATGACTAGAGTTTGTTTTTGTTAACTATCCTAAACAGTTTAAGACGGTTGGTATCAAGAGGCCAGAGCTTCACATTTCATTTTTAAGTATCTCTGGGTAAGATACCATTAGGAAGCATTACCTTAAATTTTATATCAATATACAAAGATCTATTCAAATGTGGCTAAATATACTCTTAATTTTGTATCAATATACAAAGATCAATGCCTATGCGGCCCAATACAATCTTAATATTGTGTCCATATACAAGGGTCAATACCATTGTGGCCAAATATAATCTTAATTTTGTATCAATATACAAATATCAATACCGACGTAGACCAATACAATCTTATTTTTGCACAATAAACAATGGTCAATACCACTTTAGCCAAATATACTATTAATTTTGTATCAATATACAAGGGTATAAGGGCATATTCAATAATGTGACCTTTCTTCTTGATCCTTCCTGTGCAGTCTATGTCTCAATTTTTCTCAAGTCTGTGCATTCCTACATAGGAGATAAAGAAGGATACAGAAAAGGGAAAGAAGGAATACCCTGGGTCTAACCTCCAAAACCCATTAAACACAACCATTTAACAACTTGTAATCTCTTCCCCTAAATAACAGAGTTTTCAGTTGTCCTTCAAATAACCGAAAAAAGGGGGGGCGGAGAAACACCCTCCCCACCCTCTGGGTATGGGACGTCGCTCTCTTAAAATGACTTCCTGCTGATTTGGGTCGTAGTAAACCTGTTTGGGGAAACAGGAAAAGAGGACAATATGTCAAGGATGTAACCTGTAGCAACAAACAAATAGATTTACTAATTAAGAAAAAAAGCAGGTAACAACGTTAAAACACTGTAAATAAAATAAAGGACACAGCAGTTCAACCTGGTTTTCTGAACCTCCAAGTGTCGAAAAAACATAGAGCTAAGGTAAAATACAGGAGAAATGTGGTGTTAACCCATGCCTTTAACTTCAGCAGAGACGGGAGGAGCACCACAGAGTTAGGTGACTTATAAATTCTAGAGTTACACGGAAAAGGGTGGTGAGGGTACACACCCTTAATCCCATCATTCAAGAAGAGTACACCCTTAACCCCAACACACTAGAGACAGAAACAGGCAGATCTCAGAGCTCAAGGTCAGCCTGATACAAAACAATCTCTAAATAGAGAAAAACTTCGATCCAGGAGTGGTGGAACACATCTTTAATCCCCTCAGATGGGAACCACAGGTCTCGGATCCCAATAATTAGAATGCAGAGACACACACATAGGATTTGGAAGGACCTAAGTTTAAAAGCTACTTACAAAAGGCCCACACAACACAAACAAATTGTCCTT
>CAJQZJ010031536.1:8996702-9067413 GCA_907164525.1 Lophiomys imhausi
ATGGAAACTAGCGAAATTAGAAGATCATCTTAAAATGGGGAAATACACTTGAAAACAAAAATTCAAACTTTAAGGATTAGGGAAATCAAATATAAATACTTTTGAGTTCCATCAATATCAAGATCAGAATGACTATGATCAATAAAGAAAATGTAAAATCTGTAGTTAATAGATTTTGGGCACAATGAGCACAATAGATTCAACAACAATTAATATTATAGGCAAAAATGGTATATAACTGTATATTGACAGTATAGATATACACATACAATAGAGTTACTCTTCAGGAACTAAAATATTATGTATATTTTCAATCTTCTAATAATTGCATTTTAAATTTTCATATTAATACAAGAATATATACCAGGAATGTAAGGAAAAACTAAAATGAGAAAAAAAAGAAAGAAACTAAGACAAGTATATTTAATCATTTTTATAATATTTTTAAAGCTAGAACATTAATTAAAAGATTAAATTATAGGAATTTTAATAAAACTAGGTATTACCTATTATAGCTATCAGAAACAATTTTAAAATATGAGAACTATATCAATGTTTTGAATAATAATTTCCAAGAAGAAATTCTATATATGTTCAATAGTAAAGAATTTACAGCGATATTGTGATGAAATATATCACCAAGAGTGAAAGTAAAAGGTTACGTAGTCATCATTGACATCTGTGACTAAGAACACAATCCAATAGTGGAAAGAGAATTTATTTTTAGAAATGTGGTAAGTCTGTTACTGTATATTCTACATTTTTTTAGTGTAAAATTGTCAGTGCTTTGAAATATAGATTTGTTTATTATGTTTTAGCCTCATGAAATGAGTACTGTTTTACATTCTTGTTATTTTCTTACTTTTTCTACAAGAAAAATAAGAACTTTGGTACAGATGCCTATGTTAATGTAAATAGAGATGGACTTGTCTGCTACTGTCCTCCATAATCCCTTCTCAATGACTCTATGCTCATCAAGAAAGACAGTCTTGGATTATACAACTTCAAAGAGGCTCAAAGTAATTTTTCTTACTGTATTTATCCCAAAGATATAGATATGTGATAGATACAGAAGTTTTTTTTTTCTGTTGCCTTTGTCTTTAGAGAAATGTTGAAAGAAAATAATGTAGCAATTATTTTCCCTTTACTAATTGAATTCTAAGTGATTACATTTTTAGGTTTGTATTTAATTTATAGTAACTACTATATTATCATTTAATAGATATACTAAAATGTGTTTATTTTCTCCATTGCTAACTTATTCTATTTCTGGGAAGTCTATTATCCTAGCATAAAATGTAAAGAATAGGAATTATCAGAATAGCAAGGGCATTCTTTTTTTTTTTTTTTTTTGAGTCAGAAAAACATTTGCCTTAGAATGCAGCTTTTAGGGCTGTAGAGATGGCTCAGAGGTTAAGAGCACTGGCTGCTCTTCCAGAGGTCCTGAGTTCAATTCCCAGCAACCACATGGTGGCTCACAACCATCCATAATGAGATCTGGTGCCCTCTTCTGGCCTGCAGGCATACATACTTCAATTCAGAACATCATATAAATAATAATAAATAAATAAATCTTTAAAAAAAAGAATGCAGCTTTTAATATTCCATGCAACTATAAGTAGTAAAGCAGATGTGTTGGGGGGAGGTCTAATAAGGGCTGATTTCAATGCTGAGATCTGGTTACTGGCCTTCTGAGGCATTCTCTGATTGACTGAGTAAATGCTGAGGCCTGAGATTGGGTAAAGACAGAGGTAGGTGGGATCAAGTTGTGCGGTCTTCTGAAGCAGAGAGGTTGATGGGTAAGAGAAGCCTCCAAAGGAAAAAAAACAAAGAGCAGGAAGGAAGACACATGCCGTGGGTTTGAGAAAAGAACCTCATTCCATGTGACCTGAAACATTGGCATAGCATGAAGAAAAACAGCCCAGGGGATGTATGTATATTATACAGGGCTTTATTTAGAAATAGAATTAAGAGCTAGCTTAGATGGGACAAGATCGCTGAATTCATGCCAAGGCTTATTAAAATCCATGTGGTGTCTGTGTGCTAATTTATAATGCCTGGTTACAGATTAAGAGCTACCATCCAATTAAATATAATATAAATACTAAGTAAATAATTTAATTAATTCTTTCTACACAGATGTTTCATTAATAATTTGAAAAGATTTCTCATTCATGATGTAGATTATAGAAACTGTTGCGCTCCCTACTTTCACAACTTCATATGGTCATTTAAATGTCATTTCATGGTACCTCATGCTATGTTACCCAATTCAGGAACTTCATTGTAGACTATATTGACTTAAATAATATAGTAGATGGTTTTTTTTGAATTTCAATAAATTTCTTTTGTATACATATCAGTCACATGAGTCATGTTACATTGACACAATATAACATAATCTATATACCTTAATAATTACTATTCTTCTCCATAGTTGTGAATAAAAGGTATCCACTGTGTGCTATTGAATATCAAATTCTTATTACAAAACACAGCTACATTATACTGATTGAAATTCCAGTTCTACATGCACATGGATTTAATTGTTTTAAGTCTTTAGGGAAAACATGAACTATGGGACATTTTTCACATTGTTCCAAGTCAATAATTACAACATTATAATAGTCAAATAAGTCTCCATGAAAAATAGACTTTCATATTTGTTTATTTACCTATTCATTGCCTTGAGACAACTTACTCCCAAAGTTAAATTCTGTCATAATTGTCTTTTCTCTTTTCATTTTTATTGAAAATATATTTTTCATAAAATATATTCTTATTATGAAATCCCTCAGTCTACTCCTAGATATAATTAATTCCTACATCTCCTCCAATCTAGAACAACTCAGGATCTTTTTCCTTAAAAAACTAACAGGCATTTAAGGGAGATAATAATAAAATATAATATAATAAGATAATAAAGAGCTAACCAGCTAGACTTCTCCACGGTTCATGGGTTTTGTAGGTGTTGGGTTCAGTAATGAACTTCAAGCAAGAAGTTATTTAGCTTCTCATAACCTATGATGAGCTTGCTTTACTGGGGAAGCATGGCTCCATCAGGGTATGAAATTGTTCTTATTCTCAGCAAAGTGACAGCTACCATCTTTGGGGATACCTAGATGTAAACCAAATTTTAAAATAATGGAAGATTTGTCAAGGTGAGTTTTTATGGAAAAAGGAATTTATGTCTTAAAAAATTCTGCAAAGAGATAACCCTGTTTTAAATTCTGTGCATGAAAACAAAAGGATTCTGTTTAATGAATGACAAGACAGGGTCTCAGATCTGAGTTCAGACTTGCATCAGTCTATGTTCAAAGGAATTTCTGACATGCTTACTCTCTATAGATAGAGGCTGTCAAAAATCTGAGTAAACCTAGACCCATTTAATATATTTGTTGCTACATGTTAAGGACGAATTTCTCATAAAATTTGTTTTTGTTTTTATTTATCCCATTGTACTTATATAAAGAAACAAAAATGAGGAAATACAGTATAGAATATGAAATCAGAAACATCTGCATTAATGCTCAATGATAGGTGAAAGGAAAATGAACTGTGTTCTCGGTCAATAATCTGTAATATCATCAAAGCAGTAATCTATGTTTAAGAAAGGGCTTTATATGGTTGATTAACAAATTAAAATTTGAAGAGAAGAAGTCTTCCTGGCATATACCAACTACACATGCTGTAATTAAGATAAATGTCTTAAATAATGATGATTACACCTGATGCCAGATTTTTCACAAATATATTGAGAAAACATATTAGGTTTTCTTGAGAATAATGGAAAAATTTCTTGAGTGTAATATACATCTTAATATATCTTTAATAATTTCATTATGGGTAAGAGTTTTATGAGACTAGTTAGTAAGATTGGTTTTTTTTGCACGAATTATATATTAAAGAATTTCTGAGGAATAAACATTGTTATTGGAAAATTGTTTGGTTTATTAATTTATTTAAATTTTCCTATGATGTTCTTTTGTTTGGTGAGGCTTCCAGTGAGTGAACATTTTTTCAAAGATAAATTTCTGAGTTTAGAATTTTCATGTTTTAACATTTTTATGTTTTATGAGGAAAATCTATACATAAAGGAATGTTCATATTTTCCCTTGTAGTTATTCTATTGGCAGTTGATGGAATCTAGGCAAGAAGTTATTAAGTCTTTCATACTGAGCTATCATTTTTCCATGACATATTTTATTTCCCTCAAAACCAAGAAAACTGTATATTTTGAAAAAGTATTTTTCTTTTATTCCATAACAGACACCAAATAGAAAAATTAACCAGAGAAAGAGAACAAAACATATTACATAATACAACATATACCTGCATATGTACTACAGTTTTACTGCATATGTATAAGTTTTTAACCAAAAATTTCAGATGCAGTAATAATTTAACTGTGCTTTTGATTACCTAGCTTTTTACTAAATGTAATATTTCAAAATTAAGGAAAAGTCATTCTAGTCATAGAAATTTGAATTGGATATTTTATCCCAGTGATATCTAGAGTATATCAAGATGTATAGTATAGACTATCTCAAGACTATGCTCTGATAATGGACTAACAACAATGTTCTAAGAGTTTATTAATTATTATTGTTATAATTATTCATGATTTTATGAAGATGGTGCATATGTCATGAAAAGTATGGCTGTTAGAAATGCATTAGATAATCCAGCTGACAATGCTGACACATATTTAGGATAATTGAATGATAATATTTTAGTCAATAGCATATGTATTCTAGTATATAGTATGAGGTTTTATTAACATTAACATTAGATATTGTTCCTTGTTCATAAGAAGTTTGACAATCCACTGAAGGATGACAGCTTTCTGTGAGCTACTTGTCCTAATAAATGGGAAGTATGTTGGGATGACACTCTTAGAGCAGGAATACACTGTAGAGTATAAACTCTCAAGAATTTACTGTGAGAGTGGAATAATCACAGTGTTCTAAGAAATATTATTATTGCTATCATACATTTTTATGTTCTTTTTATGAAGGTGGAACATATTCCATGAAATGTATCAATGTCAGAATACAGTTTAGTTGAAAAACTCTATACCTCTATCTTCAAGGTATTGAATTTGTGTTGCAAGTCTAGTGTACAAAGCTATTTCATACAGGGAGCCATCCTGTTGTCTCTATTCACAGTTCTTAGTGGAAAAATTCCTTGATAGACCTATGGTTCCCTATAAACACAACTGCCATTTTGTCCTTCAAACTGTAAAATCTCTAAAACTGACAGAGACTATATTCAATGTTAATTGTTCAAATGATTTTTAAGAGCCAAAGAACTGATTCTCAAGATTTAACTATTGTCATGTATAACAGAGAATTTTTATTTAAAACACTTACATTTATTAATACTTAACGAACACCTATAAGAAACCTATATCCTAATACCTAAAATCTACTACCTATAAACACTTAATATCTAAGGACATATAACCAACCCTATCTTAATTTTCTTAAAAGGCTATTAATATTCCATGTAGGAAAACTTAATCCTACCACTCTGACATCACAGCAGGCAGTTCCTTTCAAGCTTAGCACCATTGGGCCTAACTTTGCCAGTTTGGATGGTCAGTTATTTCAACCTCTAGATTGTGGCAGGTTATGAGGTCAGGCTGTTTTAACTGCTAAACTTGAGGTCAGCATCCTCCATCAGCTGAGACTCATTTCTATAGTCTTCTCAGCTCATGTATGCTTCATGACCTAGTGTTCCTCTGTGGCCTACAAACTCTTCCCATCTTCCACAATCTGCCTGCACTCTCTGGTCCCTGAATGGAAAGACCTCTCTCACAGGAGGTTCTTTGCCATGCCTTTTCTGCCAGCTGTAAAAAAAAAAAAAAAAAAAAAATTAAATTACATCAGGCGCCACTTGTACAAATAATTAATTAAACTGTTTAACCAGTATTTAGATTATTGTTAATTGGTTCAGCAGTTGTTAATCTTTAAGCAGCTATTATAAATGAGTACACACAGAGACACCACATGGATTTTAACAAGCCTAGGTCTGGACTGAGCTATCTTGGCCCAAGTAAACTAGCTCTTAATTCTATTGCCGAAATATGACCACATATATACATACGTCCTTTGGACTGCCATTCTCCATGCTATGCAGATGTTCCTGGCCATGTGGAATGAGGTTCTTATTTTCTAACCCATGGTGAATGTTGTCCTCCTTCCTGCTCCTGGCTGGAATGCTTTAATCCTCTGTCTAAAGAGCAGGCTTCCTGTTCTAATCTCAGAAAGTCCCACCTTTCTCTGTCTTTGCCCAATCTCAGGCCTTTGCCATTTTATTTAACCAATCAGAGTAAATGAAAGTAACAGACAGCAAGCAGGACCAATTAATTAACATTTAGAATGCTTAACACTACCCCATCAGCCAGCCTTCTTAGGCTGGCTTACAGGATGTGCCTCAGGCTATTGCAGTCTAAAGGCTGAAGAACGTCATACCTTGCTGTACACTTCTCCAGCATGTGTTGCTTTCTCAGTTGCCTTCTCAAGGCAAGAGGAAGAGATAGCTGCTTAGAGTTCTCTGGTTTATATATAGCATCCTCTCACAATCCTTGGTGATATCCACAGCCCTCAAGTTCTCTCCAGATATCCAGTGATCCCTGTGGTTTCTAGTGGCAACCAATGCCATCTGTTGCTTTTGCGGTTTCTTAGCCATGCCCCTTCAACAAGGCATTTGGTGTTTCTCACAGAGCTGTGGCCTCAACTGGGATCAGCCCATCTCAGACTCAAGTCCAATCAAGGCCAAGCTCCTCTTTTATGTGCTACCTTTATCTGCATACTAATACACTAAAGAGATCTAACTTCTACCACAGCCATGAACCATTTGCTTTACCAATTGTTTTGTACTCTTTATGGCAGCTGAGGCAATTATTACTAAAAATAGCATAAATTTTCTTGAAGACATTCAAAATGTAATAAATATGTGTGATTGAGTAGCTGGCAGAGCAGTTAAGAGCATTTGAACTTGCCAAAGAACAGAGTTTGAATCCCAGCACACACATGTAGGTTCATCAACTATATGTAAGTCCAGTTCCTGGGAATCTTAGTCAAAATATAAATGCTGATATTATCTCTAATATCCTTCTTTTCCTAAAACTTTCCTGAGCATTTTCTCTACTAGGCCATCTTCTTTGTAGAACTGGTTGTTTCCTTGATAATAATATTTTACTGCCATCAATGGAAAGCAGAAGTCACAAATGATTTAACTCTACTCTGTTGATATTCCAATTATTCTAGTAAGGTTTTATTACCCTGTGAAATAAGAAAATTTGCAAAAATATCAGTTCTGTTTTTCTCTTTCATTTCCTAAGCAACCATCAAAGCATCTACAAGTTGAAAAACCGTGGATCCTTCTCATGGGACAGCATTTTCTAAGCTTCCTGGTAAATGACTAGAGTCTGAAAATTCTTGAGGAAAACATTGCCACAAAGACATGATTTCTTCATAAGCAAAAGCCAAAAGCACCAGAGAGATCCAAAGCTACAGGCTCAGGGATAAATGTAAACTTGGGTAAACCATAGGAAAATGCTAACTGCAGATGGTTTGCACTTTGTGCATCTGAACACTCATTCATTTCTCTGAGTTTTAATGCACATTTATGCTATGGTTTAAGGGTAACCACGTTCATAAAATTTGCTTTTTTAGAGGGAATATGTAAATATTGCAGTCACCTATCATATTTGAGCTTATTCTTGTTTCTTAGTTTGTCCAAGCCTATTTTGATGTTTCTAACTGAGCCCTTATCAAACTAGAATAATGTGTTCATAACCTCAATCTCTGTTACTTCTGCTTTCCTACCTATATAGCATGTGGATGATAAAAGGGTTTATGAATTTAGAATTTGGGAAATGTGTGAAGAAGATATGGCACTAGAATATGGAGAGTTCATGCTTGTGTCTTCAAACACTGAAAGCATTTTATTACCAGCTAAAAGATAGTAGAATGTTAAAGTCATGTGCCAAATACATATGGACTGGACATTGGGAATGTATGCTAAGCCATATAACTCCCATAATTGTGGCCTATTTATTTCTGTTGTTTTGTATTGTATTTATTGTTATAAGAGAAAGAACCATTTGTTGGACTGAAAGGGGGAGCTGTCGGGGGGAAAAGATATACCTTAAACTCAAAAAAAGGGGAAGAGGATGGGGGGTTGAGGGGGAATAGGGTGGAAGGGTGGGACAGGAGGGGGAGTAGGGAGGGGATTGTGACTGAGATGTAACTTGAAGAAATTAAAAAAATATTAAAAAATCATATAAAAGTGCAGAACAAACACTGGTATACTTTATGTAGAAGAAAAGTGGGACCAATCTGAGTGATGGCATTGCTTACTATGAAATGCAGTAATTTTTTCCAAACTTTATAATATACTTCAAATTTTTGCTTTATCTTTTCTTGTCTTAATGAATATAAGTACTGGCCAGAGAACATTTTCTTCCTAATGAAAACCTCAAGTGTCCTTCACCTTCATCATACTATCTTTTCATATCCTTAATCATAGAATATAAATAACAGGGACATTTATGTTCAATATCCAATCATGTTCAATCATTTATTAATTTTCTTTGTTTATGTGTTCCTTATCAGAGGAGGAAATTCTTTCTGGGAATACATACTCTGTCTGTCTTGATCACACATGAGCCCCCAGACCTTTCCATCGGGATGTACTTACAACAAATACAAACTAAACCCTAGAGGACTTGATACATCCACATAAAATAAATTATTTAACATATGTTTTATAATCTCAACTGTGAACTAATACCAGCCTATTTTTATGCTTCTGATGACTTCAGGTGGCTTTGGAATACATTACATTAGGAAAGATGTATAAAAATATTCCATTACACTGTATAACCATTCTTCGGTGGATTTGTACACTCCCACATTTGAAATAAGACTAAAATTGAAATGTAATATGAAAGAAAGAAGCCATGAAAAATTATGTGACTGCTATAAAGGGAGAATTACTGTTAGAATATTAATTGTTATGCATTACAAAATGCACTTTAAAGATACTGGGTGCATTTTTCCATCAAACTGAAAAATTACTCCATCCCAGTATAAAGGCAACATAGGCTTAAATATAGTTATAACTAATAGTTCATTTTGCACAACATTAAGCCTGTAAAAATGCTTTAAATTTTTTTTATGCTGGTGTATTTTTAAACAACTGTGATACAATTAATTTCTACTTTCCAAATAGGCAGCTAATAACCATAGAGACTGCACTCAGTCAACTACACAGCTAATTTAGAAATAGAGAACAAAGCATATAAAATATATAAAAGGTTGAGTGATGGAAAAACATTCAAATTTGCATGTGAATAAAGAAAATATGAATCGTGAATCCTTTCTTTTGACAGTTTTCTAATTTGACAAATTTACAAGAAACACACATTGCAGATTACAGTAAGGGCCAATGAATACACCAATAGATTTTCTTGCCTTTAAATTTTGGCCTACATTATTTTAGGCTAGATTTTGTGAGTATTATACAATATAAATGTGGTTTTGATAATTTGTGTTTTATATTTGAAGGTTTTTTGCTTTTGCTTTTTATATAGTTTGTTTCTTATATTAAAAAGAATGGAGTGAATATTCCACCTTCTTGTACTTTAATAATTCCTGAAATGTATTGTTTATTGATATGTACCCCATTTTTTCCAGGAAAACATTTATCCTTAGTGTTATACTCTCATCTGGTTCTTATCATTTAACTTTGAAACGTCATGTGAAATACTTCCTTTTTAACTGGTTATTGTGGTAAATTTCTTTAATTTCAGTAGTACAGACAGAGTCCAGTGGAATAGGAGTTCAAGCTCATCTTCCACTAAACAACAAGTTTCAGGGCAGCCTGCATTACATGAAGGAAATCTGTTTTCAAATCAATAAATAGTTTTTAAAGAAAGAAAATTTAAAACCAAGACCCACTTCTTAAAGTATTAATTTGTATTTACAATAATTTTGTATTAATTTAAATTAGCAACAATACACTTTCAAATATTGAATAGTAAAATCATACATGGTTTCAAAAGCTCAATATTTTTGTTTAAATTGAATTTATTATTTCAAGTGTTCATGATTTGTGATTCATATCTTGAAATATTGTGATATTTGATAGTAACTAAGCAAAGCCAGAGTTTTCTTATGTCATTGTAAAGTTAATGATTTGTTATAAATAGCAAAGCCTGACTCTTTGAAGTTGTCAGAAGCTGCTGTTCAGATGGATTTGTTATCAGGCATATTGGATCATTAACTTGATTCTATTTCCCTCATCACCAATTAATGAATTGGATTCCCTCAAGAAACATGGTCTGCATGCAGCTGCTAAGTCTTCTAAAGAAGGTCTTTAGATGTGGTTCTCATCATAGAACTTTGACTTTATTCTATTAAATCATCCTTATATGTGTGGTTAATATTAATTGGTTTCCTCTCCAACCTGTTTTTTTTTTTTCCCCTTTTGGTGCTTGAACACCACTTTTCTTTCTCAGGTAATATTAATGCTCTGATTCTATTCACGTGCCCTGCAGTGACTGATCACACAGGGAAATGTTTTCTAGGACATTTTCCAAAATCACAAAGGATGTACATATATAAGTTATCTGGGGTAGAATTGATATATAAAACGCAGCCAGCACACAAAAACACGCCAAATGAGGCAGATTCGTAATCACCAAAGCTTGTACTCAAAATTGCAAAGATCACAAGGGATTTAAGATTTACAAAGTAATGACTATTAATTATGCAAATCTACCAGAAGTACTGTACCATGGACTATGTGAACATCAAAGCAAACCACAGGAAAAAAATGGACAAAATATCAATGAATGAAAGTTTTATGCTTTGCTTGCTCTGTCAGTTTAGTGGGATCAGTATGTTGTAGGTAAATGACTGAAGTTATTTTCAGTTTGCAGATGAGGAAAATGAAGTGATGACTGCTGAGTCATATCATCTGAAGTGAACCCCTTCCAAAGCAATGCTGATTGTGTCAGGGTACACAGATTCCAAAGTTTCCATTAAATTGCTCGTGTCTCATCTGTCCTAATATTGTAGACTTAGACACTAAACCTGAATTTTTGTTGTTTTTCCTTGTGGTAGGTAGTGTTAGATAATGTGTAAAAATGTGAACTGAGAGATATTTTTAAAGCTAACCAATTTATTGAGCAAAAGGAGATTGAATGCTTATAATCAGCAATTCTAGATATTTTTAAATGATACATTTTAACTTACTAGAATAATAATACAATTTCTACAGTTAAATTTAGAACAATGATTTTCATTATTGTATGACTCAGCAGATGTTGAAAATGATGAGGTTTAAAAAATGAGATATTAATCTGTCATTATTTTTCGGGTTACCTCTAGAGGTCAAGTCCATTTGCATTGTAATATGTGATAAATAATTAAATACTAACCTGTGGTCAAAACAAAAAAGAGAACAAACTTTTCTGTGTTAGGAAATCAAGTAAATGATTGTACTACAGCAGTTGGAAAGTGACTAATTCTAATGTCAATTCCCCATTTTCAAGCCAAAATAGAGGAACATGAAAACCTGAAAAATAATGTGAACCTAGAATGAAGCACACATAATACAGTCAAAAGGAAATTATGTCTTCATTTTTAAATGTGAATAGTTTCTGCAAGTTATTTTGTTTTGTTTTGTTTTCACTTATCTAAAGAGACACAGCACATAATAAGATTCTGTTCAAATAGTTTTGTCAATACTGTAAACCCAAATTAGGCAATTTTCAAAAGAATATGCTATGAGCTATTACCACTGAAAGGCTTGCTAAACTATGTGGTAAGAGTTTTATCCATTAAAAAACAGTTATGAGAATGCTTTTTGGTTTGTTTGGTTTTTTTGTTTTGTTTTGTTTTTTTTTTTGTTTTTGTTTTTGTTTAATCCCAGGTGTGGGATGCTTCAGTTAGTCCCCAGGTGTAATCAGTATGTGCCTTGTGAGCTAGTAACAGTGTGGGTTAGCCACCTGTAGCACTTGAACTCTGAGGACTGAGGAAATAAAGCAAGAGTCCTGACCTAGGAGGGAGGAAACTTTACAAAGAAGAAAGCTCTTGCTGCTCTCCCTGCTGCTAGTGCTTCCAAAACTGCTGTTGGATCTTCCTGCTACTATTTCCTGGTTTGTTGGTTTGCTTGACTTCTGGATGTTATGACTACTGAGACTGGTATTGTCCCCAAAGAACCTGAGGACCCCAATCAGCAGAAAGTAGCTCAAAGAGAACTGCGCTTTTTCTTTTTAACCTTCTTCTCTTGCACATAATGTTGGGGGGTTGGAAGGAACAAGGGTTGGAAGGGATGTAGAGGTATGAGTATAGTAGAATAGTTAGAGTGAATAATAAAACAAAAATATTAAAGGGCCACTGTGTTACAAAACTGTAACGCCAATAAATTGTACCATTAATAATAGTGACTTAGAAAATATGTTTTTCATTCTTTTGGTTGCTTTCTCTGTTACTGTATATGTCAAAATTCATTGGTTAAACTAAGATATTTCAAAAGTGAATATAATATTAATTTAATATACACTTTACAAAGTCATATAAAGCACTTGAATGTATTTTAATATATTTATTTAAAGACTTTCCTAAACTAATGGAAAGAGAAAACTAAAATGTAAAAGGTCAATGATCAACACCTTTAAAAAAAGAAATCTCAGCTATAAGAGTTCTCTGGTAGAATTTTTGGGGTAACTTATGTAAACTATCATATCGTCTGCAAATAGGAATAATTTGACTTCTTCATTTCCAATTTGTATCCCCTTGATCTCTTTAGTTGTCTTATTGCTCTAGCAAGAATTTCAAGTACTATATTGAAGAGATAGGGCGAAAGTGGGCATCCTTGTCTTGTCCCTGAATTTGAGGAAATGCTTCAAGTTTCTCTCCATTTATTTTGATGTTGGCCACTGGCTTGCTGTAGGTACGGTCCTTGTATGCCCGTTCTCTCCAGAACTTTTAGCATGAAGGGGTGGTGGATTTTGTCAAATGCTTTTTCTGCATCTAGCGAGATTATTATGTGGTTTTTTTCTTTCATCTCTTACGGCTGTTAAAAACCTTCAGCAAGGTGGCTGGATACAAAATTAATTCAAAAAAACCAGAAGCCCTTCTTTATACAACAAACAAATGGGCTGAGAAAGAAATAAGGGAAACAACCCCCTTCACAATAGCTACAAACAATATAAAATACCTGGGGGTAACTCTAACCAAGCAAGTAAAGAACCTGTACAACAAGAACTTCAAACCCTTGAAGAAATAAATTGAAAAGGCCTTTAGAAGATGGAAAGATCTCCCATGGTCATGGATAGGTAGGATGAACATAAGAAAAATGGCCATCCTACCAAAAGCAATTTATAGATTCAATGTAATTCCTATCAAAATACCAACACAATTCTTTATAGACATGGAAAGAGCTATTCTCAACTTCATATGGAACAACAAAAAGCCCAGAATAGCTAAATCAATCCTTTACAATAAAAAAAACATCTGGAGGTATCAGCATCTTAGATTTCAATGTACTACAGAGCAATAGTAGTAAAAACAGCATGGAATTGGAATAGAAACAGACCAGTAGATCAATGGAATTGAATTGATGACCCAGAAATGGCCCCACACACCTATGGCCACCTAATTTTTGACAAAGAAGCCAAAACCGCACAATGGAAAAAGGACAGCATCTTCAACAAATGGTGCTAGTCCAACAAGATGTCCACTTCTAAAAGAATGAAATTCGACCCATACTTATCACCTTGTACAAAACTTAAGTCAAAGTGGATCAAAGACCTTAGCATAAGGCTGATCACACTAAATCTACTAGAAGAAAAAAGTGGGAAAAACCCTCAGACTCATTGGCACAGATGACAACTTCCTAAACAGAACACCAACAGCTCAGGACCTGAGACCAACAATCAATAAATGGGACCTCATGAAACTGAAAAGTTTTTGTAAGGCAAAAGAAACTGTCATTTGAAAAAGAATGACAGCCTACAGACTGGGAGAAAATCTTCACCAACCCCACATCTGACAGAGGGATTATATACAAAATCTACAAAGAATTCAAGAAATTAAATGCCAAGAAACCAAATAATCCAATCAAAAAATGGGGGACGGAGCTAAATAGAGAATTCACAAAGGAGGAATCCCTAATGGCTGAGAGATACTTGAAGAAATGCTCAACATCCTTAATCATCAGAGAAGTGCAACTCAAAACAACTCTGAGATTCCATCTCACACCTGTAAGAATGGGTAAGATCAAAAACTCAAATGACAGCACATGCTGGCGAGGGTGTGGAGAAAGGGGAACCCTCCTCCATTGCTGGTGGGAGTGCAGGTTTGTGTAACCACTATGGAAGTCAGTGTGGTGATATCTTAGAAAACTTGGAATAATTCTGCCTCGTGACCCAGCTATGCCACTTCTGGGTATACATTCAAATGATTCCTCACTGAATCACAAGGAAGTTTTGTCATCTATGTTCATAGCAGCCTTATTTGTCATAGCTAGAAACTGGAAACAACCCAGATGTCCCTCAACCAAAGAATGGATTAAAAAACTGTGGTACATCTACACAATGGAATATTACTCAGCTATCAGAAACAATGAAATTATGCAATTTGCAGCCAAATGGATGGAACTAGAAAAGCTCATCCTGAGTGAGCTAACCCAGACTCACAAGGATGCACATGGCATCTGTTCACTTATAGTAGGATTTTAGCTATATAGTACAGGATATCTATACTACCAGCAATGCACCAAAAGGAGCATGGCCATAGACTTTTTTGTTTGTTTTTTAGTTTTCTCTCTCTGGCAATGAGACACTTTTCACTGGTGGTACTGCCTTGTAGGCCCCCAGTGTATGAGGAGGCTCTTGCCCCTCATATGACTTCTGAACTGGGGCGAGGGACTGTTATGTAGGGACACTTCACTCCAGAGGAGTGGGATGGAAGGGTTAGGGAGTAGAGGGTGGGAGGGCAGGGCTGGGAAGAGGGGAAAGAAGATAATATGATGGAGATGCAACCTGAAGCAACAAATAAATAAATTTATTTATTAAAAAAGAAGTCTCAAGCAAAATATTCAACAAAGGAATTCATATTTAATTAATAAAGAAGTAATCCACGGGAGCTATCTTTTGTTAGTATAAAGTTCAGAAAGAAAAGAAGTTGGAAATATTTAAAATTTTTTTGAATATAATGATGAAGCATATATTTTAATATGATTTAGATATTCCTCAGATACTATGCAGTCCTTGCAAATATCAACAATCATATTAAACTCTGTTGAGAATGATAGTATCTTACAAGTCAATAGCAATATATTGAAATTAAAAAGTAATTGATAAATTAATTCTGAATTATTTTGAAATAAAATGCATGTCTTTTAAGTACTTCAATTACATAACGGTGAATTTGAATATAAAGTTTGTAATTAGTAGTTGGCAATAAAGTTGTCAGTTGTGCAGAAGAAATATGGTTTGGTTGTATGATGTGTTAATTCATGCATGAAAGTCATTGTGAATTTACTACTGCTAGGTATTCTTCACACAGTTGCCAACCAGCTCTGTCTCTTATTAAATTGGAGCAATAATATTTTTTGAAATACTGAAACAATGCTACTATATAATTAAAATAAATGATAGGCATGATTGGTATCATAAAACACAAATTATAATTCTTTTTAGTTTCATTTCCTTTTCAAAAGTGCAAGAATATATTATATACAGAATACTCAATATCATATTTTGAAGTAGATTCAGCCATTGATTAATTACTTGGTTAATATTTCTGAAAACAATGTCTTATCACATGCTATCACGTCCAGGTAAATTGGAAATTTTTAACTACATAGGTTAAATTGTTGTTTTTAGATATATTTATTTTTAATTTTATGTGCATGAGTGTTCTGCCTTCATGTATATATAACAGACGTGTACCTGACTCCCTTCAGAGGCAGAGGCATGTATCAGATCTCTTTGAATTAAAATTATAGATGGTGATGAGCCACCATGTTAGTACAGGAAACTGCATATTTTGAAAGAGTAACACATGCTCTCAAACATTGAGACATCTCTCAAGTTCCATATGTCATTTCTTAACAGAGAAATGGAGTCTTGTTTGCCAGTGATAAAACTAGTTATATAAACACAACCAAGTAACTTTAAAAACATTAGAGTTGTTTTCATAAAGAATATTGAAGAGTTAGGACAGATGAGACACTAGTAATTTAATTGAAACTTTGGAATCTCTCATAACACAATCACCTGAGGGCTAATAGCTTCCTCTTGCACTGGGGCCATTGAATACTGTAGGAAGACCTAAATAGACCATTCTGGTAGAATCCTGAAAATAAGAAAGTGGAGAGAAAAAATAGCAGTGGAAGCTAACTTAGTTATCAGAGAAGAAGTATTTCTCCAGCAACTGTGATAAAGGTCATTGATATTATATTTTGGCTGAAACTCTGGCTTCATTGTGCTCACATCCTTATAAAATAAGTGAAATTGAGTTTAAAGCAGAGGAGCTTCCAGGCAGGATGCAGCTAAGTCTGTTGTTGCAGAAGCTGCTGTAACTGATATAGATCAGCACCACTGTAGAGAATAACCTTGTGTCACACTGGGACAGTGGAGTCAGTCCTGTTTCCTTAGCATGAGTGCACAGACCCTTATGCAGCTGTAGTCCCATGGGGTTGGGTTACACCTTGAGCTGTCAGCACTGTCTTAAAATGTCTCAAGCATTGGCTAAATGGTAATGGCTTTGAAGGCCTGACAGGTAAGATTGATATACACAGAAAACAGTTGACATCAGAGTTGGTGCCCTTAAAAAGAATCCCTGACAATTAACCATATAGCACAAGACAACCATCCTGCAACTCACAGACCCTAATAGACAAGAACCTAGCATAATCATCCTACAAAAACTCTACTCAGCAGCACGTCTTGGACCCTGTTGTTGTTACTGGAACACTGTACCCTACGTGAGCTGTCATATCAAGCCCCAGTACAAGAAAAAGCTCTTAGCCCTCACGCGATGGATGAACTGTTGGGGGTTGATATGTAGGGGCTCCCCTCCTCCAAGGAGAAGCAGAGGTGGGGAAGAGACTTTGATGGGGATAACTTGAAAAAATAAATTCAAAAAAGAAAAGAAAAGAATCACTGGAATGTTATAGCATGAATTGGTGAAGGAGAATCCTTAATTGCATTGGAAAACATATGATATTGTCATTGAAAGACCATGGGACAATTGCCATGGAAAGTTGCAAGTGTGGACTAGAGGTGGCCTGAGTGTAGCTGTAGCTTTGTGTGTTTTATGTAGAGCTGGATGAGAGATACTACTCAGACTAAGTGCTTTCGAATTCAGATTATGTTACAGACTCCAGATGCTGAATATGAAGCTGTAAGGTATGGTGTGTCCCTGCTGGACTTCGGGTTTGTTTTGGTAAGATTGTTCATTTGATATGCCTCTGTTCTTCCATAACCCCAAACTATGTCTTTGTATAAACTTGATACTGGTTGTTGTACTGACAGCTAATTTTAAATGCCAAGTCAAAACAATCTAAAATCACTGCAAAAGAGAATTTCTCTAAATAAAAGGGTGTGTTGATTTGTTCCTCCTGAATACATGGATTTTGGAAATTGTCTTGATTAGGTGAATTTGTATGGAAATATTCAGTCCATTGTTGGGGAGACATCATTCCCTGGATTGGGGTCCTGGACTATGTAAGAGTTGAGAATGTAAGCTGAGTACGAAGCAACCATATGTGTATTTTTCTCTGCTCTTGACTGTGCTGTGATGTGAATAGCATTTTAAGATCTATTAATGTTCAGAAATTAAAAAAACCACCATATCCCTTTTTTTGGAATTGCACATAATTCATTCATTTTTCTTTAGATTTTTTAAGTTAGCACAAAGTGAAATTTTTAGTGTGATTTTTATTCTTCTTTGTCTCTCATACACTATTCACTGTAACTGTTTCTATGTACTTATTCTCCTCCACTACCAGCACTGCTCTTGCTTTCATTACTCTCTCTTACTCTTTCTTCCGCATCTGCACTCTCCATGCCCTTGTTGTGTATCTATTTCACTTAATGCTTTAATGACTAAAGGCTCCGTGACACACACAAATTAAAATTACTTATCCATGTAAGAGAGGAACAGGCATAATTTGCCTTTCTGAATTTGATTTTTTCGTTTTTTATAATCCTTTCCAGTTCCATTTATTTTTTGCAAATGTCATGATTTCCATTATCTTTTTTGGTTGAATTAAATACAATTTTGTATATTCTCCACATTTTTTATAACCGTTCACCAATTGATAAACTTCAAATCTACTTTAATTTTTTTGGTCCATTATGAGTAATGCAGCAATGAAAATCTTGTGGAAGTACTTTTAGTTCTTAGTTTATAAATCCATGAGGAGCACAGCTGGTCCATGTGTTAGTTATATTTCAGTATTTTTGATTTCCATGATGGCTGTACCAAATTGTCAGTCCACCAGCCATGAATAAGGGTTATTATCTCCCCACATCTTAAAAAGCTTTGATGCTGCCTCTCAGACTCTAGTGGGATGGTTCTGAAGGTAGTTTTAATTTTATTTTTTTTCTTTTGATACTTAGGTTACTTTTTAAAATATTTATTGACACCTGAAGAAATAACATTCAATTTTTACTTTGATTTAGAGCATTTGCAGCAACAGAAAAAGTATTTTATTTTGTTACCTATTGTATGTTTTCATTTTTGACATAAATTGTATATTAAATTGTGTGACATTGAGTGTGATTATTTTAATTTAAAAAATTGCTCAAGAAACATTTAAATTTCATTGCTATATACAGTCAGTTATGACCCTGTAAACTAAAGTATATAAAGTTATCTATCACATTCTGGAATTAATTGTCATGACTGAATATATCAACAAAATAATATGCATTTTCTAGATCCTTAGTAAGCAGTTCAACAATGTGTTAATAATTTTGTTAGTTACACCTACCTAAAACTTAGCTCATTGTTATTAGGCAGGAAGAAATGAAAAAAATATTTTGTTTTAATTTTACTTAAATAGAATTGATTGACTTACTAAATAAGTATAATAATTTTCTTATTAAATTTAAATCATTTTTCTTTTTAATTTAGTTACAAAATTTATGGCATGTATGTATATATGTATGTAACCCTGTTTCTCCCTCTGCCTTTTGTTGTAGAAATTAGTTATTCTGGCGCTTTGTTATACCCCTTAAAATGCTCTGCTTCCAGAGAAAATGACACAGAAACACTATATTTTATTAATAAGGTATAGACCTTAAGCTGGGCACATTCTGAGCTATAATAATCCTACCACCCTTAAACCCACATAAATAATCATCACTTGTCAATATGGTGACTCCTGGGTGGCTGCTGCTCCGGCAGGACAAACCTTAGTCACACTGTTCTTGGTCACATGTTCACAGTCCATGCTACCCCATGGAGAGTCCTTCTTCTTCTGTCTCATTCTCCTCCACCTCCTGGTCCTTCTCAGACCCATAAGCCCAGGAACCTTACCTCCACTTTTACCTTTCTCTGCCCAGGTACAGGCTGTGAGGAACTTTTTTTAAATCATCAGGGATAATTGGGGAGCATCCACTACATCACATGGGTAGGGAGATGGTTCAGCATTCATAACAATGTCTATGGAAAGGCTGTAACCAGATCTCAGGGTACTGAAACCAGCATCTGAAAATACAGTTCACAAGTTCAACAGCCTTATCTCACATATGTAATTCTATTACAAAAAGTGTTATAACTATATTATACAGTTGAATTGGAAAGAGTCTTGACCAATAATTTCTTATCAATAAAGATATAAAATTCTATTAATTATAAATTGAAAATTATTTTAAATGAAATATTTAAGTTTTATATTTTCTATCGTATTGTAAATAACTAAAACATAAACTAGCCTTAAATTTCTCCTAGTAAATATAAAATTGTCTGTATTTAATGAGTTGAAGAGCATTGAAGTCTATGAATATTAAATTTCCAATGCCTACTGGGAAAGTTAATAAATCTTTTCCATCTGTACTTAGTGTAAGTATGATAGCTGATTTAAATTAATCACCAATATCTGTTTTAAAGTTAAAATAGTATGATTTTATTTAAATACCCATATTCTCTTCATGACCATCTGAATTTTATGACACTCTACATCGATTCAATATTTTCTCTTTTGTTCACTGACTCTTTTAATATGTACTTCTTAGTCAGAACAAACAACAGCATGATTTTGTTTGTTTGGTTTGCTTTTACTAAATCTTAAGATCTACTTCAATCTTTCTTCTCAAATATTGGTTTTCACTCATTAATGACTGTAAGAAACAAAATTTGTTTTCAGTTTCCTGTTGCCACCACTAAAGTTTCCATTCTGAACTTTAAAATGTTGATTGTTACCAGGTTTAGACCCAGTTGGAATAAGCAAGGAACATTGCTCCCTCCTGACTACACCTAGAAATTCCAGAAGGTTTGATGGAAAAGGCTAGGGAAGAAATACGTCAGTGGTGTTGCAACCAAGAGGTGAACCCTAAGAATCTGATAGAAAAGATGACTACAATAACAATAGTGACAAGACTGTTATATATATAAGATTGTTATATGTTGCCATATTCTATTGTAGAATACAAACTATATTCTTGAATTTAAGGCCAACTTCAGGGGAAGGAATTCATGTCTGGAAATGTAATCTTTGTTACAAGCCCATGCCTGGTAAGGTTGTAGACACCAAGGATCAAACTTACTACTATTTAACTAAATTGGCACAGCCTAAAATTACCTTCCATATATCTATGTTTATATGCATAGATAAAAGCTAATCTCAGCTGCATTCAGAGTGAATGATGGTGAACACAGATAAAGATGGCTAAAAATAGTGCTTAGAGAAGCAATGACTGAGGGGCTATCCAGCCTAAACAAGACATACCATCTCTTCCAAAGCTCAGTGAATACTGCTCTTGAGGGTGGGAAGAATGGAAGAGCCAGTTATAGGAAGAAATGTTGTGAAATGTCACCTCAAGGCACTATAAAAACATTAGAATCATTAATACACAACAGCTATGATTTTTTGCATTGTCTGTATAACTGTTTTTTAACATTTATTTATTAATTCAAGTTACATTTCAATCACAGACCCCTCTTTCCTCCCGTCTTGGTTCTGTCCTCCCATGCTCTACCCCCTCTTCCTTCTATCCTTCTCACAGGTGAGGGGGGCCCCATATATATGAGCCCCCTTCAGTTCATCAGTCATATGAGGGTTAAGTGTTTCCTCTTGCTCTGGGACCCAACATGGCAGCCCAGCTAGTGTCCCACTAACAGGCAACAAAGTCCATCACTGAGACTGGTACCCCTACTTGCCTAAGGGATCTGTATGAAGACCAAGTTGCCAAACATCTATATTTGTATAGTGGTGTCTAAGTCTAGTCTAAGATTATTTTTCTTCTTTTTCTGGTTAGTGTTTTTGTTTCTGTAAGCTTCCAGGGGCCTAGCATGATTGGTTCTTTTGATCTTCATTTGTTGATCTTGACCCCTCTGAGTCTCTTCTTCCTCCTTCTCTTACATATGGCTCCCAGAGCTCCACCTAATATTTGACTGTGTGTCTCACCAACTGTTTTTATCTGCTTCTGGGTGGAATTTCTCATAGGATATTAATGCTAGGCCCCTGTTCTTTTGGGTCTGTGCATTGTAAGATAGTTTTCCTGCACTAAATGACTAAAATCCAGTTTTAAGTGAATAGATGACATGGGCATCTTTCTGAGTCTGGGTTAGTTCACTCCTGATGAGCTTTTCTAGTTCTCTCCATTTGGTTGCAAAATTTCATGACTTCTTTGTTTCTGATAGGTGAGTAGTATTCCATTGTGAAAATGTACCACATAGTTTTTTGTTTTGTTTTGTTAGTGGTGGTTTTTTGTTTGTTTTCATCCATGTTTCAGTTGAACAACCTCTGGGTTATTTCCATGTTCTAGCTATTACAAATAAAGTTTCTCTGAACATGGTTGAGCCAATGTCCTTGTGGTACTGTGAGGAATATTTTGGATATATGCCCAGGAGTGTTTTGACTGGTTCTTGAGATAGAACTATTCACAGTTCTCTAAGATATCACCAGACTGATTTCCAAAGTTATGGTACAAACTTGCACTCCCACCAGCAATGTTAACAGTCATTAGTATGGATAAAAGATCTTGGAACATTTGCTCCTTTCTCCTGAACTAATGGCTCACTATTGGTAGACTCTAGAAAAGGAAATTCCATTGTTTTAGCTATGTCCCCAGGACAGAGTGAACTGGATCCTGTGGATAGATTCAAGAAAGGTCACACAGAAGGCATTATACACAGTGAGTCACAAAACAATAACAAAATGACAAAAATGTGAAAAAGAGATGCATACAGAAGTGGGAGCTGAGGTTGTAAACAGGGCTAATAGGGAAGTTAAAAGAGAGGATGGGATGAGAATAAAATGTATGTGTTATACATATACCTATGGATCTATCTAAAATCAATATTATTAATTAAAAAACACTGAAAACTAAACAAAACAGGTGATGGTTTTGAAGATTTTATATTTCACCCCTATTATTTAAATTGGACAAAAGTTATATCTCATATCAAAGCTTTAGTGACCTGTTAGATTTTAATTATTTTCAAAAATATTTCTACGGTCTTCTAGTTTGTTTTTCATAAGAACTGGACTTATATACTAACATTCTACCCCCTGTTTTAGAATGTATACTGAGGGCTGAAGAAATGGCTCAAAAAGTAAAGTGGTTGTGCCACTAGCTTGAGGTCCTGTGTGCAGGTTTTCAGTACCCACTGAACCACCAGGTCTACTAGCAACCACATCCACCTTCAGGAGTCTTGCCCATTAGTCATTCAAGGAGAAAACCAATGAGCTCCTGATTTAGTGTGAAATCTTGTCTCAAAGTAGAAGGTGGAGAATGACAAAGGAAGAATATGGACCTTAACATCTGGTTTCTACACTTTTACACATTAGTAAGCACACCTCCACACACCCATATAACACCCACACACACCCATACACTTCCCCCACACAGACACGCCCACACATGTCCACACATACCCACACACACAACTTTACATGTAAAAGAAGATACACTAAAATTGATTCTTTTCTTCCTCCTCTGATCTTACTATTCATGATTTCTTATATCATTTCAACAGCATTCTGGCTTGATATCAATTATTCCCAATTCATCTGTTTTCTTACCACTTTCAGAAAAATGGATTATTTTGGCATCATAACTTCCAATTGGGCTCATTTTTCTCCATCTTAGCTAGTAGCATATATTATATGTCCACCATAGTCTACTTAGTGTTCAATAATAGTTATGTGAATATGGATCATGATTATAACAGATTGAACTCTGTATATCTCTGTAATATCTCTGAAAGCTTTTCTACTAGAATTGGATTAAATTCCATATTCTGGCATGTCTTAGGGGGGGCTGTGGCCTTTGTCTTCTAAGGAAGCATCTGTAGATATCTTCATTGCTGTGTTAGGGATTAACTTACTTATTTATTCTTTGTGACTTGTTAACACTGATTTGTCATTGGTGTCTCTGTGTCTTCTTCCTGGAGAGTCATTTTTCTAGAATGTGTGCAAGACTATGTCTCCCTAGTTCTTAGGTAGGTTGCTGCTTTCTCATCTTTAACATGCTTTTTAACATAACAAGAAAAATTGAAATAAGTCATGTTTTATTATCACATTAATCATTCTCTGAAATATAATTCTATTGTTTCTCTTTGGTATCTGTAACCTTCTATTCATACACTGGAACAAAGAGGAGGGAGCTACAAGACAAAATCTTGTATGACATAATGATGCATCTCTGACATTTAATAAAATAATCAATATGTTTTAGAAAAATATTGATAAATATTTTGAATGTGTTGATAAAATATCACTGAAACCAGTAAAATCTGAAACATTTTTATTTCTCAGAGGAAAATCTTCAAATTTATTAAAAAAGGTCTCAAAAATCTGTAATTATTAGTCTATTGATTAATGTGGGCAAGGCATTAAGTAATAGGCATTAGCTCAGTTGCCCCTGACACTAACCTGTGAAGAAGATAATAGCTTTATTTTTACATTTCAGGAAGCAGTTATAGAGCAGCAAATTCACTTAGGCATAATATATTATGAAGTTATTGATCAGTTAATCTAGATTTTCTACAGCACTATACTTATATTTTAATTGAAAATCTGAAACTTATAAAGCATTTGTGGGTTCATGTCATCACAAATGAATATGTTCAGCATTTTAAGTTGGGAGGGGTATGTTTATGTCAGTTAGTTACTGATTGTTTACTTACTAAAGACGGAAGGAAAGAAAGAAAGAATCTCATCATAAGAAAAGTAGAACATATTTGAAATGATAAAACATGGAGTAGCCTGAAGCACTCATGCCTTTATGATTATACCCTTCATTATTCACACATACACAGCAAAAGTGATCTACCTCATATTTCATTTTGACATGTTAATGTCATGTTCATTGAATTAGGAATGGATAGGAAATGATACTAAAACAAACCAAATAAACAAAAATTTAACTTGTTTTGCTAAAATCATGTAAAAACTAAAATATTTGACATTTTCATATAGGTCAGACAGGGTTTGTATTGATAACACTGAAAAAAATCCCAAACATTAAAATAAGCATAATATTCAAGGTCAAACATGTTAAAATTAGTAACGGAGAAGTAGCATATAGTAAAGAAATCTACATTAAAACAATTTATAATAGCAGTTATAATATACATTATTTTGTGTCTATGTAACACAAACATGTAATAACTATACTGGTTTGGAGTGTTTTGCTGATTTGCCTTGGAGTACCAAAATGAAAGGCAAGTGTGTGTTGGGACACCAAAATTTTAAAAGAAAAAATATCACCATCCCCACATTTAGTGTGGAAATTAAGAGTTAAATGCTTTAAATCTAAATGGTTAGTGAATTTAAAAATTCATTTAGTTAGAAACAGGTAGAATATTTAGGAATGGTCTGAAAATACTTCTAACACATGAAGGTGACATAAATGTAGAAAATTTGAGAAGCTCCACTTAATGCATAGTTTTCTAGACAACTTTCAATATGAGTATTGATTGTGTAAAATTATACATCACACTTTAATGTGATTCTAGTTTCAGTAGTTCAAGAAATATCTGGAGCTGAAGAAATGGCTCAGTGGCTAAGAGCACGTACTATTCTAGCAGAGATAGGGAATTCTAACCAGATCACCTTTGTCAAATGGTTCATAACTGACTATAGCAAAAGTTCCAAGGGCTGGAGAGATGGCTCAGAGGTTAAGAGCACTGGCTGCTCTTCCAGAGGTCCTGAGTTCAATTCCCAGCAACCACATGATGGCTCACAACCATCTATAAAGAGATCTGGTGCCCTCTTCCGGCCTGCAGGCATACATGCAGACATGTATACATAAAAAAAGTTCCATGGGATCCAATGCCCTCTCTGGCCTCCACTGCCACCTGCACTCTCACTCAGTTTCCCATAAACAGATATATGCACACTCTATGTACATAATTAAATGTAAAATTAAAAAAAAAATGAAATACCTAGATAGGGGCTGGCTAGATAAATACTGAGATATCTGGGTCATTGGTTTGAAATGCTAGCTCATCAAGCATGGGAACCTAAGTTTGGCTGCCCAGAACACATAAAATGTTTTGTGTAACCACACCACTGCAAGGAGAAATAGATGGATTTTGGCCAGTCAGTTAGCCCTAACAACCCATTTCTAACTACTGAGATGCCTTTTCAAAAAGAAAAACAAATGGAAATCAACAAACAAGATACTAAACATCCCCATCTATCTTCTGCATGCATGTGATGCAGCCCATCACGGAGCAGCCATTTAGTGCCATTTAGTGATTTGTTTGTGGTCAAGTACTTAACCTGCACCTGAGTGATACAGTTTGGACTTTTACTTGGGACTTTCCATGCAGCTGGTATTTGCTGTGCTTTCCTGATACTGACGCTTTTGTTTTCTACTGCTGCTTGTTGTTTGACATGGGAAGTGTGATACTGACAATCTTGTTTTCCACGCCTACTTGTTGTTCTCAGCCTAAATAAGCAGTTGAAACTTCAGTAAAGTTTGTCACCTTGATCAGATCGCTGTCTTGGTGTCCCTCTCTGTGTTCTTTGTCTCTCCAATTCCCAGCCCCCTGTACAGGCGGTACAGTCAGTGGTCGCAGGCCAAGATGTAATTATGTGCATGCAGTATACAAATGCCCCAAATACATACAACACAGACTCCACAAAGTGCAAGTGCACATGAGCAAGAACATTTGTACTTGAACACACACACACACACACACACACACACACACACACACACACACACAAAGGAATTTCAGGAGAGAATTGGAGTGAATATGCCTTTTAGAGTTCCAGGCCATAAAAACGAAAGCACAAAGTACATGCAAGAATCCTTATGACACTCACTAGTAACATTTATTAAGTGCTAAATGCCAGCAAGAGAAATTGTTTTATAAAAATCAGAGATGGTAGCTGTTTATCTGATGTTCATATCTGGTTTAACTAGTAAAAGTAAGGTGTGTTTCTCCTGTATTCTTTATATATATATATATATAGTGAATGTATGTAGCTACAGGCAACTGTGTTCCACATGGATAAGCTTATGTGATCTATTTTTATAAATTTTATTCTTTTTAGTTGTGTACATATAACAGGGTTAAGTATTGGGCTATCTCAGTTTATATCCAGAATCCCAAACTCATTTAGCTTGTAAACTTGAATAAGTTTCATGAATCTCTCTATGTATCAGTATTCTCAAATGCCAAAAGAGGCTAAGAAATCTAACCCTATACACTCTGAACACAACATGGTTACTGTTGTAACCCTGAACATAATGTGATTACTGTAACAATGTACGAATGATTTATTTCAGATGAGTAGACTTATTTCAAATTAATGAATGACTCTACATATTTTAATTATAGTACTAATTTTACTGATTATAGTACTAATGTTTCCCTAATACCACGATGTCAAAGAGAGTCATCTACATGGTGGCATCTTTTCAGCAGATTAACAGTAAGTAGGCCATGGAATGCATGAGTCACAATTTATTTCACTAATGGTCTTTAAAGTTATTCCTTATCCTTTCCTATGGAAAATCTCCAAAAGAGTATAATTAAAAATATTTCCTATGTTTTTAAACCTACAGTCACTTATATGATACAAACAAGGGACTCTGATGGACTTCTTTGAAATCAACTGACACAATGGAAAAATGGAGGACAAGATGATCTGTAGTAAAGAGGTGGTGGTGTTGGGTGCTTGGAGGATTGGGAGGAGGGAAACTGTAGTTCGGATATATTGTGTGAGAGAAGATTTAGAAGAAATACTAAGAAAAACTGAAAACAACATTAACCAGTTTCTAAGTCAAATGGAAAAATACAACAGCTTCCTTTCATTAAATTATATTTTCCAATATTTTGTGATTATGCTTTAGATATTTAGATTTATGATTTTAGTAATTTTATAGCTTCCCATATCTGTTCTCAGTTAGGGATGATTAAGAACAAAAACTGAAAGTCTTTCTTTTTGAGATACCCATATTAACAAGTTACTCAACATCTTAATGTCTTTCCTAGGAGTCCTAACACCTTTCCATAATGAGCCATCTACTCAAAAGTTGAACTGGGCTTGGAAGAAGATTCAGCATGTAAGTTGCTTGTTGTCCCAGGCATGAGTATCACAATTGGAATACCCAATCAGAAGGTGAAACCTGGCTGAGTATCAGTGTGCATTTATAATCCCAGTTCAGGTGAGAAAAAGACTTGGACTCACAGGAGCATGCAAGTTTTTCAGATTAGACAAAACCGTGCACTCAGTTTCTACAAGACATGCTGCCTCAATACATAATGTGGAGAGTGATCACACATGCATGCAATGCACAATATCATTACATACATATGAAAAAAAGTGAAAAAGGGTAAATTTGCACCACTAATTTGAAGAGGAGATATGTGCTGTATTATTATGTTTATCATAGGCATAGCAATTTAGATAAATTTGTGGATATATCTGAAAATTCAAACAAAATTTTTAATAATATAACCCTGCTTATAAATACAGAAAATTCCATGCAAGCATTACATCATAATACATAATCATGAGAAGGTTCTTTCAGGTGATTTTAAAAAGCAAACACCGAAAATCCACTATCTCCCTCTTTAATAATTTAAGGCAAAAGTTTAGTATGCAGCCCTGGCAGGCCCTGAAATTGTGGTTCTCCTCCTGCTACCTTTCATGTGCTGTGGCTCCAAGGCATATTGTATACTTCCTCCTTCCCTTTTTTCCCCTCAAAGCCGTCATATATACCCCCGTGAAGTCCTTCAAGTTCATGGACTCTTTTTCAATTTTTAATGCATTCACATATATGTATGATGGATATATATATATTTCTAAATGAAATCTGATGAGTTCATATTATGTTAACTGTAATTATGTTTTCAGGACTGATTATTGGGCACTCAATCATCACTTGGCATGCTTTCCCTGGATAAGGGCAACCTCTCCTGTTCACAGCTTCTCTTAGTTACCTTTATTTCTTTATACAGGAATGAGGCTACCTGTGGCTTTCATCATCCACTTTGGAATGTCCATTGATGTTGTCCTTTTTCAGCTCATGTTAAATTACATCATTTTGCCATTCTCTTTTCTAACTCCAAAGCTTCCAATATGTCACTTCTTGTTCCTTTTGAAATTTATGGCCTCTTTTTCATTAACTGTTGTCATATATATATGAAACTCTTCTCGAGTATTCTTGGAATCGTCTGTAATAATGATGAGCAGGGATCAAGAACAGAGCTTCAGTTAAGCACCTACTATCATCCATACTTGCATGCTTGCATGCAAAGGTAAGGCATAACTAAGGAATTAAAGAAATTCATTAGTGTTTAGACATTTTTCCATCATTTTTTAGAAACATTCATTGTGAAATGTAAATTATGGTTTGTTTTACCTTATTTTTTCCTTTGTAATCTAAATTAGAATTTTAACAATACTCCAAGTAAATGTTTGTATTCTGACCACATCTTCCCTTTTCTCCTTATAGTTAATCAAGTTTATGTGACTTCCCTACCAAATAAAGTTATTCTTATTTCATTACACTGACTTTGTTCTTTGCCATTTTTCTTAAATTCTTTTTGATAAGTCCCATCTGTTTTATTTCATTATAAATATGTAATTTACTGGTTTTTAATTTTCTTTAATGACCTTTGCATATTAATTCTAACCAATAAATTCTAGATTTTTAATTTTAACACTAAAGCCTCATGATAATCTGGTCCTGATGTTCTTTTCAATTCGTAATCTTTTCCTATTCTGTGCTTTTAATTATTTGATAGGCACTGATTATTTACTTATTTAAAAACACGCAGATGTCCCTCAACTGAGGAATGGATAAAAAAACTTAGGTACATCTACACAATGGAATACTACTCAATCATCAGAAACAACAAAATCATGCAATTTGCAGCCAAATGAATGGAACTAGAGAAGCTCATCCTGAGTGAGCTAACCCAGACCCAGAATGATGCACATGGCATCTGTATATTTATAATCAGATTATAGACATATAGTACAACATCACTATGTTACAGCTAAGGCACCAAAACGAACAGGAACATAGACTTTGTTACCTGTCAATGAGACACTTTTCCCTGTTGATACTGCCTTGTAGGCCCCCAGTGTGTGAGGAGGCTCTTGTCTCTCATATGACTGCTGAACTGGGGTGGGGGACTGTATGCAAGGACACTCCACTCCAGAGGAGTGCAATAGAAAGGGTAGGGTGTAGAGGATGGGAGGGTGGGACTGAGAGGGGTGGAAAGAGGGTACCATGATAGAGCTGTAACCTGAAGTCATAAATAAACATAAAAAATAAAAAGATCTCAATCAACTATTTCTTTCTTTTCTATCATTCTCTTATATGTGTCTGTGTTATAGAAGACAGAACATAACTTATAGGAACTGCTTCTGTATTTCTGTCATAAAGTTTCTGTGGTTCAAACTCATGAAGTCTGGCTTGAGAGCAAGCATCTTTACCCACTGATCCACTACCAAGTAAGGTATTAGAAGATGTCAGAAGCAGGAAACTTTCCTTTTGTGCAGTGACTAAGTCTCAGTACTTTAGTGATTCTGTGTCCTGGGAAGATGGACTTTAGAATTGTTCTCCCTTTCTTATTGTTCTTTTGTTTAGATGGAACAAAATGTCTGAAGGAGACTTAAGTTCTGGAGATAGTCTTAAGACAGCTAGAGTCTTTTATTTTCTTGTCCTTCAATAGTACAGATTGTGATGCAACTTCAGTCTTTTTTATTTTATTTATTTTTTTATAATTTATTTTTTATTTCTTCAAGTTACATCTCAATCACAATCGCCTCCCTACTCCCCTCTCCAGTCCCACCCTTCCACCCTCCTCCCCCTCAAACCCCCATACTCTTCCCTTCTCTCTTTTTTTTTTTTTTTTTAGTTTAAGGTATTTCTTTTTCCCCCCAACAGCTCTCCCTTTCAGTCCAACAAATGGTTCTTTTTCTTATAACTATAAATACAATACAAAACAACAGAAATAAATAGGCCACGATTATAAGAGTTATATGGCTTAGCATACATTCCCAATGTCCAGTCCATATGTATTTGGCACCTGACTTTAACACTCTACTACCTAACCATCTCCATGAGTTTAAAGTTCTATATCTAACTCAGCTTTGATACTAACTTGCCTCACAATTTTAAAAATATCTTCTTAGATCCAGAACACCCTCTTGATTCCTAAACAACTCAAAATTTATCTATGAGACTCTAGCTATCTATTCTTCAACCACCTCAGAGACCTGAGAGGGATAAATATATCTGATTATATAGGAAGTGCAGGGCCTGCAGCTTCCAAAACTAAGAAATGACATACCAGTGGCTTCCTGGACAGTTCCCATTTTCTCTCCATACATTACAGCATCAATCTTCAGCCATTTGGCCCCATTTCTCTGACAGACATTGATTCTAGAGCAGGAATTATGAAGGACTTACCTATCCTGTCTTGGCAGAGCTAGGCTGTCAACTTACCTGCTTCCAAGTTTTGCAACTTCAGTATTTCAGATCTATGTAAGTGATCCCTCCTGAGGGCTGTCTTTGCTAAGAAAAGCAGGGACTAGCTTTCTATAAAGACCTTTTATGAAAATTACAAATAAAAACCACAGTTATATAGTACTACAACCCAACCAAAGTAGCTTATACAAAAGGCAAAAGAAAAAAAATGCTATGAATGTTGTTGAAGATGTTGAGAAAAGAAAAGACTCATATACTCTAATGGAAAAGTTAGTACAGGTCTCAAAAAAACAAAAACAAAAAACATGAATTTCATCCAAAAACCAGACTCAGTCTCCCAAAAGTTCTGGCTTGCAAATATTGGAATATCTATCTGGTCATAATAAATTCAACATGTCAAAGAGATAGCAGCAACCCTGCATTTACCTCAGCATTATTCATGATTCCTAAAACAAAGGATAAAGCTGGGTAACAACCAAAAGATGATGGACAAGTATTTTACATAGAATGCAGTACAACTCAAAAGTTAAATAAATGAAAGCCTATTTTTTTTTACAGCAAACTGAGAGTTCTGCGAGATATTATGCTAAGCCAAATATGTCACATACACAGAATTACAAATATAACATGCTATTTTTCTATGTGAAAAACTACAAATTTTATGTAAATTTAGAATACTGGTTAGTAAAACAGGAAAGGATCTTGGAAATGGAGAGTAAGAGGAGGTTGGTTACTAAAGACAAAAACAGTAAGATGAATGTAACAAAGCCCCTCTGTTATGCACCCCAGTGGGAAGAAAATGGCTCACCTCTATTTACTATGCAGTTCACAAAGGAAAGACAGAAGCTCCAGGATCATACCTAGAATGTAATGCAAAGTTGATGGGAAGGGTGACTATCTTGACATGAACAGCATGCACCTTACATGTGTGTTGAAACAACATTTCATACCACATAAATATGTGAAACAGTTACATGTTAACTAAACTTTAAATAATATCTAAGGAGATGGGAATCTTGAAAACTCTGACTTTGCCATTATGTATTGTGTTATTGTGTGCCAATAGCGCTAGATACAAATTAACACATATTGTTGGAAAAATAAGAGAAGGGAGAAAAATGTGAGACAACAGAAAGAATGCCGACTGCCTTACCACATTTTAGTACTGTTCTTACAATCTTCTGAAACTGCAACTTTGTTAACAATAATATTTAGTAATAACTATAAGTTGTTATATTAGGCCGGTGGAGCAGCCAGAGGCTTCTCAGGAGGACAGCAGGCTTGGCAGGGCAGCAGTTGGGGCTTGGAGAGAGGAAGGCAGGCCTGGCTTGTCTAAACTGGAGGGCTGTGATAGAAGGGGGACTGTCCCACTTTAGCTGGAGGTCTGAAACCTGTTGGGGCCTTTTTCCCAATAATTAAATGCATCAAGACCTTTTTAATGTTTCAATGCTTAGGCCTTAGCTGGGGAGATTTTCAACTGAAACCCAACCACCTCATCCCAACCAGCCCTGTGGCTTGCTACACCATCAGAGCTCAGACCGACATGACATGTGCTGCTGCTTCTGGGTCCTGCCTGGAAGGGAGAGCTTCCTTTCTGTAAACCCAGGGTTCTTCTCTTAGTCCCAGGAAGTCCTGCCTTCCTATAGTCTTTCTGCTCAGCTAATTGGCCATTAGTGATTTTTAATAACCAATCAGAGAGTGCCTCAGAAAGGATGGTAACCAGATTCCTGAGCACTGAAATCAGCCCCTGAGAACCAATGTATAAGATCTTCCTGCAACATTCTCTACCATGTCTGATGAAGTTTCAATTTATAAATTATAAAAAATATGAATCTCCTTATATCTGAATCCTTTGGATTTTTTCACTTAGGATTTTCTACTCTGTCTCTTCAGGAATTCTTCAATGGAAACTAACGTTTTCTTATACCATGGATAGTTTCCATGGGATATTTTGCTTGTATACTTCACTGGTAAACTATGATTCTGTTTCTCACTGTATCTGCAATTTTGAGGGCATCAGTTTATCCTGTGACCTCATTTCTCTGACAGATACAGGAATAGATATTTTTTTTAGTTTGTAACCTACTGTTTGACTATAGACCTTTCAAATATATAATGTAAAATACTTATTAAGATTTTCATAAAGTTCACAATTAAATACATACAACTATAGAGTCATATATGGTTAAAAATAAATTATTAAGTGAACCTATTCTTTCCTTAAAGAATGACAGCAGTAGACAATGTCAGTCCATGGAACAGATTTTTTTCCTTGTTATTTTAATGTTGGTTTTATTCTGTAGGTTTTCACTGATAATGGGCTTTGATATGGTTTTGATACACTGCTTGAAGTGGCAATACATGTCCAAAGAAATAAGGATAAAAGCATCATTATCCTAGTTTTTCAAAAATAACAAAATTCAGTGAGTATCATAAAACTCCCTTAAACAAAAAAATATGAAATGACCATGAGCATCTCTCCATCAGTGGGAACCATGACCTGCCACCATTTACCCAATTAGATATTTTAGGAGGTAATGCCACTCCTGAGTCATTTTAGCAGCTTTCAAGCACCAGTCAGGAAAAGAATAATATGGAATCAAGATGAGATGGTAAATGGCTCTTTTCTTCTTCAGACATTCATCTCTGTGGGCAGACATCAATATCTATTACATGACCAGTGTGAGAGCTCACTACAGATACAGTAGGACGCCTGATTTCCATTTTTTCCTCAACTTACCTCACTTCTGAAGTTCATCAGCTCCAGGGAAGTATAGTTACTTCCCACTGAGTCCTCATTCAGCTCCTCATCTCAGTCAAGTTTCTGCCATAAAAGTGATATCATTATTCAGTGTATTAAGGCATGACTGCAAGGGCCATTGTCATTTTGGCTAGCAGATTTTCATTTTAAGAGGAAGATAAGCAATGCATTTTGATTTTTCACTCCATGAAATTTCTCCTCACCATGGATGATGGTACTTGAGCTGCTATTATGGATCTCTGATCACATTTTTATTCATCTTTTGTCATTTTGTCTATTTAAAAGGAGTAATCCATATACAAATGTTTTTTACAACTCATGCTTTCATAGCTACTTGAATTACATTCTTTAAAGAGCTAGCCCATTTTGAGAAACTAAATATGATGTATAAAGCAATTGAGTATGATTTTTTTCAGTGTTCTGAGAATATGTAAAAACCAGGTCATGATGCAAGCAGGACTTTCCTTGTAATGGTAGTGAAAGCTCATTACCTGACTGTCTCTAAAGAAAGAAAAGGAATATATCTACCATTATACAGTATTTATGACAATTTGATTCTAAATATTGACTGTTCTTTGTAAAAATATGAAAACTCTAAATAAGCAAAGTTTTCCTTTTATAGTTTAAAACAAAAATGTCCTTTGATTTGTTCCTTACTTTTATTATGATCACAATTAAAATTTGTAATCTTTTGAAGGTACTATACTCCATCACAGGTTCTATGATTTAAAGGAAATTTAAAATGTCTCTAAGGCTGATCAAGTATCAAATACTGATCAATTATTTCATACCTAGAAGAATTCAAAAGACACTGTAACATTCATTATTCTTATTTTTATAAATGTATTCCCTCACATAAGTGAAATATCAATAAGAATACACAGAAATAAAACAAAATATGTAAGATGAGACTTGGTATGTGACAATTCTTTTAGTAAGAACAAAATGATCCATATGTGTAAGTGTAAGGTTATTCAGTAATTCAAATGCTGATTTCTGTATCCCCCATATCTGCTTCCAGTCCTTTTTCTGATGAGCTCATGTCTCACAACAAGGAGCTAGAGAAGAGGCAGAGATAGGAGAGACATGGGAGGTTCAGCTGAAGCAGAAAAGCCACAAATTGTAAGTATCTCTGAGATTTATGCTGGGGGGAGCCATATCAGTTTAGTGGGTTAAGAATAGAGTAATAATTGTTCATTTTTTTGTGTTGAGAAGCCTGTTTAACAAATAATACAATAGATTCTCAATTATTTGGATGATAGCTGAGTTAAGAGGTAAACTGGGGAATTAACACAAGTATATGAAGTTATACTAACACATGTGTGATACATGCTCCACATAAGATACATTCAGATTCATGTTAGTTCATTTCATTAATTGATAAAAACTCAATATCTAGAACATAATGATCCCATTTCATTATGTTATATGAGTTAATAATAGTATCTACATTTTTAACTAGTGCATTAATTTATTTCTTAATTTTTTCTTCATGCAGTCCATGTACAAATAGAACTTTTGTGAGTAGACTAATTTTTCTTCAAGCAACAGTGGTACTCTCTCATTGAGTAAGTTAAGACTGCATCATAGAAAGTATATTTAAAATTTTTTTTAAATAAATATTCTGTCTACTTTTTGTTCTCCTCGGAGTTTGCTTGTTATTGGTCTTTGATATCCACTGGGTGGTATAATGACAGGTCTGGGAGTTTAACAACACTGCAATGCTAAATGTTTGTTTTTTGTTTTTTTATCTTATGGGGACCACTTGAGGATGTTTTACATATTCTTTGGTCTGGTTAGTTCATTATGTCCTTAAGCCTTTTATATGTTCATGTTCCTACAGTCCAAATTCCCTCCAGTAATGTTAAATGGAGGGAATTCCCTTTCTTTTTTTATTTTTTTATTTTTTAATACTTTATTTTTTTTCTTCAAGTTACATCTCAGTAACAAACCCCTCCCTATTCCCCCTTCCTATCCCGCCCTTCCACCCTCTTTCCCCCAGAAGTTTCCCCTTTCAGTCCAACAGATGGTTCCTTCTCTTATAACAGTAAGTATTATACAAAACAATAGATATAAATATGCCACATTTATGAGAGTTAAATGGCCAAGTATACCTTCCCAATGTCCAGTTTATACATATTTGGCCCCTGACTTTAACATTCTACTATCTAACCAACTCCATGAGTTTAAAGGTCTGTATGTGACTCAACATTCATACTATCTTGCAACACTCTTTTAAGAGTATCTTCTTAGATCTATAACACCCGGGAGTTCCCTTTCTAATTCTAGGAATTAATAATTCAGCAATCTGTATTGTGTAAGTGATGCCCACTAAATGGTACTGTTTTCATGTCCATAAATGAACAAAGTATCATATTCTATCCTTAAAGTAGAATTAAAAGCAACTTGTAAAATGTAGCTTCATAGGCATTGTCCAGAAAGTAAAAAGTAAACCAAAAACAGTTTTACACAATATGGAGTAACCTAGGCCAACACAGTGAGATCTTAACAAAATTACTACTATATATTATGACTTTTAAAATCAGTCACACAAAAAATGACAATTCTAATCTCACAAGAAATACATATAATTGATCCTAGAAGAAATTATCAGTGGCCATGGCCTGGGAATATTGATTCAAGTTAGCCCAAACCCCACCATGTTCAAATGCTGTAACTGCATCATGAACTCCTACAGTAACAAAAAAGAAAATTATAAATGAAAACATGGAGTTAAGTAATCAAAGAGACATGGCTGTATCTCAATTATAGCCCTCACATATTATCTAACAGACTTTAATGTGTATGCACTACAGGTATAAGCATTAATGATTACAAACATCTCACATCACAACTTTTCATGAAGAGTCTTGCCAGAAAAATAGTTCTTTTCCAAGATAAATAATATTCAGTTTCATACATTTTTCCTAATCCACGTTATTAACATATTAAACTACTCTGAATTAATTTCTGTTAATATAACAGAAATTTTACAAATTTTCTATACAAATTTTTCTTCCAGACTGTATTATCAAAAGTGAAATTGCTGAACCATGTGCTATTTTTTAATGTTTAAAAAAACTGCACATTGTGATTAGTTTTAATTATCAACTTGACAGAACCTAGAATTCCCTTAATGAGGGGCTGTCTAGATTAGGTTGGCCTTTAAGCATGTCTGTGCACACTGCATTTATATGTTAATTGGAGTGGGAAGATCCACTCATTGTGAGCAGCTCCATTCCCAGGATTTTGGCCATTGACTTCATAAAAAAATAGTGAGTTGATCAAACACACATGTTTTCTCTCTGTTTTTGATTTTGTATTCAACTAGATGACTCAAGACCTTTCTACCTTGCCTTTCCCCTGATGAAGGAATTTAATATGGAATTATAAACCAAATGAGTTCACTAGAGTTTTTTTTTGTCATTTTTATACAATCTAGAGTCATGTGTTTCAATGATGTAGATCCTAATTCTACATGCTTATTTTTCTTTAAGAAATATCAAACTCTTTTTATTTAAATATGCTGTTAGTAGACTTGAGTGTGGAGTTTTAAAGATATCAGGTTATAACTCTATTAACACAACAACACCTCCAGTGATAGTCCATATTATTTAGATTACAATTATTCTGTAATCAATCATATAATCATGAAAGATAGTATTCAGGCAGGAGGTTTTCAAGTGGGATCCAAAGTGAATCCTCTGGGATTTTGAAATGCATCAAGGTTTCAGTAATAAGGATGTACCTTTGATATCTGAGAGGAAACCAAGGACAACAACAATAGCTGATAATTTTGGAAATCTCTTGGACAAGTCTAAATAAACAATTCAAGAGAAGCATGCCTAGTGTTGGGATTTTGTTAGCTTTGTCAATGACTGTTGAAGGATTATTGTCAGCCTATATCAGTAAACCTCACTTAAACTTTATAAGCAAAATTAAGCACATACACTTATACATAATGCTTATTAAATAGTAATTGTCATCACTCACAATTTTCAAATATTGAATATTTCGTAACATATTATACACTATGACTCTTTTTTCTTTAAATTCCAGCTTAATTAATATTATTAGATCTACTATTGCTTCATTTTACTTTATTTCAACCTACTACTTATTTCAAAAACATTTTATACGTTCTGAAAGTGAAGGTCTTATGGAAACCAGCTATCGAAATTTATGACTACGTGTTAATGGCTAGACTTCATCCTTTAAAGATCAACACATGTATGTTCATGCTGAGATTGACTTGTTACAAGTGTGTGTGTGTGTGTGTGTTACTGACTGTATATGTGTATGTGTATGTATTTTTATTAAGTTTACAAAATAATTTGTTTCCCTATGGCTGTACAATCATACCTTAGTATTATTTATGATTCCTCCATCCCTTCCATACATATATATTCCTCCAAGGCATGCATTCCTCCCCTTTCTTCTTTCATAACACCTGAAGGAAAAAAGTGTGCACTCTTTTTAATACAATCCAATTGTTTTAAATATTTCTCAGATGTAATACTTCCCAACTCTTGGGTTTAGATTTACTAATATATTTTTTTAATAATTTATTTTTTTATTTCTTCAAGTTACATCTCAATCACAATCCCCTCCCTACTCCCCCCTACAGTCCCACCCTTCCACCCTCCTCCTCCTCAACCCCCATCCTTTCTCTTCTTTTTTTTTTTTTTTTTTTTTAGTTTAAGGTATTTCTTTTTCGCCCCCAACAGCTCTCCCTTTCAGTCCACAAAATGGTTCTTTTTCTTATAACTACAAATACAATACAAAACAACAGAAATAAATCGGCCACAATTATAAGAGTTATATGGCTTAGCATACATTCCCAATGTCCAGTCCATATGTATTTGGCATCTGACTTTAACATTCTACTATCTAATATTTATTTTATATAAGTCTAGTTTCCACAATAAAATTTGTAATTCAGTCATTATTTTTTTTGCTACAAGATATATTTGAATTTTAAATTTTTAAGAATTTTCAATCTGCATTTGCTGAAATTTTGATCCTATTTTATATCTTCATTTTATTCACATTTGAATTGGTATTTTTCAATATCACTAGGGCTCTTGTTTTAAACTCTGTGTTACTTTGTCTGGCATATCTTCTTTTCCATCTCTTTCTAGGGCAGTCTGCTATTTATTCATATTAATTTAAAATAAATCATAATTTTCAATTACTCATACTTTTTGATTTTTGTGGAAAACTAAGCATTTGAAAGTATTAATGTGGGAACTGTTAGATTCAAATTCTGCCTCTCTTTCACTGTGTTTTTTGTGCTTAGAATCTTTTCTACAGTATGTATTTTCTCTGCTGAGATTCAATTCAGCGATCACTTCAATCACTTTTCATATATTTTTCTGTGACTCTGGCTTTCTCTCTGCATTCCATAGAAATTCCTAGTTTGCAGTGTGTCTGTGCGTGTGTATGTTTATATGTGTGTGATTGTGTCAGTGTATAAATGTGTGTGTGTCGCTGTGTCAGTGTGTGAATGTGTGTGTATGTGCATGTGTCTGTTTCTGTGTGAGTGTGTGTATGTGTGTGGTGTGTGCATGTGTATCTTTGTGAGAGTCTGTATGTGTGTTGTGTAAGTGTGTGTATGTCTGTATATGTGTGTTTATGAGTATGTGTAGGTATGGTATATGTATTCATGGGTGTGTGTGGGTATGTTTTATGTGTGTGAATGTATCAATGTGTGTGTCACTGTGTCAGTGTGTGTATGTATGTGTATGTACATGTGTCTGTGTCTGCATGAGTATGTGTGTGTGATATGTGTATGTGTGTCTTTGTGAGAGTTTGTGTGTGTGTTGTGTGTTTATGAGTGTGTTTGGGTGGGGTATGTGTATGTGTATGTGTGTGTGTGTGTGTGTGTGGTGATTATTTCTGAAATCACCACTCTTCAAACTCAAGCTGTTAGAAGGCAAAACAGGGAAAAATAAATAAGAAGCCAAACAATTTTGAAATTCCCAGGAAGTGACTTCATATGCATGAAAAGAGACTTGCAGTGTTGTAAAGAGAAGGCACAATAACAAGGGGCCTGCACTTTCACCATCTCCTCTGTGTTTAGAAGCAACAAATGATTTGTGAACAGGCTCCCACGTTTTGAATATGTGGGCTTCATGTTGTGGTTTCTGGATGTTGTATGGCAGGTGTTCCAACTTGACCACGACATCCTGCTCTGGACCTGAAGTGAGGCAGGAGTTACTGCTGCCGTTGTGTTAAGGGTTGATACTGCCCAAAATTAATCAGAATTTGTCATCAAAGCCTTTCCTTGTTGATGATTGGAAACTTTCAAAAGGTCCAGGTTCTCAGAACAGTAGTGTTTCCCCAGTTAGTATAGACACAACAGGAAGCCAGGACTTTTGTTGGGTATCATTTGCAGCATTTTGTCAATATATATAATAATAATATTTTTTAACAAAAAAATGGAAATAACAAAAATCTCATAACTGGAAATGTTCTATGATACAGTTCATTTATAATCTGCCCAAGGTCCTAGATTTGATCTGTAGTGTCATGTAAGACTAGTCTTGCTGATGTAAACTCATCATTCGGTATGTGAACACAGGAAAATTAGAAGTTCAATGTTATCCTTGACTACTCATGTACCTTGGCTACTCATGTACCTGTGCAACATTGGAACCTGTCTCAAAGAACAAAGAAATACAGAACTAGCTCTACATATAACTTTATTGTATTCAGAATGGAGTTCTTTAATCTGATATGCCTCAATTTCTTTCTGTGAATAAGACATACATAAATCAAGTACTTTATGTTATATGAAATAATGAATATAAGGACTCCTGTGTTAAACATATGGTGACTGATAGAAACCTTTAATGATAAGTGGAGACAACTTTGTTGGTTGCTGTTGTCTTGTAAATCCTCAGCAAGTTATAAGTTCTGATATGTGATTTAAAGGTTTTATTAAAAGGGCGAAAGATAAATAAAACTTAGAGTCTCAAATTTTAAGTTTTACACTTAGAAGATTAAAGTCATTAATACTGTATATTTTGCTTCTTGCTAGTTGAGAATTAAAAATTATAATGGAAAATAAATACATTACAGGACAAAAAAATAGATCATTGGCCACTAGAATATTGCCTCATTGAACTAAACAGTTGTTTACTTCATATCTAAACATATTATGGTTCAGTTCAAGATTATATAACAAAATATTAAAATTTGAGATAAACATAACTTGTCTTTGATTTATTGAATATCTTAATTGAACTGTACTCTTATTTTGTAAACAAAATAGTATTATCATTATCAAGTGAAAGATAAAATTATACAAATTGGGAATAAGTTTACTTTGTATAACAATTGTGAACACTAATTTTCCTTCAAACTAATTTTTCTTTCAAATGAAACTTATTGTAAGTTAAAAAGAATAATGAAAGAAATGAAAAATAGAGCCTTTAACTGTTAATCTTGTTACTAAAATAATTTTGAAAAACTTGCATGTTTAGGAAATATTTAAGAAAATTAAGGTTTTTAAAAATTCTTTAGTCATATAACAGATGTTAACTAAATAATATTTCTCTAACAAAATATTTTATTTTACAAGTTAATTTGTTTATTTTACTAATTTTTTCTCATGAGTATTATAACTTTAAAATTGTAAGTGTTACATTTTCCCATTTATTCATTCAAATATATTTGCAGGAATTGTCTCTCCAATATATGGTTATTTGTTTAATTGTCAAATTCAAATTCCTTCAACCATATAGCCAATATAGATTGAAAAGGAATCATTATTATAGTTAATATAAAGTGATTGAACTTTTGAAAATAATGTTATCATTAAATTTTTCTAGAAAATTTTTTTTCATCTCACACTAGCTTATGACCAAAATTGAATTCACGTAGTTACATTCTAATAATTACAACTTATTTTCAAAATGGTCAATAACTTCATTATCTGGGAAACTGTCTTAGGCTACTTTTTATCAGTTTGTAAAATATTTTGGCCAATCATCCCATATAAGCTATAAGCCATATTTATTTTCTGTCAATCATTCACATGCCATGTTTTAAAAAATATCTATTTCTATTTTGTGTATATAAATGTTTTGTTTGCATGTATATATATGCAGCATATTTGTGGCTGCTGCCCCTGAAGCTCAGAAAGGGTATCTGATATATTGGAACTAGAATTATGGATTCTGTGGCTGCCATGTTGCTTTTAAATTTTGAAACTGGTTCTTCAGCAAAAACAAGTGGACTGAACCAATGAACCACCATTGTAGTCCAGGTCCTGTGCTTTTATGGTTATATCACTTGAGAAATAAAAAATACGCACTCAAAACCTGTTACCCAAATAAGCCCAATTTATGCCTGACTTAGAGAATTCTGAGTTTATGAAAGTGAATTGTATTCAAAATATCCATGAAGTTCTTAAAAATACATGAATCTTTATTTGCAACTGGTTATTCATTGATATCTTGTGTGACTATTATAATCTGAATGTGATTTCACAGAAAATTGAGTTACTTGTCAAGGAGTCAGAGAATTTGCTTTGAAGTAACCAGTGGTTGATTTTTGGATTTCAGAGGTCTAATCAACCCATTTGCTAATATGTCCTAGGGCTGATAAAATAAAATTTGATTCTTCTATCTCTTATTGACTTAGCAAATTTGAAAACTTTTAGATTTTTTCCAAAGAAATATAATTTCAAGGAAAAATAAATCTATATCTGCTACTATAAGCTTTCCCATCTAATATAATATAATTTAACAACACTTCATTCTACTTAAATGTGTAATGACTGAAGAGCTTAAGGGCATAGAATAGACCCAAGCATGTGTTGCAGCAAGTCCTGACTGTAAGATTTATTAACAATCAGCAATGTCCCAAACACTGCCTTGAAGTGCAGTGAACAGAATGAAGAATCTGCTTCTTTCCAGGAACTTGTAGGAAACTAGAAAAGCAATTAAGTGAACAAAGCATGCTTTGATTAGATGTGAACTGTGCACTAATTCCAGAAAAAGAAGGAGTTCAAACTTAGTGTTGATTAAGTGGGATTCAAAAAATATGTAAATTGATAAATTGAATATATCGCTGGCAACAAACATCTACTTTTGCTGCTTCATGCAAAGTCATCATTTGAGATTTCACATCTTAATAAACAAACATGCGCCACAAGGCAAAATTAAACTGGATATATTCTAGACATGAGATATTGCAGTCTTTTGACAAAACAGCAAAAGGAAGTATATAGTTTTATGGTTTCATAATGTCATGGTCCTCATTTGGCATCTCTTACTAACTAATAACAATTTTTGTCTCAGGCTAAGACAATTGCCATGATAAATTATATAGATTTCACAAAGGTAGCAAGGAAATTTATGCTGATTGATCACAAACTGTCTGAATGAATGAATGATCAATCAGCTATTGATATTTTTAAACTAAATATGAAATGTTTGAAAGTTAAAGTAATTAATAATAGGGCAACAGGAGAAGGTGTCTTCACATCAAATGTATCATCAAAGTGCCCAAGTAATACTTTATAAAAAGAAACCTGAGAGACATAGGTGCAAAGACTGAGGGGAAAAAAAGGCAAGGAAAAGGTAAGGGAGATCTGATATATGAGTACAAAGCAGAGGGAAGGAAAGAGGCACGAGACCAAGGTAGGGGAACATTCTAAAAGGAAACATGTTCAAATTTTGCTGAAACTATCATATCATTTATTTTGAAAAATAATGTTATAGGTAAAAAGAAAGGCACCAAACAGATCTCAACTTACAGTTTCATATTAAAAATACTGATAAATATAAATGTTCGAATATATTATTTGTAGTGAGTGAAAAGAATGTATTCCTTCCTGGAGACTTTAAATTCACTTTCTTACACCAATGTCAGTAACTCCATAATGGCTCAATGTCCTTTATGATTTTTAACAAGAGAAATGCTTTTAATTCATTTCTGAGTTGGGAAGCAAAGCTTTGTAAGTAAACAAAAAGAAAATTATTTAAAATATTTATACCCTTTTGTCACAAAAAATGTTTCTAATGAAGTTTGTTATCTGAATTATATTCCTCAGAAGGTAAATATATGTGATCCATATATATGTACAAATATATAACATTAAATATCAGAGCTTATTTTCTCTAACATATCAACAAGAATATATTTGCTTATAGTGTTCATAATATATGTGGTTTTGTCAAAATTATAATTCTTCACAAAGAGTAAAAGCGAATCCATACTTAGAAAATATATTAATTAGGGTTATAACTGAATCTTGGGGACATGTAAGTTACATGATGATATTTTTCTCACTTTGGACATTGTTTTTATGAAATATAAGTCCTTTACCTCTGTGGTCTTAGTAGCATGAATGATGTACAACTCTTTCAGACTAGGTCTATGTTTACTTCAATTTGTAGTGAGAATTTTGGAATTTTGGGTTCTTTAAAAAAATACAGATATATTACTTAAAAAACATTTTTGCTTAAATCTGGGTGTGGGAATATGGGGCTGCATCACAGTAGCTATGTATTATTTGCCTTTTCTTCTAGCAGTGATTTTGGCAGCTGCAAATATTTTCTGTGATTTTGTGATATTTGGAATTCTGGGGACTTTTCCTAGTGTATACAAATCCTAAGGTTCGGAAAGGCATGGTGGGTTGCTGATTGGTTGTTGGTATGTTATCGATTATGGGTGGCCACTGTTGGTTACAGTTTGCTAGGTAGTCATGTGCAAAGAAGAAATTAGAAATCTTGTTAGTGAAGATCGAACTTGCCCCAAGGCTCTTGGCTCCCCTAATTGCAGAAACCATTCTAACTATAAATTTTTCCCCCTTTTCGACCCCTGACTTTTTTCAGGGATCTCTTTCCTTTCCTTTCTATCCGTTTTTCTCTTATCTAGTGTTAAGCAGTTGAAAGATAGAAGAAAAGGGTGGAAGAGAGAAGAATCAATAAAGTAGAAAGTCTACTTACACAATATCTGTACCTATCTATCTACCTATCTATTTATCTATCTATCTATCTATCTATCTATCTATCTATCTATCTATCTAAAATCTATATAGCTATTATTTATTTCAAGGTAGATGCTAAAGAGAAAACATGGTGCTTAAGAATGTGCATTGCTCTTAAAAAGAACTTCAGTTTGGATCCTAGCATGCATATAGTACCTTTAAATTTAGCTCCACAGCACTTGATACACTGTTCTGATCAGTAGAGACAGGTACACTAACATGCTCACATATATCCCACCCTACAAACATTAACATATATATGTGTGTGTGTGTGTGTGTGTGTGTGTGTATCTAAATTGAATTTAAATATATTCAAATTAAACTACCAGATTGCTTTATAATATTCTATGTCACATGCTAATTTTTAAGTCTCATATTTTTGAGAATGACTACAGTGAATTTAAAATGACTAAGATGATTTTAGTGATTAAAACCTATTGTATTTTGTATGCATATATATGTTTATTTCTCAATATTAATATTTTATTTTCTGTGGATAATATCTGCCAAAGAGATGGATTTTTAAAATGTTCTGAATATTGAATATATATATATATACATATATACATATGATAGATAGATAGTTTAAGATAGATAATTGATAGATGGATAGATGATACATAGATAGATGACAGATATATGCAGTGTGTACTATTTGTTCAGATTTTCAAATATCCTTCTTCACTGAATTAGTCTTTCCATTGAATCAGGCACATAATTCATACCTACTGTTGTATATGGGTTATTTGCTACTTTATCCATCCAATTATGATGTTCAAATACCTAACAAGGACCCCATTTGCACATTTTCTCTGTGATACACAATAAAATTCGGACAGTGTCTTTTATATGTAACTGTGCTCTACTGGTTCAGGATCCTACCTAGAATTAAATTTGAAAGAATAACTTCTCGAGTCTGAGCTTGAGGTCAAATCCATATCCATCTTATGGTTTCTTATTTTATCCCAATTGTTTTTCTACATATATATTTGAAATTTTATTTAAAGCTATTTTTATAGATATGTAATTTTTATAACTATGTAATGTCATCAAAACTCTTGTCATATGTCATATTAGGAAACTTCTAGAAGCAATGAAAAAATGGATTTTTTAACACTCCACAATTTCAACCTTAGAACAAGATATGCCCTTCTATTAAATAATGGCAGGGCTGTTATAGGTCTAATCAATTATTCTGTTATTGGAATTTGAACTAGTTTAATATTTATTCTACTTACATGACTTGGAATAGGAAGACATTTCTATATTTCAACATGTTCTTCATTATCTTCTACTCCTTTAAGTTAGTTGAACTGAAAATAAATCATTGTATATATTTCAGGTATATGACTTAATGTTTTGATAGAGATATAGTGGAATGGTTACAACAAACTACAAAATAATTGTACTTACCTAATATTTTCTGTAGTGAATGTAAAATCTACTTTATTAACAAATATTTAATATACAATACATTGTAGTTAAGTTACTATTACTATGACAAGACACCATGACCAAAGCAACTTTTGGATGATAGGGTTTATTTCAGCTTATAGTTGTACGATATAGTCTCTCATTGGAGGAAGTCAAGACAAGAATGTAGAGACAAGATCTGAAGCACAGGCCATGGAGGAGTGCTGCTTTCTGGCTCCATTAGCCTTTAGTCTAATTATAGATCGAGAGGGAGGTAATGAAAGATGTTTCCTCAGCAACATCAGTATTGTCATATCTGGCTTCTGTTCTTGGGAAAGTCATTCCAATCTCTACAGAGAGGCACAATTAATTATATCATGCAAAGAGAGAAGACAATGTTGCATAGATTGGTGGTGAGGATACAGATACATCCTCTTCTAAGGAAGGAGGCCATTTTGTCAGATTTAGTGAGCCTTTTGGAATCTAAGGATTCAATGCCATTGTCCACCTGAGGGCCCTCCCACACACTGTCATCCCAAGTCATAGGATCCTACTGTTTTTCAATCAGTGCTATTACTGTAACTGCTGACACTCTACAAGACTGGCATATAAATTTGTATTGTTGTAACTCAACCAACTAAATAATAAGGCTTGCATTTGAATTTTTCCAACTTGAGCTTTATGGGTAAAGGGAGATGATTCTTTCCCTGTGCATACTTAGAAACTTTTAGATTCTTTATGTCCATCTAGATCTAGTAAAATGTGTTATCCAGCTCATTTTATTTTTTTGTAATTTTGTTCAAAGATGCTAAAATGAACTAGTCAACATCAATCATTATTTTTTCCACAAATATTTAAAAGATTTATACAGAGTCATTAAATTCATTTCAATTCAAACAAGGCAACTCAGATTCATAGGTGTATTTTTCTTAGTAAGTTCTTTGATAGTATACAGCATTTTTAATGTTCTCTATAATTTCTAGTGAGTATTTAGTGCCCATAGGTTCCATCCATCAAAAGTCCTAATTCTGTTATACCACTAAACATTATAGAAAAAAATATCCTATAGTTCTGTTTCTCAGGAGTAATTTCTGGTACCATAGTTTGTTTCAGTCAAGGTTCTCAAATAAACAAAATCAAACAAAGAGTACAAATCTTATTTCAGAAGTAATCTTTTAATTTGGTCAGATAGCAGCAGGAACATCCAATCCTTTAATTCATGCACTCAGTTCACCTTTATTATCCTTGTTCAAAAGAGGAAGAATACATGAAGGTCAAGAATTAACCAGAGTTCTCATTGTTATATGCTGAGTGAGTAGGATCAATATTTCCCATTAAGCTTGTTGGGTCTAAAACTTATAATTTTCCTATTTCTGGTTTCATTTGGATTAATAATGAATCACATTAACAACAATAATAAGATTTTTACTATGTGATGAAAAACATATAAAAATATAGAAAGAAAATGAATGTTTCATTCTAAAATTCAATGCACACTTCAGGATCAGGTATCCTCAAAACAAGGTGGAAACATTCAAGCTTAGAATGAGTTCTGCCTTTAAGGTCATCAATATTATACATCATTTATTTTCTGTATCATTATTTAAAGAAATTCTATTCTTTACAAATTCTGAACACAATTAGGATAAAAATAGTCTTTTTCTCTTAGGGCAGAAAAATTACCATCATTGAACACTCCAAAAAGATAATGGAAATATTATCTAGAAGAGATACTGTTTAGCAGAGCTTTTAGGAACAATTTTTAGCTTTTTTGTAACGTTACATTAAACACACCCAGTTGTCAGATTGCCATTCTGTGGTGAATATTCTGGCTGTGAGAGTTTTCAAAGCATGAGGCCATCCAAAGCAACATACAGATGTAGGCGGTCCTGTCCACCAGAGGAGGTTAGCATCCTTTCTGTGTGTTTGACATAAATCTTTGTGCAACAACAAATGCAACTCTATTCCTGCTGTTTTTAAAATGCAAGTTTTGCTCCTTTTTTGATACTTTTAAAACAGATGTATCACATGAGGGGGTGGGAAGAGAGAGCAAGAACTCAGAAATATTTTAAGAGAGAATATCTTTACTCATAAAAGGACACTAGAATTGTATTGAATCAGTAAGAGAAATATGTTTTGATGTCCTAGTTAGGTGATCAAAGTGAGAAATTAAAGCCGATTACAGTCTTCTATATGACATCTTTGAAAAACTTGATAGGATCATATACTTTTTTTAAATAAATTTATTTATTTATTGCTTCAGGTTACATCTCCATCAGAGTGTCCTCTTTAGACCTTTCCCAGTCCTGCCTTCGTACCCTCTACCTCATAACCCTTCCATCCCACTCCTCTGGAGTAGAGTATCCCTACATAACAGTCCCCCACCCCAGTTCAGCAGTCATATGAGGGCTAAGAGCCTCCTCATACACTAGGTGCCTACAAGGCAGCATCACTAGGGCAAAGTGTCTCATTGACAGGAAAAAAAAAATCTATGTTCCTGTTCTCTTTGGTGCATTGTAAAATCTGACTATAAGTGATTAGATGCCATGTGCATCCTTATGAGTCTGGGTTAGCTCACTCAGGATGAGCTTCTCTAGTTCTATCCATTTGGCTGCAAATTGCATAATTTCATTGTTTCTGATAGCTGAGTAATATTCCATTGTGTATATGTACCACAACAAAAAACCCAGAATTGGGTCTGGAGAGATGGCTCAGAGGTTAAAAAACCCAGAATAGCTAAATCAATCCTGTACAATAAAAAAGCATCTGGAGGTATCACCATCCCAGATTTCAAGCTGTACTACAGAGCAATAGTAGTAAAAACAGCATGGTATTGGTATAGAAACAGACCAGTAGATCAATGGAATCAAATTGAAGACCCAGAAATGGACCCACACACCTATGGCCACCTAATTTTGACAAAGAAGCCAAAACTGCACAATGGAAAAAATACAGCATCTTCAACAAATGGTGCTGGTCCAACTGGATGTCCACTTGTAAAAGAATGAAATTAGACCCATTCTTATCACCTTGTACAAAACTTAAGTCCAAGTGGATAAAAGACTTTAACATAAGGCTGGTCACACTAAATCTACTAGAAGAAAAAGTGGGAAAAACCCTCGAACTCATTGGCACAGGTGACAACGCCCATGGACTTTTAATGGTCTCTGCATAGCTGGGTGAAACCCAATGGGATTGAGTCGCTCAGTTTGTTAGAGTCTTATAACTCTGTAGCTTTATGGCTGTTTTCCCCGCTTTCAAAATGCATCCGTGTAGGCCGCCGCCCTCTTGGATCCTAGTTTCATATTCTTAATAGTGAGATAAGTTTATTCATAAACAACATTCATAAATGATTCCTTTTTTAATTAATTCATGCTTCCAGTGATAACATTTTATCACTATTTGCATTATATATTTTTCCATTTGTACACAAATATGGTTAGACATATATAGACACATGATTTCAGAAATAGCACTACAGGAACACGTATTAGATATGATCAATGTTGCATGAATTAATGTATACTTAATTATATCTTGGGGTTTTTTTTTCTAGTTTAGTCCCAAAGATGATTTCATTACACAATTGTGACCATGTTGAATAGAAACAATTTTATATACTTTTTCCATATTGTAAAGTTTGAAATTATTTTTTTCACTTTAAAGCTATTAGCACTTCCAGAGGGATGGTAAATGGCAAACACAATAGCTGCTTCCCATTGTTGTTTTGCTCTTAGCTTTGGAGGATGAGTTGCAGGTGTTTAATTGTTTCTCTGTCTTGTGTAGAGATGGTTCTGGGGATTCAGGTGAGGTCCTCCTCATTGAAAGGTTCTTCTCACTCTTAAAAAAAAAAAGGTTTCATTTATGTTGACTTATTTTTTTTAAATCCATGTCCTGTTTTTTTTATTATTTTGTTCATGTAATCAAAATTATTACTATGACCAGTAATTGTTATACAGTTCCCTTTATTGAACCTAATTTGTATTGTTCGAACAACTTAAGGAGCATATCTCAACACTCTGTTTTATCTGATAATAGAATAGGAATATTGACTTTTGACCAACTGTTTAGGTTATTAAGTTCTATATAAAATTATTTTACGGTATAAAACTTTTAAGGGAAAGATTTTATATAGCATGTTGTATGCGTGCGTGTGTGTGTGTGTGTGTGTGTGTGTGTGTGTGTGTGTGGTGTGTATTTACTTAAAATTTGAAATCTCTTCCACTTCTTCACTGCAAAAAGTATCCATTTAATCTGTTCTCTAACTACACAGAGTTTAATATCTACATGAATCATACTGGTATTATCATTATTTTCAGCTATTGCAAAATGATTTGCCATTTTATTGCTTTATGATATTAGCAATTTATTAATTTATTCTCAATTTCAATAACATAGACTTCAAGATACGTGTTTACTTTCCAATTTTTCAAACTTTTGTTCTAGTTTATAGCAATTTTATATTACATTCTCTATAAATAAATGAGTACAAAAGGGATCCAAAATGGTGGCACCTGCACAGATGCATTTTGAATGTGGGGAAAACAGCTGTAACACGACAGAGTTATAAGATGCTGAGCAACAATCTGACTAATAAAATTCCCATGGGGAACGCTCTCTCTCTTGGACACTCATAAAAACAGACCAGCAGAAACCACAGAACCTGCTAACTCTGGGAAGCAGGAGAATCATCACCAGGAGAGGGATTGGGATATGAGCCACTTAAATACCCAATGAGCAGCTCTGAACCCCAGACATGGTTACTCCCTAGCCTCCTGGGCCCCCAGATTTCACGAAGGCATTCTGACACCAAGAGGAAGATCAGCTGGAATGGATATATTCTCAGAAGAACCACTGTGGCCAGGGGCCACAGCATGTGGGAGGACAGCAGAACAGTATGGGAGAAGCAAGCATATTTGGGTTTGCCCAGAGGGGTGTTGAACATACAGGCCTCTCTATTGGATATGCAGTCACTGGGAAGAATACTGCAGATATCTACAGAACATTTCACCCAAACAAAAAAGAATACATATTTTTTTCACACCACACGGAACCTTCTCCAAAATGGTCCATAGAGTCAAACAAAAAGCAAGCCTGGACAGATAGAAGAAAAATGAAATAAGCCCTTGTATCTTATCAGACCACCATGGAATAAAGCTGAACTTCAACAACAACAGAAATAACAGAAAGCCTACACACTCATAGAAACTGAACAACTCCTTACTGGATAACTGATGTGATGGGTCAGGGAAGAAATAACAAAGGAAATCAAAGATTTCTTAAGATCCAACAAAAATGAAGGCACAGCATACCCAAACCTATGGGACATAATGAAAGCAGTGCTACGAGGAAAGTTCATAGCACTAAGTGCCTTCAAAAAGAAAATTGTGAGAGCTCATGTTAGCAAATTAAAAACAGAACTGGAAGAACTGGAAAAAAAGAAACAAACACTACCAAGAGGACCAGAAGTCAGGAAATCATCAAAATTAGGGCTGAAATCAAAAACATAGAAACAAAAAGAATGATACAAAGAATCAATGAAACTAAGAGTTGATTTTTTAAGAAAGTCAACAAAATAGATAAACCTTTAGCCAAAATAACTAAAAGGCAGAGGAAAAAAATCAAAATCAACAAAATCAGAAATGAAAAAGGGAAATGACAACAGACATTGAGGAAATCCAGAGAATCTTTAGGTCCTACTTTAAAAATCTATACTCCACCAAATTTGAAAACCTAAGCGAAATGGACAATTTTCATGATAGATTCCACCTTTCAAAGCTAAATCAAGATCAGGTTAACAGATTACACAGCCCTATAACCCCTAAGGAAATAGAAACAGTCATTAAAAATAACCCCCAAAAATAAATAAATAAAAGCCCAGGGCCACATGGTTTAAGAACAGAATTCTACCAGACCTTCAAAGAAGGGCTAATACCAACATTTTTTATACTCTTCCACAAAATTGAATCAGAAGGAACACTGCCAAACTCATTCTGTGATGCCATAGTAATGCTGATTCCTAAACCAAACAAAGACCCAACAAAGAAAGAACTTCAGAACAATCTTCCTCATGAACATAGATGCAAAATACGTAATAAAATACTAGAAAACCAAATCCAAGAACACATCAAAAGTATAAAACACCATGATCAAGTAGGCTTCATCCCAGGAATGTAGGGATGATTCAACATACGAAAATCCATCAATGTAATTCACAATATAAAAAAGTTGAAAGAAAAAAAAAACCACATGATCATCTCACTAGATGCTGAAAAAGCATTTGACAAAGTCCAACACCCCTTCATGCTAAAAGTCCTGGAGAGAATAGGCATATAAGGACCATACCTAGAAATAATAAAGGCGATATACAGCAAGCCAGTAGCCAACATCAAGTTAAATGGAGAGAAGCATTTCCTCTAAACTCAGTGACAAGACAAGGATGTCCACTTTCACCATATCTCTTTAACATATTACTTGAAGTTCTTGCTAGAGCAATAAGACAGCTAAAGGGGATCAAGGGGATACAAATCGGAAATGAATAAGTCAAATTGTCTCTATTTGCAGATGATTTGATAGTGTACATATACTACTTCAAAAGTTCCACCAGAGAACATTTACAGCTGACAAAAACCTTCAGCAAGGTGGCTGGATACAAAATTAATTAAAAAAAATCAGAAACCCTTCTCTATACAACAAATAAATGGGCTGAGAAAGAAATAAGGGAAACAACCCCCTTCACAATAGCCACAAACAACATAAAATACCTGGGGGTAACTCTAACCAAGCAAGTGAAAGACCTGTTAGACAAGAACTTCAAGTCCGTTAAGAAAGAAATTAAAGAGGTCATCAGAAAATGGAAAGATCTCCCATGCTCATGGATAGGTAGGATCAGCATAATAAAAATGCCAGTACTACCAAATGCAATATGCAGAGTCAGTGTAATTCCTATCAAAATACCACCACAATTCTTTACAGACCTGGAAAAAAAATTCTCAACTTCATATGGAATAAAAAAATAAAACAGAATAGCTAAATCAATCCTGTACAATAAAAAACAAAAAAACAAACAAAACAAAAACAACAACAACAACAACAACAAAACATCTGGAGGTATCACCTTCCCAGATTTCAAGCTGTACTACAGAACAATAGTAATAAAAACAGCATGGTACTGGTATAGAAAGAGACCAGTGTATCAATGGAATCGAATTTAAGACCCAGAAATGAACCTACACACCTATGGTCATTTAAATTTGACAAAAAAGCCAAAACCATACAATGGAAAAAGGACAAAATCTTCAACAAATGGTGCTGGTCTAACTGGATAACCACATGTAAAAGAATGAAATTAGACCCATACTTATCACCTTGTACAAAACTTAAGTCCAAGTAGATCAAAGACTGTAACAGAAGGACTTACACACTAAATCCTTTAGAAGAGAAAGTGGGGAAAACCCTCAAACTCATAGGCACAGGTGACAACTTCCTGAGCAGAACACCAACAGGTCAGGATCGAAGACCAACAATCAATAAAGGGGACTTCACAAAACTGAAAAGCTCTGCAGGGCAAAAGACACTATCATTCAAACAAAATGGCAACCTACAGATTGGGAAAAGATCTTCACCAACCCCACATCTGACAGAGGGCTAATAACCAAAATTTACAAAGAACTCAAGAAATTACATGCCAAGAAACCAAATAATCAAATCAAAAAATGAGGAACAGAGCTAAAGAGAATATTCATCAGGGAGGAATCCCTAATGACTGTGCTTGAAGAAATGCTCAACATCCTTAATCATCAGAGAAATGCAACTCAAGATGACTCTGAGATTCCATCTCACGCCTGTCAGAATGGCTCAAATGACAGCACATGCTGGCAAGGTTGTGGAGAAAGGGGAACTCACCCCCATTGCTGATGGGAGTACAGGCTTGTGCAACCACTTGGAGGTCAGTCTGGAGATATCTTAGAAAACTTGGAATAGCTCTGCCTCGGGACCCAACCATACCCCTCCTGTGTATATATCCAAATGATTCCTCACCAAATCACAAGGAAGTTTCCTCATCTATGTTCATAGCAGCCTTATTTGTAATAGCTAGAAACTGGAAACAACCCAGGTGTCCCTTAACTGAGGAATGGATTGAAAAACTGTGGTACACAATGGAATTCTACTCAGCTATCAGAAACAAGGAAATCATGCAATTTGCAACCAAATGGATGGAACTAGAGAAGCTCATCCTGAGCGAGCTAACCCAGACTTAGAAGGATGCACATGGCATCTATTCACTTATAGTCACTACAACCAATACACCAAAGGGAACATGAGCATAGACTTTTTTTCCTGCCAATGAGATACTTTACCCTGTTGGTGCTGCCTTGTAGGCCCCCAGTATATGAGGAGGCTCATGGCCCTCATTGACTGCTGAACTGGAGTGGGGAATTGTTATGTAGGGAAACTCCACTCCAGAGCAGTGGGATGGAAGGGATATGTGCTAGAGGGTGGTAGGGTGGGACTGATAGGGGTGGAAAGAGGACACTGTGATGGAGATGTAACCTGAAGTAATAAATAAATATTTAAAAAATAAGTACACAAAACCGATATTATTAGTGCTTATATGTTGATTGTTCAAATATTATATGTATATGGTTATATAAATATTCATAATCATATACTCAAATAAAAAAGTGAATAGTGAGTATTATAGTCTACACTTTCCTAAAGGGATTTTCCTTTTACAGGCTTCTGGGATACAATTTGCCATTTTTAGTACAATATGTCAGACAATGTTTTCAAATAGGACTGCTGGTGCCTGTGCTCTTAAGATATGCCAAACACTTTACATTAACAATGTAATTAATTAAAAAAATTCTTCACTAGACATTCTGGATCAGGCTGTTTGATTTAGATATTTTTGTCTACGGTTAGAAGCACTGAATGGACTAGTTACTGAAGTCATATAAATGTTTCTGGCCATAAAATTCCCTCATCATTAATACTGGCATCGACATTTTCATTGTAGCTCTTATGTTAATCCATATTTATTTCTTCGTTGGCTGTTCTAGTTCAGTTTACTGCAATCAACTACCTACCATATTGTAAAATTTTACATAAAACATTAAAAGAGTAAGTCCCCTATATGTTTTCAGTTATATACTATTTTTCAGGTCCTGAAGAATTGTTGCAACATAACACTGCATTAATGTGAGGAGTGAATCAGTCCTTCATCACACAGCCATGACACATGTTCTACCACCTATTTACCCTTTGTTTGTACTTAATTCCAAATTGTTGAGAAATCTTACTGTTTCTATCTAGAACTCAATACTTTGATTTGAATCACACAGTGGAGGAGTCTTTGAATAAATACCTTGTTATAATATTAGGTTTTGTAATTCATCATTGGTGGGAAAATTAAAGAAAACCACATGTCTGAAAAGGAATATAATAAGTGAATTCCAAGATTAGTGTGGCTTGTGCATGTCTTGATTTTACATCTGCTGGATTTTATCTGAATCCTTTCGTGACCCAAAATAATAACAAATGACATTACACCTTTCAAGGGTTATGCAGATCTCTTTAATAACTTATTTATTATAAATTTCATCACACAAATTTGTGACACTATGTGTCATTATGAATTTGGTCTTGTGAGTTCGTGACACTATGTGTGATGTTCTTTAATATGGATTTGTATTCATACTTTTCTATTAACTTATTGTCTTTACATATACCTTTTCTTACAATCAAAATAGAGAAATGGTCATTCTTTATGCTTTCCTCATTGTTTTAATATGATTTTATTCCTTAATTAATATTTACTTACTTCATATTCATATGCTTTCTTGTAGCTTTCAAATAACACAAAATATAACACTTATGACAATACTCCTGTTTTCTTTTGATCCTATTTTTTATATAGTTTTAAAATTGGCTAATAAAACACAACCTCAGAAATGTTCACTTGTCTACACACTAATCTGTACCCCAAAGTTTCCTCTGCCAGTTTATTAGTTTTCACACAAGCTGAGCAATTAAAAATAGAAGAATCTCTTCTTGTGTTTTCTTGGAATTCATAAGCTATCATTATTTGATTTTGCAGTTGTGATTATTGCCGTGATACAACACCGTGACCAAGCAACTTGGGGAGAGAGGGGTTTATTTGGTTTACACTTCCACATTACTGTCCATCATGGAAGGAATCAGGAGGGGAACTTAAACAAGGCAGAGAACTGAAGGCAGGAGTTCACACAGATACCATGCAGGAGTGGAGCTTACTAGCTTGTTCCCCATGGCTTGCTCAGCCTACTTTCTTATTGAATCCAGGAAACCCTCCCCAGGGCTGGCCCTATTGCAATGGACCAGACCTTCCCACATAAATTATTACTTAAGAAAATGCCCAACTAGCTTGTTCACAGACCAGATTTATGAAGGCATTTTCTCCTCCCTTGCACTGCCCTCTTCTCCAGTGACTGCTGCTTCTGTCAGGTAGACATAAATTAAGCCAGCCCAATTACCATTTGCCAACTTGAGAAACAAACATTACTATCAAGCCACACACTTCCTTTCTTATTCATTCCAAGATCTCACATTTGAGTAACATGACCCCCATAAGCTAATACATTTCAATACAAATCACCAGGAAGTTCCACTATTTGAGAAAGAGTATGTGATGTTGTCTTGTTGGAGTGGGTAAGGCCTTGTTGAGAAAGTGTGTCACTGCAAGAGGGTCTTGAAGTTTCAAAGGTCCATTTCAGACCTAGTCTCTCTTGCTATCTTCCTATGCTTGAGGATCAGGATGTAGCTCTCAGCTACTTCCCCAGCAGGATACCTGTCTGCCACCATGCTCCACACCATCGTGATAATGGACTAATCACTGAAACTATAAGCAAGTCTCCTATAAACATTTTCACTTATAAGAGTTGCCATATTCATAATGTCTCTTCACAGCAATAGAATAGTGACTAAGACAGAAGTTCTGGATTACTGCAGACTGGGTTATTTCTCTGTACAGACCATGCTGCTTGTTGAGATAATGTAGACATTTGGAAGTTTGGATTAGGAAAGCAGTGGAATGGTAATAAGTAATAATGGAACATAATAGGAGCACGGAAGGCACTGGTTCTGAGAACAGTATAGATTATGACATGCCAGATCAAGAGGCTTCAGAGGTGAAGCATATAAGCAAGTGGCTGAAAAGATCGTTCTTGAGATGTTTTGACACAGAATGTGGCTGCTTTTAGTCCTGTCCTAAAAAATTACCTGAGATAAAATTAATGGCACTTGGTAAGATTTCAAAATGTCTTATTATTGACTGTTTCATGTGGTTTTTATGATCACTCCTATGAACACCTAATAACAAAAAGGAAAAAGCTGGACACAGAAATACAAACTGTACAGTATAAGGAGCACCAGGAAGTGTAATGCCATTAAGTCCAGTGCTCAAGGAAATAAAAAAAAAAAAATTTAAAATCCTGATGCTAAATGTAGTTAAGGGAGTGGTTACCTCGGGACAAAAATTTGCCAGTAGAGCTGGCAACTTATGAACAGGAGTTAAAGGAAAGTAGTAAAGGAAACCATCAACAACAGAAAACTGTTATAAAAGTAACTGAATGAGGGGGCAAAGCTTCACCCCCTGGAAGCAATGAAACTTTACAGCTGCATCACATCATTCTGGCTTTATCCAGGAATATACAGGATAGGTGTGCAATCCCCCTGCTAATACCATTCTGGCTTACCCCTTATCTCCACCTTAGACTATTAAGATTGCAGGTGGACCACCATCTTTGCTCTGAAAATACATGGATACTGGGGTCCATATTTCAGTATTGAAGCTGAAGTGACAAGGAAGGTTTCCACTGAGTCATCTTTCCAGTTCTTTCGATTAGATGTCTTAAAAAACATGAACAATGTCCTGTAAATACTTGGTATTTTATGTTATATATACTTTTAAATCACTTCTTCATCCTTTCTTCATGTTCTCTTCCTTCTCAACCATAGTGGGTAAATAGGAATGGGCTGAACAAATCACTGTATCATTCTTATAGCTGAAGTTTTACTTCTTAAATATACTGTAAGAAAGCAATTAAAGACATTTCCTACTGATATATCATTCTCCTGCATAAAAAGAATAAACAATATATTTGAAGAATGAAATTCAACTTATTTTTTATGTAGTTTTACCAGAGGAAATAAGAACTCCATAAGAAGACCAATAGAGTCAACCAATCCAGGCCTATGGAGGCTTATAGAGACTGAAGAACCACCCAAAAAGCATGTATACAATGGACCTAGGCCCCTACACATATGTAGCTGATGGGCAGCTGGTCTTCATGCAGATCCCATAGCAAGTCGACCTTGGGCTGTCTCTGACCTGGATTCTGTTGCCTGATTGTGGAACACCTTACTCTAGCTGGGCTGCATTGCCTGGACTCAGTGGAAAAGGATGCTCTTAGTCCTAATGAGACTTGATAAGCCGGGGTGGGTGGACACTGGAGAATCCCCTTAACTGAGGAGAAGAGGAGGAGGGAAAGGGTGAAAAGAGTGGGATCATGGTACTGACTAAAGAGGAGAGAAGGAGCTGAGATTGGAATGTAAAATGAATAAATTAATTAATTAGAAAAATATTGCAGAGAGTTTAAAACACAAGATTGCAAAAAGTGTAATTTTTTAATAATTTATTTTTTATTTCTTCAAGTTACATCTCAATCACAATCCCCTCCCTACTCCCCCTCCAGTCCCACCCTTCCACCCTCCACCCCTTCAACTCCCCATCCTCTTCCCTTCTTTTTTTTTAGTTTAAGGTATTTCTTTTTCCCCCCAACAGCTCTCCCTTTCAGTCCAACAAATGGTTCTTTTCTTATAACTATAAATACAATACAAAACAACAGAAATAAATAGGCCACAATTATAAGAGTTATATGGCTTAGCATACATTCCCAATGTCCAGTCCATATATATGTATTTGGCACCTGACTTTAACACTCTACTATCTAACCATCTCCATGAGTTTAAAGTTCTATATCTAACTCAGCTTTCATACTAACTTGCCTCACAATTTTAAAAATATCTTCTTAGATCCAGAACACACTCTTGATTCCTAAACACTCAAAATTTAACTATGAGACTATAGCTATCTATTCTTCAACCACCTCAGAGACCTGAGAGGCATAAATATATCTGATTATATAGGAAGTGCAGGGCCTCCAGCTTCCAAAAAAAGAAATGGCCTAACAGGTATTGTTCCTAGTAATGCTTAAAAATGAAATGTCAGGTTTTGACCTCTTGCTACCAACTGTCATAAACTGTTTAAGATAATTAAGAAATGGAAACTAACAGTCATGCAAACGTGTCATTTTGTTAGTTACTATGACAGTCTATCACAGTTATTTTCTAAGTTACTCAGAAATCAAGTTGCTAAGAGACAAGCAATATTTGCTTATGTAAATATAAGAGATAGATAGAGCATCTTCAAAAACCTCAAGAGATCTGCAGAATATGGTATTCAAAGATTTTTTTCTTAAGATTTTTTGATATCGAGACATGTCAGCTCCTGACAGCACCCCCTATTCTACTCCAAGTAGAAGATGAGCATCGAAGAATCTCCAGTGGGAGATGATTGAATTGGTGGTAAGCCTTTCTCTTGGCAAGAAAAACCCCTTGCTTCAACTGTAGACAGACTTCTGTCCAAAAAGGACAAAACTTGGAAGCAGGTAAGTCGACAGCCTAGCTCTGCCAAGACAGGGTAGGTAAGTACTTCATACTTCCTGCTCTACAATCAATGTCTGTCAGAGAAACGGGGCCAAATGGCTGAAGATTGATGCTGTAATGTATGGAGAGAAAATGGGAACTGTCCAGGCAGCCACTGGTATGCCATTTCTTAGTTTTGGAAAAAGTGTAAATTTTAAATATAATTAAATGAACCACATTCACTTATTACTCAGAATATATGTATTAATGGGAAAATGTCTGTAAGTAGATTTGACAAAGGAGAAATTTTTAATGGGTGGAGAATGGGTATGAAAAGTTTGAAATTCATTTGACTAACATAATTAAATCGTGTATAAATTTTTAGTTAAAAAAGGAGACACTTTCTAAGTTTCTAATAAGCTAAATTAGTAAAAATAAGCCTGGGTTTAGCGACAAAAATGTACATATGGGTTTGAGTGATAATTCTCCATATATATGTTATATATGGAGATATTATATTAGATATATATATATATATATATACAATATATATAAAATGTATTATAGTATAATGATGCAATTGTACTTAACTACTGATACATAATATCTCATATTTACTATATATGTTGTTATCAAGACATGTAACAGGAAAACTAAACAACTTATCTTTGTCTACAGATAAAAACATAATGTTTGTTTCAAATTATGTGTCCAATTTTGAAATCACTGTTTTTTCTATTATCAACCCTAGACTTTTAAGTAAGAAATGGAACAGAATATCCAGGGTTGTATCATATGTGCTATGTGTGTTTTCATCCAACTAAAACATTCACTGTACAGGGCTAAGACCATGTATATTAGAATGCTATTTTTCCACGTGTGCATTTACTATGGAAGGATTTCCCATCAAAGTGATTACATAAAAATAATAGTGATATTTCTGTAAGTTAAAATATTATCAAACAAAATTTAAAAACTTAATAAAAATTTGATTGTCATGAAATATTAAAAATAAGTATTTCCTGGAAGAATCATTGGATTTAGAAATCTAAAAACAATAGAAAATAGTAACTCAGGGAATGTAAGGGATTTAAGCGACAGATTTATAAATATAAACCTTGATAACTAATGGATTTTTAATATAAATAAACTAAGTAAATGAGCCAAACCCTGAGTATATTAGAAACTCACAAAGCCTATCAAATTATTCCTGTTTAGGTAAAAGTAATAGTAATTAAATGGTTACTCATTGTAATTTTGCTAGACTTTCATATAAAGCAACTGTAGGGAGTTAGATTAATATAAATTGGATTTAGTAAATATCTAGTTTTCTGATACAGTCTCTAATCCAGGGCATGAAGATCAACTTGGCTGTGAGCAAATAGCTTATCAGCTTGTGGACTAAAAACAAGGATGAAGTCACGTGAAAGTTATGTGAAACAAGGGTAGCCTATGGACTAAAAACAAGGTTGAAGCCAGGTGAAACAAGGAAAGACTTTATGACCTAGCATTGTTTTCAGCTGCTAAGTGGGCAGAGCCCAAATTAAGCTGAAGCATGTGGAACAAGGAAGGATATACTATTTAAGGACAAGTGGATGAGCCCGGGAGAGCTGAGTGCTAGAGAGCTCCATGATAGAGAGCTCCAATGCTAGAGAGCTCTGATGCTAGCAAGCTCTGATGCTAGGGAGTCTGCATGATAGAAAGGACAACAAGTAGTTTGTATCCTCTGATGGAGAAAGTGCTGGTGGACTAATGGCCTGATCTCCCTGAGGCAGAAAGAAGCTGGTAAACAGAGAAAGCCCCAGCAAGACAGCAAAAGGCCAAGGACTAAACCCTGTGGCTCAGCTTTTGCCTAAAGGGGTTTGACCTGTCGGAACAGTGGCCTGAACGAAACTGTGGCCAGCATTAAAGACTTAGGCAGAGAGACAAAGTTGCTGATACGAAGGAAATAAGTTGGCCTACAGAAAGCTGAGATACTCCAGAAGAAAGACTGCTAAGTGCATTAAAGGGTCTACCCCAGAGACTCTTTTCCTGATGATGGAGCACCTGTCCCAGAGACTGTATTCTTCTACAAGGTTATGAAAATAATTGTTCCATATGAAATTGAGAATAGCTCTTTCCAAGTCTATAAAAAATTGTGTTGGTATTTTGATAGGAATTGCATTGAATCTATATATTGCTTTTTGGTAGGATGGCCATTTTTATTATGTTGATCCTACCTATCCATGAGCATGGGAGATCTTTCCATCTTCTAAAGGCCTCTTCCATTTCTTTCTTCAAGGGCTTGAAGTTCTTGTTGTACAGGTCCTTTACTTGCTTGGTTACAGTAACCCCCAGGTACTTTAGGTTGTTTGTGGCTATTGTGAAGGGGGTTGTTTCCCTTATTTCTTTCTCAGCCCATTTGTTTGTTGTATAAAGAAAGCCTTCCGATTTTTTTGAATTAATTTTGTATCCAGCCACTTTGCTGAAGGTGTTTATCAGCTCTAAGAGTTCTCTGGTGGAATTTTTGGGGTCGCTTATGTATACTATCATATCATCTGCAAATAGGGATAATTTGACTTCTTCGTTTCCAATGTTTATCCCCTTGATCTGCTTTAGTTGTCTTATTGCTCTAACAAGAAGTTCAAGTACTATATTGAAGAGATATGGTGAAAGTGGACATCCTTGTCTTGTCCCTGAGTTTAGAGGAAATGCTTCAAGTTTCTCTCCATTTATTTTGATGTTGGCCACTGGTCTGCTGTGTATTGCCTTTATTATTTATAGGTACGGTCCTTGTATGCCCGTTCTCTCCAGAACTTTTAGCATGAATGAGTGTTGGATTTTGTCAAATGCTTTTTTCTGCATCTAGCGATATTATCATGTGGTTTTTTTCTTTCATCTTGTTTATATGGTGAATGACGATGATAGACTTTCATATGTTGAACTATCCCTGCATTCCTGGGATGAAGTCTACTTGATCATGGTGTATGATACTTTTGATGTGTTCTTGAATTCGGTTTGCTAGTATTTTATTAAGTATTTTTGCATCTATGTTCATGAGGGAGATTGGTCTGATACCCCACTCCAGAGAAATGGGACAGAAGGGTTAGGAGGTAAAGAAAAAAAATGAAATGTGATGTTTCGGCCTTTTACTACTAATTGTCATAAACTGTTTAGGATAATTAAGAAATGCAAACTAATGGTTATGTAAGCCGGTCATTCTGTTAGGTACTATGACAGCCTATTATAGTTACTTTCTAAGCTAATCAGAAATAAACCTGCTATGAGACAAGCAACATCTGCTTACCCTAATATAAGAGATAAATAGGGCCTCTTCAAAAACCTCAAGAGATCTGCAGAATATGGCATTCAAAGATGTTTTCGTAACTTTAGATTTTTTTATATCAAGACATATCAACTCCTGAAGCACCCCCTATTCTACCCCAAGTAGAAGATGAGCATCAAAGAATCTCCAGTGGGAGATGATTGAATTAGTCGCAAGCCTATCTCTTGGTAGGAAAAGCACCTTGCTCCAACTGTAGACAGAATGCTGTCCAAAAAGGACAAAACCTGGAAGCAGGTAAGTCGACAGCCTAGCTCTGCCAAGACAGGTTAGGTAAGTCCTTCATACTTCCTGCTCTACAATCAATGTCGAGAAACGGGGCCAAATGACTGAAGATCGATGCTATAATGTATAGAGAGAAAATGGGTACTGTCCAGGCAGCCACAGGTATGTCATTTCTTAGTTTGGGAAGCTGCAGGCCCTGTACTTCCTATAAAATCAGACATGTTTATCCCTCTCAGGTCTCTGAGGTGGTTGAAGAACAGATAGCTAGAGTCTCATAATTAAATTTTGAGTTGTTTAGGAGTCAAGAGAGTGTTATAGATCTAAGAAGATACTTTTAAAATTGTGTTGCAAGTTAGTATGAATGTTGAGTCAGATATAGAACTTTAAACTCATGGAGATGGTTAGATAGTAGAATGTTAAAGTCAATTACCAAATACAAAAGGACTGGACATTGGGAATGTACGCTAAGCCATATAACCCTCATAACTGTGGCCTAATTACCTCTGTTGTTTTGTATTGTATTTATTATTATAAGAGAAAGAGCCATTTGTTGGACTGAAAAGGGAAACTGTAGGGGGAAATAAGATATACCTTAAACTTAAAAGAAAAAAAAAAGGGAAGAGGATGGGAGGTTGAGGGTGGGAGGGTGGGACTGAAGGGGGAATAGGGAGGGGACTGCTATTGAGATGAAACTTGAAGAAATAAAAAATAAAGGGAAAAAATGGTTGTAATAGTTATCAATAGGTTTAGTGGTTAGGTCATTGGGGTTGTAGGCATTCCTAGGGGTTGTAGGAATTTGTAGGGTTAGTAGTTAAGTAAGTATTTATATTTGTTATAAGTAAATATAATTATTAATAAATAAGTGTTTAATAATTTTAAAAAGTTAGGTTTCAACCAACTGTTTGATTTTTATATTCATGGTTACATTTTAGTACACAAGTCAGCATTATCAGATCTTTCATATATCACACAGAAATTGAGAAAAAGGCCATTGGAGAAATTGATATCTACTGAAAAATTGTAATAAGGTTTTTATATTTGAAAGAATTATTATTTCAAATATAGTTCATTTAAAGTTATTGAATAATAAAATAATCATGAAAATCTATACAGTACTTGTAATTCCTATCATATGCTTATTATTTTTTAGTAGTACTGCTTCACTTACTAGAAATAATGTATAGAAAACACATTAAAAATCAAGAAATATGTCTTACACAGAAACCTAGTTATCTTTTAGTTTGTTATTTTTGGTTGGACAATGAAAGCTTTTATGAGAAGGCATACCTATAAAAATGTCTTTGAAAGCTCTTCATATTTTAGATAAAAAAATAGACCTTTTAGTGTCTATAAATAAAAAGCATTTAAAATATTTATATATACAACAAATTACATATCTTATTTTCATTGTTAAATATTAATTCAATGAAAGTTTCTAGATATTTATTTGAAAATAAGGACAGAAATGTTCAAGAAAAAATAACTTTTTATGAGATTATTTAATTAGAAATATCAGTTTCGAGTGTGTCAATATTTGCCTTCACAGTCTCAAAATACAATTAAAAATAATGTATGGAATATTTGTGCAATAAACAAAGATTTTGCAACTCTTATAATTAATATTTTAAAAAATACTGAAAAGCAGAAAGCAAATAATTTCTAGTTAAGGAAAGCTAACAAATGGTAGAAATTATGATCAAAAAGAGAAAATGGTAGGATTAAACATATAAATGAATCTGAAAGTTACATAAAATTTAACTTAGTACTGTTATTGTTCACATTAAGAAAAAACAAAACTCCAGTATCAGTATCTTTACATTTTAAATAGATGGAAGCACTGAAGGAAAGTCTATGAAAGTCAAAATTTGATTTTTATTTTGAAAAACTGATATTAAGTTAAATAGTTTACAAAAACATTCAAAACCAAATATATTATAGCATGGAAAGATTTAAATAATAGAGCATTGGTGATATAGAAATAAAATGTCAAAGTTCTCTGAACATTATGAGGTATCTTAAATTTTCCACCTTGTAAAAGAAGTTAATAAACATAATAAAAAACTGATTATTACTATATTACTTGTTTTTGAAAGCTTTCATTTTATATTCATTCCATCAGTGAAATTATTTGCAGTGATGGTTAAATATTTACTCTCATTTCAACTGTCTACTAAAAAAATCTCAATTGTACAATTACCTGAGTACTAATTGTATGTAAATAGCAAAAAGTAAAACTTAATTTCATTAGCTTTGCTATCATTGTTTATTACCTGATAACTATTTTTACTTTTATATTTTATTATTCTATAACTTTGCTAGGCAATTTTAATAGAAATTTAGTATGTAGCAGTAATTATTCCCACTAAGAGAATAGTGTGAATTTAAAATCAATTAGATATCTTATATAATTGATTGACTGTAATCATTTCCTTTCTAAAACTGGTTTCCCTGTCCTACTCCTTTGGAATGGGCTGCCTCCCTCAGTTCAACAGTCATTGAGTGTTATGAGCTTCCTCTTGTACTGGGGTCCTTTATGGCAGCTCTATTAGTGCAAAGTTTCCCACTAACACATAAGAAGGTTTATGTTCCTATTCCTTTTAGTGTGTTGGTTGTAGTATAGTTATCCTGTACAATATACCTAAAATCCAATTATAAGTGAATAGATGCCATGTGTATCTTTCTGAATCTGGGTTAGCTTACTCAGGATGAGCTTTTCTAGTTCCATCCATTTGGCTGCAAATTGCATGACTTCATTGTTTTTGATGCCTGAGTAGTATTCCATTGTGCAAATGTGACACAGTTTTTTTTTTTAAATCCATTCTTCAGTTGAGGGACATCTGGGTTGCTTCAAGTTTCTAGCTATTACAAATGAGGCTGCTATGAACATAGATGAGAAAACATCCTTGTGATTTGGTGAGGAATCATTTGGATGTATACCCAGAAGTGGTATGGCTGGGTCTTGGGGTAGAGCTATTCTAAGTTTTCTAAGATATTGCCAGACTGATTTCCACAGTGGTTTTACAAGTTTTCACTCCCACCAGCAATGCAGGATTCTTTTCCTTTCTCCACAGCCTTGCAAGCATGTGCTGTCATTTGAGTTTTTGATCTTAGCCATTCTGACAGGTGTGGGATGGAATCTCAGGATCATCTTGAGTTGCATTTCTCTGAAGATTAAGGATGTTGAGCATTTCTTCCAGTGTCCCTCGTCTTTTAGAAATTCTTCCTTTGTAAATTGTCAGTTTAGCTCTGTTCCCCATTTTTTGATTGGATTATAGAAGTAGGATAGATGGTAGATGGAGAAGAGGATGGGAGGATGAGACCAGGAGGGGTGGAGAGAGGGGAGTATGATGGAGATGTAACTTGAAGTAATAAATAAATAAGTAAACAAACAAACAAACAAAAACCGGTTTCCCTTTATCTGAAGTAGTTTAATTGTTCTAGCCTTTCAAAACTAATTATTTTACTCAATAATTTTAAATGATTGAAAAAAATCAAAATTCACATTTGCATAGCTTTTTGGAAAGTTTTTAAAGTAGGTTTAAATGAGTTTTCTATAAGTTTGTATTTCCTTTCATGAATTATAATTGTATATGACAGTAATTTATAATATTTAGTTTTCAAACCCCTGCAATGATACAAATATTATAACTTTTAAGTTCTCAAGTTCAATGTTCACTAAGCATTGTGAAATTTAATGATGAATTGCTAAACAGTAAAATTCAATTTTTTTTTAAGTTTCTTTTCTGATTCAACTTCCTAAGACAGGGATGACATATGACAATATCTTATCTGGAAATAATTATTTTTGTTTAATTATTAAATACAAATAACTAAAATAAATAATTAAATCTATAATTATACCAATGGCATGTCTGTGGGTCTGTGGTAGACAAATGTCTCTCATGATAGAGCATAAGTCACATTGAAAGTGTATATTTTCTTCAATTGAATGCTTTTTAGTACCTGTGCATAGCAAACTATTGTTACTTTTGAATTTTGAAGAATTAATTTTTACATATTTTATGTTTAAATGTAGAAAAAATATTTCAAATTTTTCTATTTTAATAAAATATTCTTGACTTTATTTTCTTAAAACACCAAAAAGTTTAAGGAACACCAAATTCTCAATAAGATAAATCATCTGGCTATAGACACTTAATACTACTATTTTCAGACATTTTCATTGCAAATGTAGATTAATAATGTATTTACATTATGGTTAAATATATAATTTATGAGTAAGTAGAATTGTGCTTAATTGAATACACTTATACAGGAACACAAAATTATTATGATAATTAAAATATACTTATCCTTAATATTTAAATATCACTTGTGAACAGACTTTTTCATTTATTAAAATAGGTTTATCTCCCTGCAGCACTGTGAGATACTAAGATATATATTTTGTATCATATGAAACTTCAAATGTTGTAAATATCTGCTTAATATGAATACTCAAATAATAAAATTCTAAACAATTTTAGTGACTGCTAATTGCAGGGATTAATCTTTAAACACTCAAAAACTCTAAGGAGACTCAATGCCACATATTTAAATTATTAAACAACTTAGAAGTAATCATTTGCATTTGTTCATGCTTTGGAACTAATCACAATAAATTCCTTGTAATAATCAACAGCATGATTTGGGGAAGGTGCAGTGATCATAAATCACCATTTTTCATTATTTTACTAGTGCTTCTAATTGTATTTTTTATTAAAAATGGATATTCTGAACTTCTGAATGCTGAGTTCCACACAAAAGTTAACAGGTAAAAATTGCTGGTGCATGAAAAAGCTGTAAACTAGCAAATAAAACCCCCAGAATGCAGTGTCTACTGGACAGGAAGCAGCAACCTACATCTCCCTTCTGTGTACTAAAGCTAATGGACAGTGAAATTTGTTTCCTTAGATAATTTTTAGTGAACTTATTGTCCTCATCAATTTTATTTTCCTGATTCAAACTTTTACTTTTTACTCTGGTCTGTTTTCATTTGTCAGTTCATTGCTCGGTCACGTAGTGGTTAATACTAAGAGAAATCAGAAAATGGGATTGAAAAGTATGTTTTAATTCAATTAAGTGCCACTGATTTTAAATGTTCCTTAACTGCATCAAAACTGAGTAATCTTTCCTAATTAAAAGGTACAATCATTTACACTTTATTCTTACAAAGACAATGGAAAAAAGAAATTATAATGGAACAAAGGGGAAATAAGTTGACTTTGAATTTTACTGGTCCTTAAAGAAAAGAAAATATATTGGACAATGAATGCCTGAGGAAGCACCCGTTCTGTAATCATCCTACTTACAGACTGTTTTATCACTACTCATTTTAATTGTAACAGCATGTGTTTTGTAGAATTGGTCTTATAAACCTTTGTAAGGGAAATATAAGGACACAGTGTCAATCTCTGTGCCTGGGAAGAAGTTCCATGATAAAATAAAATACAGTGTTTAATCAGTGAATGTATGCCTTTTTTGATAGGTTCAAGAAGAAGATGGTTAATTAAGGGTAAGATAGATTGTGGCTTACAGGTATATGATGCTTTACCACAGTCCTGGTTTCAAAAGGACGAGGAGAAAAAGGAAGACTGAGATTAGGTACCCAAAGATGGTTTATTAGTCATTAGCTTATTATTCTTCTTTCCCAAGTTCACACAGAGTAACCTTTTCTGAGCATGTTGTCTTGTCTAAACAAAGCCCAGTAACCAATGAGTTGCTGGTTTTTTTTTTCCCCTCTTGCTGTCTTTCTTATGTTTAATTCTGGAAATTTTCTCCCTCTGTAACCCCATGAAAGTTATGATCTTAGAAATCTTTTGAAAGTACTCAAAAACCAATTACAATACCCTCTCTAACTCCTTCCCTGTTGAATATGTGAATAAACCTAAGAAACTTGGCCCTCATATGACTGCTGAAATGGGGCAGGGGGACTGTTATGTAGGGACACTCCACTCCAGAGGAGTGTGATGGAAGGGATAGGGGATGGAGGGTGGGAGGGCAGGACTGGGAGGGGTGGAAAGAGAGCACCTGATGGAGATGTAACATGAAGTAATAAATAAATATAAAAAAAGAAAAAGAAATACCACAAGACTCTCCCTATTTATTTATCAGACAAGTAAGGGGCTTCAGATCCATAGTCTTACACGTTGACTGGATTCCTTATGCCACAGGGTGTTTAGTTTGAAATCATTACATATTGTAAAAGACACAAGTTTTAAAATATTAACATGCAAAATGTAGGTACAAATATCATGACTATGACAACACATGGCCATAGAAAAGTTCAGAGCCCCAAACACCATGACCATATTTTTTTCAGTAGAGTCATCTTTTCTACTACGCACTTCGGAGTGTAATCTGATGGATCATTAAAAAAGATTTTATATTGATAATGTGGTGAGATACAAAGGATAATTTGAATAAAAAATGATGGCTGAATAGATGAAAAGTAAGACAGTGTTAGCTTGCAGCCATTAAGTAATGACAGTGTTGAAAGAGAAATAATAAAGAAAACAGAGCATGAAGAAAGACTGCATCTACAATTACTCTCATAAAGTATAATTGTATTGTTGTTGGTGTGACTGTGATGGTCCAATCTGGTATATTATCCATAGGCTTTACTTCAAAGGCCTATGGAAATATTATCCTTATTACAGTTGTGTAATAGCCCTGGGTAAAAAAGTAATAAGACATAAAATTTATTTATGTCAGTTTGGATAACTATGGGTAATATATATTATAAATCCTTACTGGATAAATTACAAAGCAGTTCTTTGAAATTATTTTAATATGTATGTGTCAAATGTAAGATTATTTATTAAGCTTGTAATTAATATAAAATGATGGCTAAGTGATTGTCAAATATGTCTGTTTTTTTTTGCCTGATGAGTATTACAAGATATGCAATGCTAACAAACAATGACATTCAAAACCACTTGCTTCAACTGTAGACAAACTTCTGTCCAAAAAGGACAAAACTTGGAAGCAGGTAAGTCGACAGCCTAGCTCTGCCAAGACAGGGTAGGTAAGTCCTTCATAATTCCTGCTCTACAACCAATGTCTGTCAGAGAAATGGGGCCAAATGGCTGAAGATTGATGCTGTAATGTATGGAGAGAAAATGGGAACTGTCCAGG
>CAJQZJ010031536.1:9067813-9094574 GCA_907164525.1 Lophiomys imhausi
ATCCCTCTCAGGTCTCTGAGGTGGTTGAAGAATAGATACCTAGAGTCTCATAGTTAAATTTTGAGTTGTTTAGGAATCAAGAGGGTGTTCTGGATCTAAGAAGATATTTTTAAAATTATGAGGCAAGTTAGTATGAAAGCTGAGTTAGATATAGAACTTTAAACTCATGGAGATGGTTAGATAGTAGAATGTTAAAGTCAGGTGCCAAATACATATGGACTGGACATTGGGAATGTATGCTAAGCCATATAACTCTTATAATCGTGGCCTATTTATTTCTGTTGTTTTGTATTGTATTTATAGTTATAAGAAAAAGAACCATTTGTTGGACTGAAAGGGAGAGCTGTTGGGGGGAAAAATAAATACCTTAAACTAAAAAAAAAAAAAAAAGAAGGGAAGAGGATGGTGGGGCTGAGGGGGAGGAGGGTGGAAGGGTGGGACTGGAGGGGGGAGTAGGGAGGGGATTGTGATTGAGATGTAACTTGAAGAAATAAAAAATAAATTATTAAAAAAAAGAAATATAATTATAATTGGTAATTGCTTGGTGTGATGTTCTTCATCTAGGGCCAAAATCATTTCAAGTAGTAGGGAAAGAAGGTTTATAGACCAAAAGCTTGACACCATTCATGAAGGTCAATAATTTTTTAAATGAAATAATGCTGATTCACAAATTATTTTTCAAGAATAGAGCACTGTATATGTAGAAGGTATAAGGGACAAATCATTGGAAACTTGTAGATGTAATAAACAAATACTCATACACAGTTGTGAAGCCCAGCTCCAGTGAAAACATCAACAACACAGAACCTACACTCAAGCCCAGAGATCACTGCAGATGATGGCTCAGAAAGAGTGTCATAGCCGTAGGAATAGGAACTTCACTGTGTGGCTGTGAGTCGCAGATGTGTCAGAAACTCAGCTTATATCGTCTTACCAACATTAATGCCTAAACATGACCTAAACAAAGAATATCAATAGACATACTAATGCATTCAGAGGAAAACTCAAATGTCAGTGAACATGCAATTGTAAATACCTTTTGGGGAGTATTTTTTTCTTAATGTAACAATACATGTTTTCAAATCAATAATGTAATTGTTTTCATTTTTTAAAGTATTTGAAAATGATAGCCATTAAATCATTAACAAAAATATATTGAAAAATATAAGCAATTCAGAGAAGGGAAAAAACATCCTGAAGTACAATAACATGAGAAAATGTACTGGGTATATCTTTTAGTTAAAACTCCCAACAGTTGTCTACATATAAAGATATATATATATATAACTTTTAGATTTTTATTCTAAAATAATGGCGCAAGGGGGAAAGAAGGTGGGAATTTGGGAACAGATGCAGAGAAGGGAGGGGGCTGTGATCGATATGTAAAATGAATAAATGAAGAAATAAACTAAAATCTAAAAATAATATACATATTGGAAGATGTGAAAAATTTAAAATGTAATTTGTAGACATTCTATTTACTTAACTTCCACTCACCTTCATAACATTATTCTTTTTTTTTGTTTGTTTTTTTGTTTTTTTTGTTTTGTTTTTTTTTTTTTTTTTTGAGACAGGGTTTCTCTGTGTAGCTCTGGCTGTCCTGGACTCGCTTTGTAGACCAGGCTGGCCTCGAACTCACAGAGATCCACCTGCCTCTGCCTCCCGAGTGCTGGGATTAAAGGCGTGCGCCACCACCGCCCGGCATATAACATTATTCTTTAAGAGAAAGCTGTGCCCTTGTGACATGAAGGAATTTGAGATACATTATTAAACCATCATAATTATTGAGTTAAAAATTAAATTGTAGTACAAGCTATAAAATTCAACAATAATTATGACAATAAAAGTTTATCAAAAGTTTAATATGATTTATGTATAAATAGGATAGATATAAAAGTTTTATTTTACATTTTAACCTAAGATAATCTTTATAGTTTTAAGTTTGTATGTTAAAGATACCCTACATATATCATCTATACATAATCTGATAAGCTTAATATATTTGAGCATAATTTCAAATTCATTAAACAGTTGAAATTTGAAAACTTGCTGTTTATATACAAAAAAAATACATACTAGTTTGTCCCCAGCATTAAAGCATGTAAGGTACAAACAGAGAATTTATATTTTTAGTTTGTGCTACTTTAGCATTGGAATATTTAATTCATGGAATATAATCAATGACACAATGGAAATTGTGTCACAATTGAAAAACCTTGTTTTTCTAAGAAATTAATAATACTGAAATTTTAGTTTTGATAGTTTTGACAATGTGCTTTTTTTATTAGTTTTATTGAAAACAGATTTGTTCCTCATATGTCCTGATTACAGTTTTTCTGCCCTCTACTCCCCTAAGCTCTTCCCCAAATCTTTCTATTCAGTTCTATTTCCTATTGTTTCCTTTTCTGATGAGGAGGAGGGGATGTGGGCAAGGGAAAGGGGGAGAGAAGGTGGGAGGGTGGGAACAGGCGGAGAGAAGGGAGGGGACTGCTATTGAATTGTAAAAATGAATAAATGAAGAAATAAACTAAAATATAAAAAGAAAATAATCAGGCTTTTATAGAATAAGAGTAAATAAAATAAAACCAAATCTAGCACATCAAAATTGGAAAAAAAATTAACAGGAAGGACAGGAGCCCAAGAGAAGGCAAAGAATCAGAGAATTCATTCATTTGCAAACTCAGGAATCCACAGAAAAACTAAATTAGAAGCCATGATGGATAAACTATAGGTTCAACAAAGAGAACAAAAAGTTATATAAATAAAAACTGGGGCTGGAGAGATGGCTCAGCAGTTAAGAGCACTGCCTAGTGCTCTTCCAAAGGTCCTGAGTTCAATTCCCAGCAACCACATGGTGGCTTACAACCATCCACAATGTGATCTGGTGCCCTCTTCTGGAATGCAGGTGTACATGCAGATAGAGCACACATATGCATAAAATAAATAAAATAAATCTTTTAAAAAAAACTATATATATATATATATATTATCCATAATCTCTCCAGGATTTTTTTTTTCAAGACAGGGTTTCTCTGTGTATGCTTGGCTGTCCTGGACTCACTTTGTAGACCAGGTTGGCCTTGAATTCACAGAGAGGCCTCTGCCTCGGCCTCCCGACTGCTGGGATTAAAGGCATGAGCCACCATGCCCAGCCCTCCAGGACTTTTACAATGAAGGGAAGTTATATTTTGTCAAAGGTTTGAACATGTGCTATATATTGTTATTTATTTCAATTTGTTTACATGTTGCTTTACATTTACTGATTTTGACATGATTCAATCTTACATCTCTGGAAGGAAACCTACTTGATTATGGTGGATGATCGGTTTCAAGTAGTATTGAATTTTGTTTGCTAGTATTATATTGAGTATTTTTGCAGCTATACTCATAAGGGAAATTAGTTTTTAATTCTCTCTATGTTGGGCCTAAATCTGATTTGGGTACCAGGGTAATTGTGCCCTAATAAAATTAATTAGGCAATGATTCTTCTGTTTCTATTTTGAGGAATAATTTTTGCAGTGATAGTGATAACTCCTCTTTGAAAGTCTGGTTTCAAAGAAAACCTGTTATTCTGCAATAAGAGTCTGGCCCTGGATCTTTTTTTTTGGTTGAAAGACATTTAAAGACTTCTTCTGTTTCACTAGGGGTTTAAGTGGTCTTGATTTAATTTTGGTAAGTGGTATATATCAAGAAAATTATCCATTTATTTTAGATTTTTCCAAATTTGTGGAATACAGGTTTTTAAAGTGTGTCCTTATAATTCTCTGAATTTCCTCATATCTGCTGTTATGCTTTTAACAATTTTGTTTCTGAATATATTAATTTTGCTATTCTCTGTCTGTAATGGAAGTTAGATTTAGTGAATATGGGTGTGCTTCTGAAGGAAAAAGGGGCATGAAGAACAACTTGTCACCTGTGGGCACCTGGCATGGCAGCATATGGACTGAAAAAGTGTTACTGGCTTGGCATTGCTTTCAACTGCTATGAACTAGGTGGAAGGGAGTTTAGGCAGATGTCAGATGAAACTGGGAAAAACAAGACCCTGTTTAAGGACGTGGGGGTGGAGCCTGGAATGCATGTGCTAAAGAGGGTTGTAGGAAAAGGCATGTTTCATCTGAAGGAGCCAAGATAGGCTGACTTAGAGCAGACTTCAAATAGAGCTGTGAAATGTGGTCAGCTCTGAGCCCATGGGAGAAGAGCTTTGGCCCTGAGGCGGGAAGAAACGAGCAAGCAGAGGAGGCCCCATCAAGGCCAAAAAACTAAGGACTAAACCTCATGGCGGCCTACACGGAGAGGTTCAACTAGTTCGAACAGTGGCTTGATTAGGAGTGCTGCTGATTGGCCCAGCCTCAAAGACTACAGTAGAGCAGCTGAGCGGCTAAGACAAACTGACTAACATGGCTTATGGACAGTGGAGGTACCTGGAGAGAAGAAAGCCTCAAGCCTCATTTAAAGTGAAGTTGCTTTAGCAATGCAATAGCTAATTACCCTAAGGACCTACACCTGAGTTGTTCCTGAGGAAAGACTGTTGACCAAGTTCCCTAAAGGATCTAATATAGAGGACCTGTTCCAGAGACTGTAACCTTCTAAAGGGTATGGTTAGTTGTTAGGTAATATAGTTATTATTAGGCTCCGTTGTTAAGCAATACATGTTTATAGCTATTAATAAATACATTTGATAACAAAGTTTCAGTTTCATTTGTCTGCCTTTATTTAGTTTGGATAATGATTTGTGTATCTTGAGGATTTTCTCAAAGAACTAACTCTTTGTTTCACTGATTTTTTTTTTTATTTCAGTCCTCAGTTTGATTCTATTTTGTAGTGTACTCCTCTTAGGTGTGCTTACTTCTTTTTCTTTTAGAGCTTCAGGTGTCTCTTTAAATTGCTAGTATGAGAATCTCCAGTTTTTGTTTAAATATATACACTTCATGATATGAACATTTTGCCCCATAAATTTGGGTATGCTATGTATTCATTTTCATTGAATTCCAGAAAGCCTATAATATTTGTCTTTATTTCTGTCTTGACTCATTTTTCATTCAATAGAGAGCTGCTCAATTTCCATGTGTTTATAGAATTTCTTTAGTTTCTGATGATCTTGATAGCTTTAATTCATTGTGGTCTGATAGGATACAGGTATTCATTTCAATTTCCTTGTATCTGATGAGACTTGCTTTGTGTCTGAGTATGTGGCCAAATTTTGGTGTATTTGTGAGTGTGTTTGTGAGTTTTTGTGAGTGTATGAAAGTGTGTGTGTGTGTGTGTGTGTGTGTTTGTGTGTGTGTGTCTGTGTCTGTGTGTGAGTGAGTGAGTGCACACATGCACTTCCCATCTTTTAATTTTGTTGCTATGAGATTATTTATTGCTGTCATGAACATTTAGTATTTCCATATGAAGCTGAAGATTGTCCTTTCAAGCTTAGTAAAGAATATTTTTGGAATTTGATAGGGATTGCATTGAATCTGTAGATTTTTTTTGGTAGTATTGTCAGTTTTACTGTCTCAGTCCAACAATCAATGATTATGAGTGATCTTTTATCTTCCTATATCTTCTTCAATTTTTTTCAATATCTTATACTTTTTGACATTCATATCTTTCACTTGCTTGATTAGAGCCAATTCAAGTTTTTAAAAATATTATTTGAAGTTATTTTAATAGGTAATTTTTAGCTGATTTCTTTCACATTCTGTCAATTGTATATAGGATAAATACTAATTTTTGTATCTTAATTTTATATTCAAATACTTTGATGCAAGTGTTTATCCACTGTACAACGTTCACACAGAAATTTTTAGAGTCACTTATGTGGACGATCATATCATCCACATATAAAGACACTGACTTTTTCTTTTCCAATTTATATTCTTGTGATATCCTTGAGTTGTATATTTGCTAGAGATGATATTTCAGAAACTATATTAAATATGGATAGAGTGAGTGGACAACCTTGTCTTGTTTCTGATTTTAGTGAAATTGTTTTGAGTTTCTCCCCATTTAAGTTGTTTGACTCTGTATGACTTTAAGCCATCTTTATTATGTTTAGGAATATCCCTTATATCACTAATCTCTCCAATAATTTATCATGAGTGTTATAGGATTTTTTCAATAGCTTTTTCTGCATCTAATGAGGTTATTGTATTTTGTTTGTGTGTGTTTACATGGTGGATTACATATGCTGATTTATGTACATGAAACCATCCATGTATCTCTGGGATCAAACCTATTTGATAATGAATGATGAACTTTTTGATGTCATTGCATTCAATTTGCAAGTATTTTATTGTGCATTCTTGCATCTATGTTCATAGTGAAACCGATCTATAATTCTCTTTCGTTGTTGGATATATTTTGTGGAATAATTTGACGAGTATTGGCAATACCTTCTTGAAAGTATGGCATAATTATGTCCTAAATTATGTTCAACTTTCCCTGGACTTTTTTGTTGTTGTTGTTGCTGGACTCTTAATTACTGATCCTATTTTACTAACAGGTCTGTTGAAATTACTTATCTGATGTGATTTAACTTGGCAAATAATATGTACCAAGAAAATTATCACTTTCTTTTAGATTTACTGATTTGGTGGAGAATAGGTTTTTAAAATACATTCTTATGATTTTCTGCATTTCCTAGTTTGTTGCTATGTTCATCTTTTCATCTCTAATTTACTTAAGTTAGATCTTCTCTTTCTGCCTTTCAAGGGTTTTTCAGTTTTATTCATTTTACTCAAAGAACCAATTCTTTGTTTCATTGAGTCATTAAATTGTGTTTTGGTATTATAATAATAACTACTAATATTTAAAGCATTTATAAAATATTTTAATATGTATTAATTTGATATCAATTTATTATTTTTGTTATTGTTATTATTATTCCATTTCAGCCCTGAGTTTGATTACTTCAAGCAACCTAATCTTGTGGGCTGTGATTTTGTTGCTGTAGCTGTTCTTTTCTAGGGCTTTGCTATGTACAGTTCTGTTCTTAGTATGGGATCTTTCCTCTTTTTATATATAAGTTCCAGGAAACTGCCTCAGACCATCTCTTTCATTTTATACAAAGTTTGAGTATGTTGTATATTAATTTTATTATTTTTTTAATAATTTATTTTTTTATTTCTTCAAGTTATATCTCAATCACAATCCCCTCCTACTCCCCCCTCCAGTCCCACCCTTCCACCCTCCTCCCCCTCAACCCCCCATCCTCTTCCCTTCTTTTTTTTTTTTAGTTTAAGGTATTTCTTTCCCCCCCCCCAACAGCTCTCCCTTTCAGTCCAAAAAAATGGTTCTTTTTCTTATAACTATAAATACAATACAAAACAACAGAAATAAATAGGCCACAATTATAAGAGTTATATGGCTTAGCCTACATTCCCAATGTCCAGTCCATATGTATTTGGCACCTGACTTTAACATTCTACTATCTAACCATCTCCATGAGTTTAAAGTTCTATATCTAACTCAGCTTTCATACTAACTTGCCTCATAATTTTAAAAATATCTTCTTAGATCCAGAACACCCTCTTGATTCCTAAACAACTCAAAATTTTTAAATTCAATTCTAGATAGACCTTAATTTCTTTATTTTTGTTTTGACCTACATTTCATTAAGTAGTGAGTTGTTCAGTTTCCATGATTTCCTTGCTCAGTCATCATAAAAGAAGCTTCCACTGCTTTAGACAGGAGCACATACAAAACCCTCAGTCACACAATGTGCAGACTGAGAGACTTTGTGGCATTCAGCCTAAAAACAAATATTACTATCAAATCCCTCTCCTGCAGTTATGGGAACCTTCAGGAAGAGGATGTAGAAAATGTAAGAACCAGAGGGGATAGAGGACACCAGAAATCAAGGTCTTCTAAATGAGCAGGCTTAAGGCACATATAAACTTACAGAGACTGAGGTAGCAGGCATAGGGCCTATATGATTCTATAACAGATGGGATCGTAGAGCTAAAAAGTAAGTATACACGTGCTCCTACCCCTAACCCAGTAGCTATCTCCAGTAAGGACTTGCAAAGAAAATTTATTGTTTTCCAAGGTCATCTCATTAGGAAAATAAACTGTGCCTAAGTGTAGGCTGCATTCCCAGCAATCTATGACCAATAGAAAATGAACAAATGGCACCTTCAGAGGTTCCTAGCCTTGTGATGTTGTGTCAGAGCACTTGGAGTTTTTGTTTGTTGTGTTTCCTTTTTTGTTTTTGGTTTCTTTGTTTTGTTTCAATTTGATCTTTAATTATTATATATTTTTAATTTCTATTTTCTTATTTATTTATATAAATTTTTTTCTGTTAACCTACAGGCTCTGTGTATATATTATGGTTTCCAGTTTCGTGTTTTCATGATTCCTCAGTGTGAGAACAAATGAGTCTTTTCTTCCATAACTGTTTCTTGTGCTCTATTCCTTCTGTTTGTTTTGTCCTGTTCCAATGTTCTGTCATATATTTTGTTATTGATATCCAATCTTAATCCACTGGTGTCAGATGGGATGCAGAGTATTATTTTTGTGTGTGTGCATTGGTTAAGACTTCCTTTTGTCTGAGTATATGGCAAACTTGAAGAAAGTTCTAAGAGATATTCAGGAGAATGTGTATTCTTTTCTGCTTGAGTGAATTGTTCTGTAAAGTAGCTGTTAGGTCCATGGAGTTTATAATTACAGATAGCTTTGGTAAGTCTTGTTTATTTTTTAATCTGGATAACTGCCTATTGACAGGGTGGGGCATTGAAGTCTCCCACTATTTGTGTAGGAGGATCAATATATGATTTAAGATTTAGCCATATTTGTTTTATGAACTTGGGTGCTCCTTTGTATAGTCCATAGATTTGTATAGATTTGCAGTGTCCTCTTGGTGGATTTTTTTCTTTCATCACTGAATGTGTGGTGTTCTTCTTTATATTTTCTGAATAGTTTTGTATGAACATAGACTTTGTTACCTGTCAATGAGACACTTTGCCCTAGTAGTGCTGCCTTGTAAGTTCCCAGTTTATGAAGAGGCTCTTGGCCCTCATATGACTGCTGAACTGGGGCAGGGGATGGTTATGTTGGGACACTCCACTCCAGAGGTGTGGGATGGAAGGGTTAGGGGGTAGAGGGTGGGAGGCTGGGACTGGGAGTGGTGGAAAGAGGGCACTGTGATGGAGGTGTAACCTGAAGAAATAAATAAATATTTTTTGAAAGATTAAAAAAATGAACTCTATTTTGTAAGATAATAAAAAGGCTACAGCACTTTGCATCCTAGGTCCATTTTCTCGGATTTGTGTTTTTCAGCCTGTTATTCTGCCTGAACTGTTGTCTATCCTTGATGTTCAGGTAGATTTTTTTTTTTTTTTTGGATACAGTAGAAAAATGGATTCTGTATTCTGCATCCATTCTGTTATTCTGTGTCTCTTTTTTCTTTTGAGCAATGCTGATCATTGATGTTGAGAGATGTCAGTAAACACTGTTGGTTCATGTTATTTTATTGTTGTCTTGTCAGTGTGGTTGTTTGTGTGTATGTGTAGGGGTGTTGCCCCTCTATTGAGTTGCTGTTATTGGACTAATTATTCCTTGTGTTTTCTTGGGTGTGGTTAACTTCTTCATGCCTTGGGTCCTTTACTAGTTTCTTCTGCAAGGCTGTATTTGTAATAGGTATTCCTTAAATTTAATTTTATCATAAAATGTCTTGTTTTCTCTACCTATTGTAATTGAAAGATTTGCTGGACATATTATTTTGACCTGGTATTTGTATTTTCCTAGAGTCCATGAAAATTTGTACAAGTCCTTCTGGCTTTTAGAGTCTCAAATAAGAAGTCAAGTGTATTATAAAAGGTCTGTTTTTATATATCACTTGATCTTTTCTTTGCAAGGTTTTTCATTAATTATTTATTTGGTTATTTTACATTCCAATGCAACCCCCCTCTTCTCCTCCCAGTCCTACCTACTTCCCCCATACCCCTACCACCTGGTACCAACCTACTCTGGCACTTCAAATTGAATCAGGACTAAATGCCTCCTTTTCCACTGAGGCAAGACAAGGCAGTTCTGCTAGGAAAATTGGATCCAGAGGGAGGCAACAGAGATCAAGTCAGAGATAGTCCCCACTCTGTTAGTTGTTAGGGGATCCATTTGAGGACCACACAGCCTATCAGCTTCATATGTGTTAGAAACAAGGATGTCATGAAATTTGCAGGCAAATGATTGGTACTAGAAAAGATCATCCTGGGTTAAATAACGCAGACTCAGAAAGACACACAAGGTATGTACTCACTCATAAGCGGATATTAGCCGTTAAGTACAGGGTAACCATGCTACAATCCATAGACCCAAAGAAACTAAGTAACAAGGGCTCAAGAGATGATGCTTGAATCCCTCTAAGTAGGGGAAATAAAATAGACATCGGAAGTGGATGGAGAGAGGGAACTGGACTGGAACCTAAGATAATTGCCATTCAAGAAGCTTTATCCAGCAGAGAATGGAACAGATGCAGAGACCCACATCCAAACATTAGGTGAAACTCAGGGAGTCCGTAAGTTTTAATATTCTTTCTTTGTTCTGTGTTTAGTGTTTTGATTATTATGTGCTTAGGGAAATTTCTTTTCTGCTCCAGTCTATTTGGTGCTTTGTATGTTTCTTATTGAGGAACAAGAATGTTTGGGTTAAGGAAATTTCCTTCTATAATTTTGTTGAATTTTTTTTCTGTGCCTTTGTCCTGGATTTCTTTTCTTTCCTGTATTCATATTATTCCTTGAATTTGTCTTTTCATATTGTCTCATATTTCCTGGCTGTCTTGTTTCAGATTTTTTCCCTTTTTATATTTAACCATTTCTTTGAAAAACACTTATTCTATCTATTTTATCATTTTTTTAAAGCCTGCGATTTTTTTCTTCCATCTCTTGTATTCTGTTGAAGAGGTTTGTTCCTCAGTTTCTTGTTTGAGTTCCTAAGGTTTTTTTTAAGATACAGACTTCTCTCAGTTTGTATTTTCCTTATTGGTTCTATTTCAACTTTCAGATATTAAATACTTTTATTTATTTTTCCTTCAAAGTTTGTTTGTGTTCTCAAAGATTTTTCCCTTCGTTTATGTTGCTCTCTTTGATTCTTTGGCTAGTATGTTGGCTCTGTGTTGCCCAGTAGGAAATTCCTCTGAGATCCTGAGAGGTCTGGCCATTGGAGGTTCTGAGTAAAGTGTGTTCCTAGTTTTGAGGAAGTTATATTTAATGATGAAATAATGAAAATAAGTGACATGGGTCGAATTAAGGGGTCTACAGGAGGAAGTGTATCAAGGTGTTCCACCAAGAATTTCTGAGTTCCCTGGGAATGTGGAAAGAGAAGAAGAGAATCCATAGCTGGTAGTCTAAGCTGGAAATGAGATTGGGCAATGTATATGGAGAAGATGAGAGAGTAGAAAATAATGTCCCCATTTGCTTAGGTAGGTAGGAGTGTCTTGTGGGTTCCCAGTGAAAGTATGCTGGAGTTGGGGATGAGACAAAGCAATGAGTTGTGCAAAGAAAGTTTGGAGGGGAAGATCTGTGTGATCATCTGGAGATGGGGTGGGGGCACTCAGCAGACTGTGGTCTGCTGCTGAGCTGAGGATTAGGCTGAGGGATTGGATTGAGAGAAAATGAGGGAAATGTGAAGATTACCCTACCTGCCGAACCGGAACAATGTAATCTGAACAACTGATGATGATAAAAATGAAGTGACTCGTATGTACTTGAAGGGTTAATACAAGGTCAACATTAAAAACTCCAGCATGCACATTAAAAAGTGTAGGATAAAAACAAATTAAGAATCTTAATTTTTCCATAACAAAGATAAATGATATGCTTAGGGTCTTTGTAAACATGAATGTAATTTTCCACCTCAGAGAGAAAAACATTATGTTTAGTCTATGTAAACATAAATGAATGAAAGAATATCAATTGTAATGAGTAGAATATTATCAACATTGTAATATATAGAAATAAGTAGTTTAGAACTGGTCTGTGTGTGCTATGTCCTATGAAAGTTAGATAGTTTGTATTATTTCTACATAAGAAGCCTCCACCTTAAGAAACACGTATCTTCAGAGAACTCTAAAAACATCTGAAACAGAAAGATAGAGTCAGAAACTGCAGGGGTGAAATGTGCTGAAAAGTCTGTGACTGAAAGTAATGCAAGGACTTATATAAAAAGTACGCTAGAACTATGAGGCAGGCTGAATGAGACAGTTCTACTTAGAATCTGTGCTTCTTGCAACTGCAATCAGAAAGAATTCCCTCAATACGAAGAGAAGCTTACTGCACAACTAGCCAGACACTTACCTAGTGTCAGGGGCTTATCTCTCATCATGTCAACACTCTTGACATAGAGGCTTATGAAAATGGCTATGAATTGATATGGTGATATTTGAAACTTAACTATAGCTAAAAATATTGTGATTCCCAATTCATAGATACCAAAATGCTTACAAAGAGGATGAATAAGAGCTAGATTAAAAATTGAAGGAATTAAATTGAAGTGTGTCTCCTTAATACCTTCACTAATGCCATTGTAAGGGACACTTTCTGACCTCTCTAGAGAATGCCTTGGAGTCATCCCTGACTGATAAAATTTTATGGTTGCATATTTTCCCATTGTGGGGATTATTGATTTATACAGTATTTCTTACATTCTTTGTTTTGTGTTGCCTTGCTGAGTTTGTGTTTTCTATTCTCAATTTCATTTTGTTCATTCATGTATATTATTTAGATAAACTATTAAATAAAATATATTAAAGCAAGAGATTTCATTTTAACATTGCATGCAATGCATGCATGTCATTATGTATTTACCTTATTTCATCTCAGTAACTCTTACAGTCTTTCAATTATTCTTAGTAATTTTTTCTCCACTTTATTGTTTTCCCTTCCATACCTCAAAACTAAAAATATAAAAGAAATCATGCCATATTTCTTACTTCTCATATTTGTTTTTTCATAAGAATTTGGCAGACATTAAAATGAATGACACAAGTCAAGTCAAGCCTAGAATCTTTGATTTGTTATTTTCCTCCCCAAAAGTCGGGTGCAAAGTCTGAAGATATTCTATCTAGAAACACCATTCAGCATGTTGTGGCTTCCAAACTTCCATTCACTGAAATATAAGAGTATGAAAAATAAAATCTTGCCCTTATATATAAAAATAAAACACCTCCAATCTTAACAGTGCTTCAAAGTAGGTACAAATAAACTAATGCTCAAGTAATCTGAAAAGCCCTGTAGGGCTTTGCTATTTGGATGCTTCATCAGCATGAAGGCTAAAATCTCTTCAGTAATGTCAGCCGGTAATAGGTTTCATTGCATTTTTTCACCTAAATTGATAAACATTGATGTAAAACCTTTCATGATACCTAATATCTTAGATTAAGTATCTTCCCTTCTTGAGGGAAATAAATAAATCCATTTCTGAGGGTCCATTATTTCTGAGTGGCCGCCATCATTTCAAAATATAAATAACCTTAACAGTTCTAAAAGCAATTTATTTTTCAAATGTCCTAAGGTGATGTCATTACACAATTCTCCCCATGGCATTCTTTGGTATATGTCCTAAGGTGATGTCATTACGCAATTCTCAAATATGGCATTCTTTGCTTTACGTCTAAAGGCCTCACAGCCCACACATTCCATAAAACATTGAACACTGATGTTTTCTGCAATGGCTTTTTACACTAGCTAAGCTATAAAACCATGGTAGGTTCTAACAGAGGACTAGATGAAGAAAATGAAACTTCAAATTTTATTAAGCCCTTTACTAAAGAATAACAAAATTAGACTAATATCAGAAAAAATAGAGAAAACTATAGATTATTATATTAAGTCACACCAAGAAATACAAATATCATTTCTAAATTTATGGATCCTAAATTTATGGAGATGTATTACAGTAAGCAAACATGTATTGCACTAAAGTAGAGCTGAGGGTTACTGGAGAATGAATGGCATCAATTACAGGGGTGGTCATGACAAAGATAATTGTGAAGGAAGATGTACTGAGGAAAATTCCCAATTTATATTCTAGACTTCTACCAAGATGTCCTCGAAATGGTCATGACTGTATATAGTTAATATATAAGTCTCTCAAAAATCAAAAGTAATAAAACTTCTAAAATTACCCTGAGTATAACATAATAATAAAGCTTCCTTCTAGTAAAGTAGAACATTATGGTACCAGGTGTGACAGATATATGAATGTATTTTCTGCATCCTCTTTTGAGTAAAATGTTATTAACTAGAGCACCATTATTTTATTTCTTGTTTTCTCGTTATCTAGAGTCTGTACATAAATGAACGCAATGAACTAATTTATATCATTTGGGTACTTGCTACAGTAAAAAGAAAGTGCCAGAGGGAAAGTAATAAAAGTTTTCACACTTCCTGAAAATGAGTTCACCCAAAATTTAAAATGAAGGAGGAAAAACCCTCTCCAAGGAAAACTAATCCCTAGGGTTAGTAACCACTTGTGAGAATTAAAAAGAAAAAAAAAATGAGATGAGTTCTCGGAAGTTCAATTATAGGATCAGACAGGAAGAGGTTTTCAGCCAATTTGAAACTAACTCAGTATATTATGGAGACAAAAGGCAGCTGCACAGATAATATCAGCTTGAAACTGAAAATTGTTGCCTTAGGAGAGACACTAACAAATGTTCCTTATGGTTAAGGCTCCAAGGAAAGAAAGATCATATTGACAAAGAAAGAAGTAAAGAAAATGACAAAATTATATTTAGCTATGCTCACTCTTGACAGCTAATTTTCTACTTTCGATTTCCTCAGGAAGTAATAAATTTTAAAAGAGTAAAATTTAATATAAGATTTCTCAATTTGTATAAAGGGCTATAAAAAGCAAGATAAAATAACAAAAGGAATTGTGAGAATGTGCTGGATGAAGCACTGTGATTATGGGACTAAGATGTAGTATGGAATGAAGAGAGCTGCTCAGGAGTGCTCATTGTCCCCTCATTTGTTTATCTGTTCCCATTTTATCCTCTTCCATCGAAAGATCTTCTTTGTTGCTAAAATTGTGCCAGATATTCACATGTAAATAGAAGCTCTTTATGATGACCAGGAAATGATACTGAATTTGGAAAAATTTACAAGAAATCAAAGATACTATATTGTCGCGTCCCCCCTTGTCCAGCAAGGAATGACACAACAAACAAAACTCTTCTCCAGCACTTTATTCAGGTCCCTTGAAAACAGTCTTCTGAATAATGGGGCAGACCCAACCCACAGGCTAAATACTAAATGAATAGCCAGTCAAGTAAAGCCAAGTGGTGCTATCTTAGAGGTCTACGTATGCGGAAGCAAGCCAGATCAGCGGTCTTTGCCAAATATGAACTTATTATCATAGAGAGCGCTCACCATCGGGCTGGTGGAAGGCGGAGACCAGCGCCATCTTTAGGGCGCGGCACTTCGCAGCTCTCTACACTATATCAGCTGACTATTATAAAATCAAAAGTTTAAAAATCTGTCCTAAGTAAAAATTTTAGGTTGGGTAATAATTTGCTATATTCAACCACAAAAATTATATCTACTGTATTGAATTAAACTATCTTATTCTTTACATTGCATTTATAATCTTTTGTATCTAGTAATTATTATAAATTTTGAAATATGCCTCTGTACATGAAGGAATATATCACATATCTAGAAAAACCTAAGAAGTTTTGTGAATAATAGAAATTTTTTTCCTTGAGTATTCCGGGTTTTGATGTCAATATCTTCCCAATCTGAAGAGTCAGTATTTTGATGGATTTAAAAATTGTTCTGCCACATTTCACCCAAACACAAAAGTATACACCTTCTTCTCAACACTACATGAAACCTTCTCCAAAATTGACCATACAGTTGGACACAAAGCAAGCCTCAACAGTTATAAGAAAATTGAAATAATCCCTTGTATCTTATCAGACCACAATACAATGAAGCTGGACTTCAACAACAGCAGAAACAACAGAAAGCCTACACTCACATGGAAATTGGACAACTCTTTACTGGATGACTACTGTGTCAGGGAAGAAATAAAGAAGGAAATCAAAGACTTCTTAAAATCCAAAGAAAATGAAGGCACAACATACCAAAACCTATGGGAAACAAGGGAAGCTGTGCTACCAGGAAAGTTCATAACACTAAGCAACTTCAAAAAGAAAATTGTGACAGCTCACATTAGCAAATTAACAGCTAAGCTGGATGAATTGGAAAAAAAAAAAGAAGCAACACTCCCAAGAGGAGCAGGAGGCAGGAAATCATCATACATAGGGCTGAAACAAACAACTTAGAAACAAAAAGAACAATACAAAGAATCAATGAAACCAAGAGTTGGTTCTTTAAGAAAATCAACAAAATAAACAAACCCTTAGCCAAATTAACTAAAAGGCAGAGGGAAATATAAAAACCCCAAATCAACAAAATCAGAAATGAAAAGGGAGAAATAACAACAGACCTTGAGGAAACCCAGAGAATATTTGGATCCTACTTTAAAAATCTATACTCCACCAAATTTGAAAACCTAAGCAAAATGGACAATTTTCTTGATAAGTTCCACCTACCAAAGCTAAATCAAGATCAGGTTTATGGATTAAACAGCCCTATAACCCTTAAGGAAATAGAAAGAGTCATTAAAAATCTCCCAACCAAAAAAGCTGCTGAACTGGGGCAGGGGACTTTATGTAGGGACACTCCACTACAGAGGAATGGGATGGAAGGGATAGGGGGTAGAGGGTGGAGGGCAGGACTGGGAGGGATGGAAAGTGTACACTATGATGGAGATGTAACCTGAAGTAATAAATAAATAAAAATTGTTCTGCTATGATTTACTGACTATATTTGTTTACATTCAATTTATACTTCATATATATGCATATACACATATATGTATATATGTTCTCTATTTGTTTAAATAATTATTACATTTGTATGTATAAATCACATCCTATAGGTCTCACATTTCCATTCATTACTTAAATTTGCTAATTTTTCTTCATTGTCTCTAGACCACATAGTCTGTTTTTTCTCTTGATCCCTTTATTGATGAGGGTTTCTATTGGTTTTAATTTTTTATTTCATTTCCCAAATTTCAAATTACACCTTTCAATATATCAATTTGTTTCTTGTACTTCTTTCATACCTTGCGCATACTTCCTTACTTTCTTCAGAAGTTTTTGACATTTTCTTAGAATTCATCCATGATTACTCATGTTTTGATTGTGTTATTTATTCTTCTAATTAGTCTAAGGAGTAATTATAATTCGAAAGAATTATTTGAAATTTCATGCATTTACTATCCATTAAAGAAATTATTGTAGAGAGTTTTTGGATGAGTTTTATTGCCTTGATTTTATATGTTATTGATGTTCTGTATTGGGTTTCATATCTGGAACTATGTCTTTGAAGGGATGTTTCCTAAATAAACTCTATTCCTTGAATGGAATTATTTGCAATGCTAAAGAAAGACTAGGCTATCCATGGATTGATGATTCTCCATAATATATTGATTATGTGCAAAGTTGGTAAACTCTGTCTGTAGGGGAAAATTAATCCAGCAACATAGCTTCTGTGGAATGGGATCCAAAGACCTATATCTACGTGATCTTGCAGTAGTATGGACATGCCCTTAGTACACATCCTTAATCCATCTGTCTGGAATATAGATAAGACACATCTTTAATCCCAAACAGTGACATTTAATTAAGGGGTAGACAAAGTGACAAATAAGAGAATGGTTTGACAAAATGAGTTCGAGATAGGATATCCCCAACTTTCACCATGACAGACAGGAAAGGAGGGAGACTTGGGGGCAGTGTAGGGAGAGAGAGCAGAGTTGAGTTAGGTGCAGTTAAGTTGAATGCAGCTGAGTTCAGTTGAGTTCATTTTCATTCAATTCATCCAGTCAGTGCAGTTCAGTTTGTGGAGTTCAGAGGCAATTTTTCCAAGAAGAACAATTCAGTCAGAATCCAAGAGAAGCTGGATTTAATCAGTGAGCTTGGGCCAAAACAGCTTGATTGAACCACCTTCCCAGTGTTCAGAAATAACTAGAAAGTGTGAATTTACTCAGCAGTAAGTCTTAGAGGCTGAAGATATTCTAGGCCTAGGTTAGAAGGAGGCTGAAAGCTGAAGCCTTCAAGGTCGAGACTTACAGAAGATTACATTATATGGAGGCTAGAAGCTTCCAGTACTAGACTTAAGGATAGTTAGATAGAAATATTCTGGGCTCAGCCCAAGCCATGTAAAGCTGTACCAAGCTTGGGTATGGCTCTTATCTCCTCTCATCTGAGGAAATAAAAATGATATTTACACCATTTATTTGCCCAGTGCAGCTATTCAATATCTAGCACTAATTCAAGGGTAGAAATCCATTTTTTAGAGAGAGAGACAGAGAGAGAGAGAGAGAGAGAGAGAGAGAGAGAGAGAAAGAGAGGAGAGAGGAATGTGTGTGTATTGGTGAGGGAGAGAGTTTGTGCACATGAATTGAAATGCCCATGAAACCAGTAGAAGACTTTAGATAATTTTGGTCAATTTAATATTTGTTCTGGAAACTAGAATTGGGTCCTAGGGAAGACCAACAAGTGTTCTTAAGTCCTGATACATCTCAGTACTTCTTTCTTCTGTATGTTGAGTGTTTTTACTATGATATACTTTGTGGAGTTTCTTCTTTCATCAAGTTGGCATCTGTGTACTTATATGGCTATGGATCTATATGGATATGTCTTTCTTTACTTTGTAGAAGTGTTTTTTGGTTCTGTTTTGTTTTGTATTTTGGGTTTTTTGTTTGTTTGTTTGTTTTAAGATTTATTTGTTTATTATGTATACCGTGTTCTGTCTGCATGTACATCTGCAGGCCAGAATAGGGCACCAGACCCATTATAGATGGTTGTGAGCCATCTTGTGGTTACTGGGAATTGAACTCACGACCTCTGGAAGAGCAATCAGTGCTCTTAACCTCTGAGCCATCTCTCCAGCCCCCTTGGATTTTGTTTTTTGAGACCAGGTTTCTTTATATAGTCTTGGCTATCATGGAATTCGCTCTGTTCACCAGGCTGGAGTTGAACTTATAGTGATCCACACTTTGTTCAAGATATGTTCTATGCCATTCATATGGGGTTCTTCTTTCACATTTATGTCTGATTCCAAGATATGTTTGTTTGTTTCTTTTACACAGTATCTCAGTTCTCTGGTATGTTTATTTCTTCTGCTTTTAAATAGTTGGTTTGGTCAATTCCTCTACTTTATCTTCAGCTCCTACTATTCTCTCTCCTGATGGATCCATTCATTCAGCTTGTAAGTCTTTTCTCCTAATTTTCTGACAGGGTTTGTGAGTTTTTCATCTCCATATTACCTTGAGTTCTGTTCAATATTTCTATATATTCATTGAATTTAGTTCTTAGATTCTGAATTGTATTTTTCATTTCATTCAACCTTAAGTTTATGTTTTTGTTCATAACTCTGGCATTTATTTTCCTTGAGTTTATTCTCTTTAAGTTCACTGAGATATTTGTTTATGTATTCTTTTAAATCTTTGAGTCTTATGGTTATAATTATAATTTGAGTTAGGTGCAGGTCAGTTGAGTCTATGTCCTGAAGTCAATTTAGGTAATTCTCATTAGAAAACATTTGTATAGAGCAGTTGATTTATCAAGAAAGCATAATGCCTTATACTTTCATATTTTATATATTGTTATATGTGAACAAATAAGTAGTATGGGAACCAAATTTGCTGGATTGGAGAAGAGGATGAAGTGTGAGATGTGCATCAGGTTAGACTGAACACAGAACACATGATCCAGACTGGGTTTAGAGGTTGGAACAGTATCAACAGCTGTGATGGGAGACAGCACCAACAGCATCGGTGTTGGCCAGAGGAGGAAATGTGCCTCAGTACCATGTGGGATGCTTAGAGGATCTCTGGCAGGGAGCAACCTTGGGTCTTGCAATCCCCAGAGTCGGTCATTGAGCAGGGCTGAGAAACTACTTCTCAAATATTTTCCTGAGCTTAACACTTGTTTTATTTTTAAGATACTAAATTATCAGTTCTTCATCAAAGAAGTTCATCTGAGAGACCTTGTCAACAACTTTTTTATTAACTAATTAAACTATACTATTAGTTTAATTTGCAAACTGTTACCATTGACCTGCTCTTCATTTTAATATCTAAGGAAAAAGTTTGAAAAAGACTTTCCCACTACAGTGTGTTTTAATAATATAAATATGTGTTTAGTTCGAATTTTTACTATGTAATTATAAAGAAAAAGCTTGTTCAATTTATTTTTCCTAAAGTAAAAACTTTATACCCTACAATTAATCAAAATTCCTGCTAAATTTTTATCCTGTCTCCACGTTACCCAAAAGCTTTTGGATTTAACCACAATATATATAATTTCTATAATCTTAAGAGCTATGACAATATTTGGAGAAAAGAAGTTTAACTTAGAAAATAGTGTCCAACAAATGCTACAGAAGGTTACCATGGTCTGCTTGCAATTGTGCATCACAGGAAATTAATCTGTAAGCACATTTCTCTAGTAACACTTTAGAAAGCCTATTTAGTTATTTATAGACAGTGTTTAACAGAATCATGCTGAGAGAGCATGAGCCATTGCTATTATTTGTATTCTTTCTTGCTGCTCATGCCTTCTTGTAATTGCCTTCTATATCTATTTAAGATTGTTTGTAATAATTGAACATCAAGAGATTCTTTACTGAATCTTTTATACATGCTAAGGTTTAAAATCTGTGTTCCAAACAATAGGTTGTGTCATCATGGAATTAATGAAACATAAATCACTTTTGAAAGTCAAACAGTGATATTTTTTATTAGAAAACAAATATGCTCACTGTTTTTGAGAGTATAAATTATCTCCATTAAAGTTCCTTAGAATTTGAGTAGGGAAAATTTGTTTGCAGTAACTGAAAAAAATATGGTTGTCATTTAACTCTCTTTTATTTTCAATGGTAATCTAAATAACTATAAATAGGTCAAATTTTTAATAAATTCAATTTCTTTTCATTGGAACTCATTATGCCCAAAATTCTGGACAAGTTATGGTAAGAAGGGTGTAGCTTGGTCTAAGGACTCAAAGGTACCAACATAGCATAACAGGGAGGAAATTCACTTCTCAGTTTGAAGAACAGATGAGTTCAAATCGTTATGGATAGAACATAGATTCAGATGGAAGCAGAGGCCAGGTAAACATTTTAAACTGTACATCAGTCATCCACTTATAAATACATCACACATTTTCATAACCCTAGAAATTAGCACCACATACTTGGAGCCATAGTAGTATACATGTGTGTCTGTGAGAGATATTTAACATTCACAAATAATATTTTGCTCCATATCCCCAGATTCAATGGTTTATTGTTATTGAAAAACTTTACTTTGTGAATCGTTAAGTATCAACAAGTCAACAGTTCGAAACTATAATTCTAGAGTTCTTCCTGAGACTCAAAGTAAACTTCTAGTTGTAAAAATTGCATTATATGTATTTCATGCTTAATTATATGTATAATTATATATACTATATATAAATTATATATAGTAAATATACATATTTCTACACACTCTTTACAATAGACCACAGTAAACATTTGTATTCTAAGAGGTTTGAATGTGAACATTGTGAAGGAAATTTTAAAAATCAAGAAGGAAAAATATTAAATCCTTAATTTCTGAATATATCATCTAAAATACAAGGGACACTGATGTAAGCTCAAAAGCTTCATGTATCTTTACTCTGTGATGTGGTTGACTGATGTCTAAACAGCCTCTCTCTTTTGGGATGGTTTTATTACCTGTCTGCAACTTTACTTGGAAGACATTCCATCTGTATAACAGCATTGTACTCTGAGGATTATACAATGTTTTACACCTTACTCTCTCAGAGTCACACTTTCATGGGCACCTAGAAATGAGTTGTCCATGGTGCAAGTTGCCTATTTTCAGATATTCCTCTAAAGTTTTGGTGGATGGTGGGTGGATCCTATAATTGTTCAATCTGCTTGTCAACAACATAACTAATGTGGACAATTTGAAAGTCTGTTGACAAACAAAACAGTAGTTATGACCATTTGTGTCATGACTGCACATTTTTTGATGACTGTCAAAACAAACCAAAGACAAACAAAACATAAAAAAACCTTGCTTAAGGTGCTCTTTTTGAGTAAGTTTTTCTCAAAAAAAAAAAACATTTAGAACTTGTGGCATATAATGAATAGAATCTGACAAGTTACTGAGATAATCTCAAAATATCTTCTCTACTAATTTCACAGTATTTCATTTCTCTTTTTAATTGTAACTGCTATTAATCAACAAATTGCTTGTCCATGATGCAGCAGCCTGAATACAATGCTACCTTGAAGTTTCCCCCATTTACTAAATTAATGTGCCACTTTTAAGCTTGGCCTGCTACAGTGATTCAGGAAACAAGCAAAATGTAAATAAATTGGTGACCACAGTAAAAAACAATGGCCTCTTATCTGCTTTCCACAAGAGTGTTTCCCATCTGAATCCCGGTGAAACACGCTGTAATGTTCCCTTTCCTGTGGGTTTTCTAATCTATGTACTTAAACTAGAATTTCTAGTTAAGTTTGTCTTCCACATTCTACAATTTCTCTGGATTGATTCCCCAAACTACTGTGAAATCTTACAAGTCAGCCCCCATACCTTAATAGTTTTATCAAATAATCACAGCAATGATTTCATTTCCCTTACTTTATCTTTCTATCCATTAGTCCACATGCATCTGATAATAAATTAGGGAAGTAGGACTTGGTTTTCCCCCTAGTTTCAGAGTTATCATTCTGTCTTGGAAGAGATTATTGTAGAAGAGAGAGACTCACATTATCGTGGACATGAAGAAGAAAGGGAAAACAAGGATCCAGGTAAAATGCTCTAAATACAAGTCTCTGCTAACCTCCCTGCTAATTCAGTGCTTCTAGCTTTTACCAGACATTCAAATCCAGATATAGAGTACCTCTTACAAATGAGCCAGTAGAACATGTCATATATAATTTTTAAACATAAATATTGTCAAAGTTTTATTGGATTTATAAACTTTTGGATATGCTTAATTATTTTGAAGTCTCAGAATAAAATATGATATCATTAACAATAAATAATTAGAAGTACTACTCATTACATTGTAAGGAAAATAGAGAGTAGAGGCATAGTAAGTTTTGATTGCTGTCATATACCATTGGAGCAATACATTCATTTATAAAAAGAGAATATTCTTCAAAAAGAAGAAAGTTTTAAGTATAATATATAACATCAACTAAGATACTTTCTTCCTGTCTTTATTGGAGCTTCTGACAATAATCTTTGGGATGGGGGGGGGGGACTTAAGCATCCTCAAACTTCTATAAATACACATAAATAACATTGTACAAATGATATTAAAATAGTGATTAGGAATCAAGAGGGTGTTCTGGATCTAAGAAGATATTTTTAAAATTATGAGGCAAGTTAGTATGAAAGCTGAGTTAGATATAGAACTTTAAACTCATGGAGATGGTTAGATAGTAGAGTGTTAAAGTCAGGTACCAAATACATATGGACTGGACATTGGGAATGTATGTTAAGCCATATAACTCTTATAATTGTGGCCTATTTATTTCTGTTGTTTTGTATTGTATTTATAATTATAAGAAAAAGAACCATTTTTTGGACTGAAAGGGAGAGCTGTTGGGGGAAAAAAGAAATACCTTAAACTAAAAAAAAAAAAAAAAAAAAAAAGACGGGAAGAGGATGGGGGTTTGAGGGGGAGGAGGGTGGGACTGGAGGGGGGAGTAGGGAGGGGATTGTGATTGAGATGTAACTTGAAGAAATAAAAAATAAATTATTAAAAAAAGAAATTAGGGATTTTTTTCTGTATTCTTTCTCTTTGTTTATTATTAAAATTTTAAGGTTATTTTGTTTAAAAAAAATAGTGATTAATGTGAAGTCCTAAATTTTACTTACATTTTTTACTGGTCGTTAGCTCTACCATTCCAAATAGTTGAGAGAAAAATTTCAAAATTAATTTGATAAGTATTAATAATTTTAATGTACACAAAAATCAAGTAAACAATAGTTTTAAATTTTAAAAATGATGTATCAGAGAGATAAGTACAGAATCAGAGAATAATCTATTCAACAATACAAAAGTGTATTTGTTCAAATGAGATGATAAACTTTAATCATGTTTTTTGAGGTGGCTAAGCTAGGTGTCTCACTGAGCAATGGTCACTTGCCACCAAGACTGAAATCAGTCTGTAGAACCCACACAGTAAAGATAACCAGTGTCTGAAAGTTGTCCTCTTGTTTCTACATGTGTATTTTTGTGTACTCACTGACATACATGAACATACAACACAAAATAATTGAATATGCAAAAGCAAAAGGCAATGATACTATAAATTTATATTTGTTCACATAAGACAGTATAATATTTAGGGAAACAACTATTCCATTAGACTCATTACTTAAAATATTGTGTCTAAAAAATCCTAATATGGAAAAGGAGAAGTAGTACACACCAAACTGTGTCTGCACTCCCAGGGAATCAGTACCCTCTTCTAGCCTCAGCAGGCATGTGGTGAAGAGGTATACCTGCAGGCAAAACACTCATACACATAAAAATTTTAAAAAATTATAAAAAGAATAAAATAATAAACTGTTGAAATAGATTTAGCAGGTATGAGTACATATATATGTATTATCTTTCAGATAATATAGTGTTATAACATTTTTACATTATGTGTACATATTATAATTAAATGTTTATAATCATTATATAGACATGTTCAATAGGTTCACATAAAAATCAAAGTTCCCTTCAATATAAAATTGTCCCTCCTTGATTTAAATGGCAAACTGATACTGAAGATAAATAAGGGCAAAAATTCAAAATACCTGTACAACAGATATGGTACAATAACTATTAAACAAGGGAATTTTCAAGCATTTAAGTAGATAAATGAAAGTACAATGTGAAGAGATTTCCCTTATCTTTGAATACCCTCTACAGAGCTCCAGAGTCCAATGTCTTAAGGAGGTCAAATATTTCATTTTTAATCTACTCATTCAACTACTAGAACAATAACTTAAAACATGAGATAATAATAACAAAATAGAAACTATCTTGAGTCTTAAGACATTCATATTAGTGCCTGCACTTTATTATAGTCTCCATGCATACATGCACACCCCACACAAAATGGAGAATATTGATTGGAAGGTTTCTATGGTTTCAATTCCAAGCATATAACTATATTATTGAAGAAAATTTAAAATCTTAACAACTAGAGATTGCTTTCATCAATGATATATGATAATACAGTGTACTGACTAAGTTATCTTAAATCTAAAATGATCATTGAAATTATTCATTTCCACTGTGAATTATATGAGAGCCAGAACATCCATTGTAATTTGGACTACATTAAGAAGACATGGTTTGCTGGAAGAATGTTGTCATCCTTTTGGTCATCTGTCACCCTGTCATTCACCCTTGGTTTTCCATGATATTTTGGAGGGTAGGCACTTGAAGAATGACAAATGCGTGGACTGTTAATAAAAAAAGTGGAACAGGTAGATATTAAGACTACAATATTTTATAATTTCAACAATTTTACTTGTACACTATTGCATTGAGATATGTTAAATGTGTCTATTGTAATTCCAACTTTAAAAATAAATTCAAAATCTTTAAATGTCTTTATAACACTCTATTTTAATCTTTTACTAAAATGTTATATGTTTTGCCTTCACTAAACATGGTAATGCAGATTCTCAAGAAATGCTGTTTCATATAGGTTCACTTAAACTTTTAAAAATATTAATTTCTATTATACTTTCAATTATATGTATGTATGTGTGAGGTGTGTCTGCATGTGAGTTAAGGCACATGATTTCATTGCCGGTGGGGTCCTGAAGAGTGTGTTAAAGCCCCTAGCGTTAGAGATACATAAGTTTGTCACCTGCTTGACCATGATGGTGGGGGTGTACTTTGTGTCTTCTATGAGAGCAGTATAGGTTTTTAACCACTATGCAATATCTCCAGTGGAGACGGGCACCATGACTATTATATGGCTTGTAATTTTGCACAAGTCAACAGCTATGTTTCTTTACTCAGTAATTACTCAATTCATACTACCACTATTAGGTAGTCCTTAGATTGATCCTTAACTGTGGTAAATATCTACTATTTTCTGCTGCCTACATCCCCATTATAATTGCTCTTGACATTGAGATTTAATGGTAACATGTATTGATTATTGGAAATCTATTATCCTTTAATATCTATCCATACTATGATATAGTATGATTTCATTCATATAACTCTTTACTTATGACGTAGAATTGATTAGTAATTGAAAATGTGTGAAGACTACCACAAATCTTTGATATTCTTTGATATTCCTTGATATTCTTTGACAAATAAATGTATTGGTATTCTTTTTTTGAAACCCAAAGACTACCAGCTCAGTAAGAGGGAAATTATGTCTGGTACTAGAAAGCTAGACAAATGTGCAGGACCCTGAAATCATAAATTTTGGAGGAGAAAATACAACCGTCATTTTACTAAGCCAGAATAATCCCTAACTTCATTTTAAATATCAGTCTGTATACATGCATACAGTTGTAGATCTCTCACATCATCAAGGAAATTGTTTATAACAGGAGACAATGATAGAAAACCTATAAAAGATCAAAATGCTGAGTTGTGGAGCTCAGTGCCTGTATGTGTGTGTGTGTGTGTGTGTGTGTGTGTGTGTGTGTGTGTGTGTGT
>CAJQZJ010031536.1:9094584-9203108 GCA_907164525.1 Lophiomys imhausi
TGTGTGTGTGTGTGTGTGTGTGTGTGTGTGTGTGTGTGTGTGTGTGTAAGGGAGTATTGAGAAGATTGGGTGGAAAGACTGTAATGGCCAGAAGAACAAGGAGTTTGAGTGACAATATACCAACTAATAATTGCTGAAGTTACGCCAATGAAGTCCTCTCATTTACTGCCTAAAGATGAGTTCAACAAGGAATACAACACCAGATATGCTAACATGAGTGGAGAAAGCCCAAGAGGCTTCAACTCTAGGAAAAAAAAAAAAAAACTATAGAGGCAGCAAAGTAATGTTGAGAGAAGAGTAATATTTTTCAGAATACATACAGCACAGCAATTGATTAGCCCTAAAAATTGATCAGTCTATACAAGTAACATATTAACTGAGCAGGTTGTATTTGTGTATTAGGAATATGTATGTATGCACATATACATATATTCAAGTAACAGCAATTAAAGAAAAAAGGTCATATGGAGGTATATGGGAGTATTTACAAAGTTTAGAGAAAGGGAAAGAGGAAAATGATGTAGTTCTATTATAATCTCAATGTTATTATGTTTATTACTTAAATTTACATCTCTGTCACAGTCCCCTCCATTCACCCTTCCTGTCGCCACCATCCCACCCTTCCACTCACTCCTCTTTCTCCACCTATCCTACTCCTCCAGTGTGTCATGCCTTACATGTCAGCCCCCTTCAGTTCAGCAGCCATATGAGGGCTAAGAGGCTTGCATCATTGGGGACCTACATGGCAGCTCCAGTAGGGCAAACTATCCCACTAACAAGCAACAAAGTCCATGTTCCTGTTCCTTTTGGTCTGTTGGTTGTAGTATAGCTATCCTGTACTATATGGCTCAAATCTGTTATAAGTGAATAGATGCCATGTGCATCTTTCTGTGTCTGGGTTAGCTCACTCAGGATGAGCTTTTCTAGTTTTATCCACTTGGCAGCAAATTTCCAAGATTTCATTGTTTCTGATGGCTGAGTAGTATTCCATTGTGTAAATGTGTCACAGATTTTTTATCCATTCATTGGTTGAGGGAGATCTTGGTTGTTTCCAGTTTCGACAGCCAAGGATACACAGAGAAACCCTGTCTCGAAAAACCAAAAAATAAAATAAAATAAAATAAAGCTGGCTATGAATATAGTTGAGGAGATGTCCTTGTGGAATTGTTTGGATTGGTAACGAGGAGTTGTATGGCTGGGTCTTGAAGTAGAGGTACTGTAGGATTTCTAAGATATTGCCAGACTGACTTCCATTGTGGTTGTACAAATTTGCACTCCCACCAGCAATGGAACAGTTCTCCTTTCTTTAAAACCTCACCAGCATGTTCTGTCATTTGAGTTTTTGATGTTAGGCATTCTGACAAGTGTGAGATGGAATCTAAGAGTCGTCTTGAATTGCATTTCTCTGATGATTAAGGATGTTGAGCATTTCAACTCTCTCTCGACAATAGAGATTGCTCTTTTGTGAATTCTCAGTTTAATAAAAAATAATAGAAAATAACCAAAGACTTTTACATTTTATTAACTTTGGTAAATTAAAAATATAGTATAGTAATGAAATCCTTGATGGAGTTTTCATCTTCTATGTTATTGAAAATAATACCTTGAAAATTAAATAATGAATCTAAGGTTGATGATATATACATTTAGTTCAAGTACTCAATAGGTATAGTAAGTAGGGTCACAAATCTGAAGCCAGCCTAGGTTATACAGTGAGATTCTTAAAAAATGAAGATAGAAGTTGGCTAAGGAGGACGAAAGGAGTAGGAGAGGACAGTGATTGCCATAAATTTGAGAGCTACAATTAACTCCAATAAAATTTAGTATCACTTTTTTTGTTTTCCCATCAATTGTTTTTAAGATCATCTACTGAGATAACTACATGGTTTATCTCCTTTCTTATGTCAGTCTATGTTTTGAATTTTCTAATCATAAATTATTGAAAAGCAGACATCTAGACATTGGTATATTATCTTTAAATATATTCATTAATATGTACTCATTTTAAAATTTTACATCTGTACCTCCAAGGAAATTGGATGGTAATATTTATAAAAAGCAATCATTAACATTCAAGAGTGTCTTCTCATTTTCCTTTTTAATTCTTGAAGAGTTCATGTAAGAGTAATATTTCTTGTCCTAAGATTAGCAGAATTTGCTTGGAAGGAAAGGAACTAAAAGCTTTGTTTGTGATAAAAATTTTAACAAAAACTAAACACCATTTCTCCTAAAAGAAATGAGTATGGTATGGCTGCATTCTTCATAGAATAGTAATATCCACTTTAGAATATGCTATTATTTTGCTGAACATTTAAAAAAGATTATGTTCCTAAAATTAGATAAATAGGAAGTAGATTGGTCTTTAGATAAATATAGAAGGGTTTTTAACATAATTTCAATAATTCTACTTAGAAAATTATGAATTAGACATAGACATCATGGTGAAAAGAAATATATATATAGATTTCTTTATTTATATTTGAAGAGAAACAAAAGTGACAGAATGTTGTGACATGGGAAACAATAGTTGAACATGTGTAAAAAAAATTCAATTAATGCTTTTAAGTTGGAAAGTAGACAGATACTTTCCAGTTTCTCTAATTTGAGTTTAGGAATTGAGAAAGGTCATATACTTGGACACAGAATGATAATGAAAGACAAATGCATTTGCATTACTTGAATATGAAGATCAATGAGACATCAAGTGGTTGATTGAATCAATTTGGAGTTCAAAAATCTTAGCAGGACAGTGAAATCTGATCCATAATAGAATACCAATGTGATAGAAGAAATTATAATTTCTGGCAAAAACTTAAAAAAAATAACAGAACAAAGTATAGACTTCAGAGGTAAGTAGTAAAGAATTCCAACATTTGCAGTTTGGGTATCGAAAGATGATCTCCAGAATGGCACTGAAGGAAATAAACAGGAGGTCTTTATTACCTGAGTGAAGAGAACAATTGACACAGAACATCAAGAAATAACAAACTAAAGACTGAGAGACAGTATAGGATGGTTTAAAAGTGAGTACAGATAGACAGACCTTTCATAATCATTGTTTAAAAATAAAAGAAAAACAGGGTTAGGAAAATGGTTCGATCAACGGGTAAAGTTTTTGTCTCACAACTGTAAGAATCAGAGTTCATAACTAGAAGACATTTGAAAACTCTGGTTACAGTGAAACAGATTATAATTACATTAGTGGTGAGACAGGATGATCTATGGAGCTCTGGTCTTCTTAGAAACATTACAGAAAAGGAAGGAAAGATATACAGATAGATAGATAGATAGATAGATAGATAGATAGATAGATGATAGATAGATAGGTAGTAGATAGATGGATAGATAGATGATAGATATATGATGTGAAATAGATAGATGATAGATTATAGATAGATAGATAGATAGATAGATAGATAGATGATAGATTGATAGATTCACCTAAAGAATGACTAACATCAAAAGCTCATATGACAGCACATGCTGGCGAGGGTGTGGAGAAAGGGGAACTCTCATCCATTGCTGGTGGGAGTACAGACTTTTGCAACCACTATGGAGGACAGTCTGATGATATCTTAGAAAACTTGGAATAGCTCTGCCTCGGGACCCAGTCATAATACTTCTGGCTATATATCCAAATGATTCCTCACCGAATCTAAAGGAAGTTTCCTCATCTATGTTCATAGCAGCCTTATTTGTAATAGGTAGAAACTGAAAACAACCCAGATGTCCCACAACTGAAGAATAGATTAAAAACTGTGGTACATCTACACAATGGAATACTGCTTAGCTATCAGAAACAGCAGAATCATGTAATTTTCAGCCAAATGGATGGAACTAGAGAAGCTCATCCTGAGTGAGCTAACAGAGACCCAAAAGGATGCACATGGCATCTATTTACTTATAGTCAGATTTTAGCCATATAGTACAGGATAACTGTACTACAACCAATGCACCAAAGGGAACAGGAACATAGACTTTTTTTCCTGTCAGTGAGGCACTTTGCCCTAGTGGTGCTGCCCTGTAGGCCCCCAGGGTATGAGGAGGCTCATGGCCCTCATATGACTGCTGAACTGGGATGGGGGACTGTTATGTAGGGACACTCCACTCCAGAGGAGAGTGATGGAAGGGATAGGGGGTAGAGGGTGGGAGGGTGGGACTGGGAGGGGTGGAAAGAGGACAATGTGGTGGAGATGTAACCTGAAGTAATTAAAAAAAAAAAAGAATGACACTAGAGATTCTCCTTCGACTTCCACATGCCGCCACACACAGATACACACACACACACACACACACACATACATGCAGACAGACACACATACAGATACATATATATGCTCAGAAAATATTTATCATACTAGCAGGAAAAGCAAATGACTACTAATATTTGTTTCTCAGTAGAACACAGAGAAGTAATCAATTCGAGCAAAATAATATAAATCTGAAAATAAAATTTGAATATGTTGCATAGAAAATAATATTTAAGAGGTCTCAGAACATCTCTAAAACTATGAAAAATCTTCTATAACCAAAATGTAATATTCAAAACCTATGTAAGAAAACATAGGTAAAAATATTCAAGACTAAGAAAGAAAAGGGAGTTATACTCCCTGAAATAAGAAATTAAAAGTTCTATTAAAATACTTTAGAATGTCTTATGCAAGTGAATTTAATATCTCATTGAGAGAGATAATTTCCTAGGGAAAAGTGTAAAATATAGAACTGTATCTCAGGAGAAATCTAATACCTCAATATATTCCAACACTATGAGAATTTAGGGCAATATGAAAGTGCTATTCTGCAGTCCCTAGCCATAGAGATTAGCTCTGACATAAACATGGGTGAGGAGTTTCAGTCTTCTTGAGGTACAGGAATTTCTTTTACACATATTGTACTAAAACTTATCTCCTAACTTCTAAAAAGAACAAAAATGTATCTACTCCCTCTCATGTTTCACTAACATTTTAAAAATATTTGCCATAGTTTTTAGGATTGGAAAAGAAAGAACCTTTCTGCCAAGTATAGAGATCAACTTGATGTGAAATATAATCAAGGCAGATTCTTTTTCTCTCCCACACTTTCTTTCATTCTTCATCTCTGTCTCTATCTCCATTTATCTCTTCCTTACAAAAATTTGTAGCCTCATACAAGGAAAGATTTTCTAAATGTAAAGATCTCCATTTCTCATGTACAGTGAGCACTGTGGGGTTTAGAAGGTAATGTTAAGAGGCATAAAAATATGAAACAAAGTTGTTTGCTGGGCAATTAAATCGTCTTTAAATGGGAAGGGAAGGTAATAAAGTTAAAGAAGTAAATATATTATAGGTCAACCAACCCTAAAGACCATTTGAAAAATAAACTACTGTAGAACATTCCTAACATATATAAAATTAATCTAAAAAGAGTCACCACTGTAGGGGTTAGATAAATTAGATTTAGAAAATATATAGGAGTTTCTGATACTGTTTCTTAATTCGGGGCATGAAGAGCATTATCAGCATGAAGTCAGGAAAAACAGGGAAGACTTAATAGACTGAAAAACAAGGTTGAAGTCAGGAAAAACAGGAAAGACTCAATAGACTTGAAGAAACAAAGTATCTGGCCTGACATTGTTTTCAGCTGCTAAATGGGCGGAGCTCAGATTAAGCTGAAACAGAGTTCCTCCTATTTCAGGACAGTGCATGGAGCCCAGAAAGAAGAAGAGGCCCCTGATGCTAGAGAGCTCCAAGAGTCCTGCTGAAAAAAGGGCTGGCCATTGATGGCAAGCTCTCTCCCTGAAGCAGAAAGAAGCCGGTGAGCAAAGAAAGCCTGAGCAAGACACCAAAAGGCCAAGGACTGGACCCTGTGGCTGAGCTTTTGCCTGGAGGGGTTTGATCTATCCAATCAGTGGCCTAGGGGAAACGGTGCCTGGCTTTAAGGACTGAGGCAGAGCAGCTGAGTTCCTGATTCAAAAGAAGAAAGTTGGCCTGCAGACGGCTGGGGTCTCCCACAGAGAAGAAAGCATGAAGCCTTATTTAAGGTGAGACTGCAATAACCAACTTACCCTAATGAACCTGCCTCTGAGAGATCCAGAAGAAGGACTGCTAAGTGTGTTGAAGAATCTACAACAAAGACTGTGTTCCTGACGACTGAGGACCTGCCCCAGAGACTGTATCATTCTAAAAGGTTATGAAAGTGGTTGTTATGATTACCAATAGGTTTAGTGGATAGGTTAAAGGGGTTGTAGGAATTTATAGGATTAATAGTTATGAAATTGTTGGTGTTTGTTATAAGTGAATTTAGTAATAAATAAATAAGTGATAAATAATAATTTAAAAGTTCGGTTACACACCACTTAATGGTGGAGACAGTGTCACACATAAACATTGTATGCCACCAAGTAAAACCTCTACATTAATGAATGAGTTATTTCTAATGGAATCTTTGGCCAAAGGTGTGCACCATAGCTACTAAAGCCAAGGTTCTTGATTTCTTTCCACACACTGATGGTAAAGTCCTATTGCTAAAAGCTAATAATGCAATTGAAAATTGGAGAAGTTGTGCAGGCACCTAACTATCAGCTACACACCTCCTGAACCTACCGACTAACATTAATAGGACTGGAAGGTACTTCTCCCTATACTGTAGGAGAAAGGTAATCTTCAATGTTACAAGGCTACAAATGCTGTGATCTACAATAGTGACAAGCCTGCAAGATACTTGTATATTAGCTGCACAATTATTATGGGAGTCAAAAACCACTTTTTAAAATTGGACTTATAGTCCATTCCATGAGATTGAACCAACACATTACATTGTTAAAATGTGAAAAAAAACTGGATTTAAAAAATAAGTCAATTAGTAGTAAAAGCCCGAAACATCACATTTCATTTTTTTTCTTTACCTCCTAACACTTCCATCCCATTTCTCTGGGGTTGGGTGTCCTTATATAACAGTCCCTCATGTCAGTTGAGAGGTCGTATGAGGGCCAAGAGCCTCTTCATTCATTGGGGATCTACGAAGCAGTACCATCAGTGAAAAGTGTCTCGTTGCCCGGGAGAGAGAACTACTAAACAAACAAACCAATAAGCATACAATAGATAAAAAAACTAAAAAATAGAAAAAAATATAACTAATATATAAAAAATAGATAAAGAATAAAAATTAAAAATAAGAAGTCTATGTCCAAGTTCCCTTTGGTGTGTTGGTTGTAGTATTGATATCCTGTACTATATAGCTAAAATCCTACTATAAGTGAATAGATGCCATATGCATCCTTCTGAGTCTGGGTTAGTTCACTCAGGATGAGCTTTTCTAGTTCCATCCATTTGGCTGCAAATTGCATAATTTCATTGTTCCTGATAGCTGAATAATATTCCATTGTATAGATGTACCACAGTTTTTTGACCCATTCTTCAGTTAAGGGACATCTGGGTTGTTTCCAGTTTCTAGCTATTACAAATAAGGCTGCTATAAACATAGATGAGGAAACTTCCTTATGATTCCGTGAAGAGGCATTTGGGTGTGTACCCAGAAGTGGTATGGCTGGGTCCTGAGGCAAAGCTATTCCAAGTTTTCTAAGATATCGCAAGACTGACCTCCATAGTGGTTGCACAAGCCTGCATTTCCACCAGCAATGGAGTAGGGTACCCCTTTCTCCACACCCTCGCCAGCATGTGCTGTCATTTGAGTTTTTGATCTTAGCCATTCTGACAGGTGTGAGATGGAATCTCAGAGTCGTCTTGAGTTGCATTTCTCTGATGATTAAGAATGTTGAGCATTTCTTCAAGTGTCTCTCAGCCACTAGGGATTCCTCCTTTGTGAATTCTCTATTTAGCTCTGTCCCCCATTTTTTGATTAGATTATTTGGTTTCTTGGCATTTAATTTCTTGAGTTCTTTGTAGATTTTGGATATTAGCCCTCTGTCAGATGTGGGGTTGGTGAAGATTTTCTCCCAGTCTGTAGGCTGCCATTTTGTTCGAATGACAGTGTCCTTTGCCTTACAGAAGCTTTTCAGTTTCATGAGGTCCCACTTATTGATTGTTGATCTCAAGTCCTGAGCTGTTGGTGTTCTGTTCAGGAAGTTGTTGCCTGTGCCAATCATTTCGAGGGTTTCTCCCACTTTTTCTTCTCGTAGATTTAGTGTGACCGGCCTTATGTTAAGGTCTTTGATCCACTTGGACTTAAGTTTTGTACAGGGTGATAAGTATGGGTGTAACTTCATTCTTTTACAAATGGACATCCAGTTGGAGCAGCACCATTTGTTGAAGATGCTGTCCTTCTTCCATTGTGCTGTTTTGGCTTATTTGTCAAAAATTAGGTGGCCATAAATGTGTGGGTCTATTTCTGGATCTTCAATTCAATTCCATTGATCTACTGGTCTGTTTCTATACCAATACCATGCTGTTTTTACAACTACTGCTCTGTAGTACAGCTTGAAATCTGGGATGGTAATACCTCCAGATGTTTTTTTTTTTATTGTACAGGATTGATGTAGCTATTCTGGGCTTTTTTTTTCCATATGAAATTGAGGCTAGTTCTTTCCAAGTCTATAAAAAAATAAGAAATACAAATTAATGGTTATGAAAGCTGGTCATTCAGTTGGGTAATACGACAGCCTATTATAGTTATTTTCTAGGCTAATCAGAAATAAACCTGCTAAGAGACAAGCAACATCTGCTTACCCTAATATAAGAGATAGATAGGGACTCTTCAAAGACCTCAAGAGATCTGCAGAATATGGCACTCAAAGATGTTTTCGTAACTTTAGATTTTTTTTATATCAAGACATATCAACTCCTGACAGCACCCCCTATTCTCCTCCAAGTAGAAGATGAGCATCGAAGAATCTCCAGTGGGAGATGATTGAATTAGTCGCAAGCCTATCTTTTGGTAGGAAAAGCCCCTTGCCCCAACTGTAGACAGAATGCTGTCCAAAAAGGACAAAACCTGGAAGCAGGCAAGTCGACAGCCTAGCTCTGCCAAGACAGGATAGGTAAGTCCTTCATAACCCCTGCTCTACAATCAATGTCTGTCAGAGAAACGGGGCCAAATGACTGAAGATCGATGCTGTAATGTATGGAGAGAAAATGGGAACTGTCCAGGCAGCCACAGGTATGTCATGTCTTAGTTTGGGAAGCTGCAGGCCCTGTACTTCCTATAAAATCAGATATATTTATCCCTCTCAGGTCTCTGAGGTGGTTGAAGAACAGATAGCTAGAGTCTCATAATTTAATTTTGAGTTGTTTAGGAGTCAAGAGAGTGTTATAGATCTAAGAAGATACTTTTAAAATTGTGTTGCAAGTTAGTATGAATGTTGAGTCAGATACAGAACTTTAAACTCATGGAGATGTTTAGATAGTAGAATGTTAAAGTCAGGTACCAAATACATATGGACTTGTCATTGGGAATGTACGTTAAGCCATATAACCCTCATAACTGTGGCCTAATTACCTCTGTTGTACTGTATTGTATTTGTTATTATAAGAGAAAGAGCCATTTGTTGGACTGAAAGGGGAAACTGTAGGGGGAAATAAGATATACCTTAAACTTAAAAGAAAAAAAAAGGGAAGAGGATGGGGGGTTGAGGGTGGGAGGGTGGGACTGGAGGGGGAATAGGGAGGGGACTGCGATTGAGATGTAACTTGAAGAAATAAAAATAAAGGAAAAAGAATTAAGTCATGAGCCTAGAGTAAAACCTGTTACTTTTATTCTATCAAAGGAGCAAAGTAATATGATGATTCGTACGTGATTCTACCAACCTTTATCTGAGAAGCTCCTTTTTTCAGGGAATGGAAAATAACAATTATCCACAACTAGATCCTATGAAGAGAATGATAAAATTTGGAGCACTCAGTTATAAGTGGGGTATTTTCATTAAGACCCTCTTCTCAATGCACAAGGATATATGTAAAAAAAAAAAGGAAGATGAAAGAATGAAACCATCAGAGATGATGTTTGGCTCCAACGAAACAAGATCTTCCAGCAACAATTGAATTGATGTATATGTGAACTAATAGGGAAGTTGGCAGAAAGTACAACCACAGGTTCAAGCCAGTTAGGGTCGTGGCAGTGAGGTGCAAAATGAGCATGTGTTCCCACAGCTAACATAGAAAGTTTCTTCAACTGATACTCTTTGGCAAAGAAAAAATCACTTGCCTCCATTGTGGTATCACTGGGTATATCAACCAGACTCCAAGTAAAGTCTCCTTTCCTGGAGTATTTGGCCAACACAAAACAAACTTTATAGTTATTGTTTGTTTGTATAGTTGGTTTGTTTTTTGTTTGTTTTGTATATAGGGATAATAATTTTTATTTTAGTTTGTTTGGGTACTTTTGTCTTATTATTTTATTATTCTTTTTGTCAGTTCTTTTAAATTTTAAAAGTGAGAAAGAACATAAATTTTGACAATTAATGAGGTGTGCAGATGTTGTTTTTATTTCCTCAGAAGAAGGGATGAGATGAGAGTCATAGTCAAGCTACATGAATACAGTGCTTGGGATGAGCCCAGAGCATTTCTGTCTAACTATTGATAGCCTAGGCCTGGAACGTCATAGCCTCTATGGAATCTAATCCTCTGTAAGCCCATGCCTTGAAGGCTTTAGCTTTCAGAATCTACCTGCTAACTTAGAACTAGAATGTTTTCATTTTTCAAGACTTACTGCTGAATAAGCTTTCCCTTTCTAGTTCTTTCTACACTCTTGCTGTCTGGTTCAAACCATGTATTTTGACACAAATGCCTCGTAGTAGCTGACTGATTAAAACTGACTTCTCTCTGGTTTTAACTGAATTGCTCTATTTGAAAAAAACTTTCCTGAATTCCATGAACTGAACTGCAGATACTCAACTACATTCAATTGAACTGCACAGAACTCTACCTAATTATACTGAACTCTTTTTCTCTCTGTCTGCACTGTTCTTAAGTAGCTTGTCTTTCCTGTTCACATGAAAATGAGCATATCCTATCTCTGATTCATTCTGTCAAACCTTTCTCTGATATATCACTTTGTCCATCCCTCAATTAGACAACATTGTTTGGGATCAAAGTTCTGTCTTGTTCATATTCCAGACAGAGGGATTAAGGGCATATATTCCACCCTGAGGGATATAAGGTATATACTAAGTATATGTCTGTATACCAGCCAGATCTCACAGACCTAGGTTTGAATGTATCTCTTCTCAAGGCAGCTATGTTGCTGGATTCAAATTCCTCTACATAGGTGAGGATATATTGGGAGAAGTTGAGAAGAGGAAAACATAATAAAATGTATATTATGAAAAAATAGAATATGCTTTTACAGTGATAACTGTGGGAGAGAGGGAAGAAAGATTGTGAGTGACAGAGGATCAGGGAGTTTGATGTGAGAGATTGTGTTTCATGGGGATATCAGAAGCTACAGTCATAAAGTTTTACCAACATGACTGCTTAAACACAACCTGCATACAGGTAACAGTGACAGACATACTAAATTGGATGAAGAAAGACCAAGAGGGCCCGACTCTACACACAGAATTACAGGCAACTAAGGATTAATGAGAGTGGGCTAAACAGTATTCCCCAGGAAACTGCTTGGTTAAAACAAATGATTGATCAGTCCTGAATATACACATAAAAATAAGAGTATATAGTCTGAGCAGTACTTACATATTTTGGAATATTTACTTGTATTTAGGGGTACAAACACAGACACACACACACACATGCACGCACACACACACAAACACCATCATCACCACCACCACCACCAAAACCAACAATTAATAGGGGGAAAGCACATAATTTAAAAGAGAATGGAGAAATATACTCTCTTTTTGTAGTGAACAAATGGAAGGGGGAATGATTTAATTATATTATAATCTCAAAAGAACTAAAAAGGCAATTGTGATAGATTTATAATCAGATTTTAACCATATAGTACAGGATAATTATACTACAACCAATGTACCAAAGGGAACAGTAACATAGACATTGTTTCCTATCAGTGAGACACTTTTCCCTAGTGGTGCTGCCTTGTAGGCCCCCAGTGTATGAGGAGGCTCTTGTCCCTCATATGACTGCTGAACTGGGGTGGGGGACTATTATGTAGGGACACTCCACTGGAGAGGAGTGGGATGGAAGGGATAGGGGGTAGAGGGAGGGAGGGTGGAACTGGGAGGGCCAGAAATAGGACACTGAGATGGAGATGTAACCTGAAGTAATAAATAAATATTAAAAAAAAAGAATGCCCTCTCTTCCTGCCTCAGAATTGGTAGATATCTGCCTTTTTGAGGTATTCTTGAAGGCTTATCTGATGTCTCATTTTGCCTTGCAAATATCATAAAAATACTAAAGCTTTCATAAAACTTCTCATATTTTTATTCATTTTACTCTATTCATATTATTTTCATTTTCCTTTATCATTGTTCCTGTCCCATACATGTCTTTGTTTAATATTTATATATCATGTATTTATTGTTTCTTCATATAAGCAATAGAAACACATTTGCATGTTCAGAGTGCACTTTGGATAGCTTAGATTGGTTTTTCCTAATATTGGACTTGCATATTTATCCATCTTTCAAATTGTGTTTTAACTGCTGCCAAGTTCAACATAAACCATTTGTCTCAATTTTATGTTTAGGCTCCAATAAGACCTCTAAAAATGTACTCAAAGACAATTTGAACCATCACCCCAAGTCTCTCCATAGCTGTGTCTGATATCAGGATCTTTAATACATCATATATTTTGTGACCAATATTGGTATAATTTGAATTAACAATATTTTGTTTTACTTTGCTTATGTTTTCCCTAATTTTCTTTGAATTTCTTTCTTATTGTCCAACTTTGTTTTTTTTTTTCTTTCACTACAAAGATGTTTGGCTTTCAAATTATGTTAGTGTGATGGACATGGCTTCAGTCCCTTCTAGAGTGAAGGCATGGTGTTAGTTTTTATGCTTTTGCTCCTGTGTTTTCTAATGTGTCACAAAATGAGTAATTGAAAAAAATTAAACAATCTAGGGTTGCTTGGACTTAACTTTAACAGTTTATAAAATACAGTGTTACAAAGCTCAAATAAAAATTGAAAATTCTACAGAATTATAAATATGGCAATCTCAAATGTGTAACCATATTTCATATACTGAAGGCACAGAAACATTTTCAATTAAATATAAAAACATTAGGTAACAGGATTTGTTGTCAATATTGCATCTTTTCTAGGGTTCTTTCTCCTGTATTATATAATTTTCAGCTCATTTTTCAACAGAAAGTCACTGAATTATACATTTAGAGATTCAATATGGTTTCATATGTATTTTCTACCATAGCAGGAAGTGTCTCTGTTGATGACCAAGCAAGACACTCATCTGTGAATATAGAAGAATCTCTTTAGGATTAATTTATTCCTATGTTCCTTTAGTAGAACAATAGTATTTGACTTTAACATAGGTCTCTAGCCTATGTATTTTTGGGTTCATGACCACTAGAGCAGTGATGGGTATGGGTTATATCTCATGGAAGATACAGACACACATAGACACACGAACACAGACACACACACACATACACACACATACACACACATACACACACACTCACTCACACACACAGGTGTTCAAAGACACATAATAAAAAAAGAAAAGAAAAAAGAAAGCTATCAATCAATCAAACTAATAAGGTCATCTAATTAAATAAAAGTTTATTCTATTAGAAAAATACAAGAATATATTTTTTGTACGCAGTGTATATGATATACTTTCAGCTGGGGAAATTGTTATAAAGTACATTAGAACAGTACAGTCACAATTGTGATGTTGATGATCTTAGAGTTTCATGTACATGGCACAGTATTTGAACGTTACAATTCCAAATGGAAGTGATGTATAAGAGGGAAAGTTACTGAAGATGTAGCTATATAAGAAGGAGAATAAAGCATAATTGTACCTATTCCTTATGCTAATGGTTTCATGTGATATTACCAAAATGGTTTTTAGTTTAACATGTTCAGAAAGAGTATGGGAGTGATTTATATATAGTAAAAGAATGATAATAAATGAGTTAACTGTCTCCAATAGGGCATATCAGGAGGAATGCTTTTCTGGAACTTCAAAAGGACATTTTACATTTCTATTGCTTTAATGATGCCAAACCATTATGTACTTACACCCCACACAAAGAAGCTGCTACAGAAGATTGAGAGATGTTGCTGTTTTTAACAAAGCTCCTCTCTTTTATGTGCTCATAGAAAACATGTTCTTCACATTGTCAATCTTGATGTTACTGGGATTTTCATTTCTATAATATTTCCTCAGTTTGCTGTACAGTTAAACAATGAGGACCATGCCTTTTAACCAGAGTTTATATTGTTTGTTTCATTTTTTTTTTCAATCTATATATAGCTAACTCTCTTCTTCAAATGTTCGTGTTTGGGAGAAAATCATCTGTTAAAAGTACTACTGCAGCCGGGCGGTGGTGGCGCACGCCTTTAATCCCAGCACTTGGGAGGCAGAGGCAGGCGGATCTTTGTGAGTTCGAGGCCAGCCTGGTCTACAAAGTGAGTCCAGGACAGCCAGAGATATTAGAGAAACCCTGTCTCGAAAAAAAAAAAAAAAGTACTACTGCTAAAATCAACATATTGTCTAGAGAACATTGTTTAATAACCAATAGAGGAAAGTCCTGTTGAGAAAAAAATTCACTCCTATTTGCCCAACGAATGCATTTGGTAGAAATCATGAAATTTTGCCTAGGAAATGTTGCTTCCCAGTCCAATATAAAACTGACCCTGGAAAAAGAAAGGGATCAGTGACCCAGCTGGAGTCTAGGGTTGGACTCAGCAGGGCCTGAGGATAGCATAAAGGACACAGGCAACCCAGAGAAGCTTCAAAACATACATAGCACCCATCCCCTCCCATTCACAAATCTCTCATTTACTTTTTTTTTCAAGAAGTTTTTAGTGCTTCCTGTTGAAAAGAGCAATGACTGTATATGGAAATGCCTTGATAAGGAAGACGGGAAGATGGTGGTAAGATGAATCATGATGAAGGATGAAGTCTGCTGACAGGGACCCATATCTAGTGAGCTGCTTTGAGTTAGGAGAAAGTGGTAACTCTATGCTTTTCCTTAGTGATCGCTATAGCATTAATTATATTTGATTCTGCAGAAATATCTGACAAGTGTTGACGTGAAATGGCAGCTCTTATTCAGATGACAATAGTTTGGAGATAGAGGGAAAGCCACACCAGTTATAATTTTATATTTAAGTTTGGAACACCAGCTTTAAAGTTAAGGGTACTTTTAACTGCTAGAATAGGAATTCCTAAATTTGACAAACAAGAAAAAACCCAACCAACCTAACAGGTACCTACATGGACCAAAAAAAAAAAAAAAAAATCCAACCCCAATATTATCTCTGTTTTGGAACAATAAATAAATAAATAAATAAATAAATAAATAAATAAATAAATGCTTCCGAGTGGCTAACAGATCTAAAATATAGTTATGAGATATGCAGGTCTGAGACAGACTCATTTTAACACATACCATCTGCCTTGTTGTTTCCTTTAATTTTCATTTTTTGCATATAGTATCTAGTGATACAGCCTTATAAGATTTATTTTATTTTTAATTGTGTGTGTGTGTTCATGTGTGCAGTTGCCTGTGGAGGCCAGAAGAGGGTACTCGATCTTGTGGAGTTGGAGTTAGCTATCCAATATGGATACTGGGAACTGAACTCAGCAAGGACTCTTAACTGTGGAACTATTTATCTAGCCCTAATATATCCTTATAAATTACATTTAAAAAGTCTCTGAAGAAAGGGGAGAATAAATATACTAAGAAATGTATATCTGAGGGGAGTCTATAGAGACAATGTTCATTAGAGGACTTGGAGCTGATGTCTTTAGTGAGAATTAAAGCTGGTTGCCTCTGAAACATCATCCCACATGGGATTATATGAAATGTATCTGCTTGCTTACCAGATATGTATATATGCTTTTTGATTATTATAATAAAGAGAATTAAAGATGTGAAAAAAAAGTACTACTGCTTATATGAAATTACTAACAATGTATTGTGGTATCTTAATTTAAAAGATGTGTTTTGTAACACAGACCAGATTTTAGCTTCAATTTTCAGGCACTTAAATGTAATCTATTAATTTTTTAATTAATTAATTAATTACTTCAGGTTAAATCTCCATGGTAGTGTCCTCTTTCCACCCCTCCCAATCCTGCCCTCCCACCCTAATCTATTCTTAAATATTCCTTCATATTTATAGTCATTTTCTTTTCACTAAAAGTAAGAATTTTTAAATGGAATAATCCAAAATCATGATTGGCTAAATCAAATATTTCTTGTATTTTTGTTACATGTTTAAACAAGACTTGCACGAAGGCATGACATCCTCACAGCTTTGGTGGTATGAGCTTCTGGATGATTTTTCTTTTTTTCTTTTTTTTTTATTGGATTGTGTGTGATGATGATTGGCTCAAATTGCAGAAAGCAGCTCTGAAAAGACCCTCACTTCACACAATATGTATGTGGCTTGCCCAATGAAAACTCAATCTAAACACATCAACTCTGACAAGCTGTTATCAAGATTTTACGGAGCCTACAATCACCCCAAAGAATAACCTCTTGAAACTGAGAGGAAAATATACCTCTTACATTTGCCAGTCATTCTTTCTAAATGGAACCAAAAACATGGACCATATCCCCAGAAAACATGTGGTCTCCAAGGAATTATTTCAAATATTGTATTTCCTCTTGGAAGCTAACAAAGCTAAGGAGTCATTTGGCAAAAAACAAACAAACCAAAAAAAAACCCCCAAAAATGACATTTTCAAGTATCATTTTCCATAGATTATCTAATTGGAGATAGGCTGTCTTTTATATCATCCTGTATTCTGTGAGAAAGGACTGATACTCTAAAATCATGAGAAAATTAGAGGCTATTATGAGGAAGCATTATTTCAAACTGTTCTTTTATAAAATTTTTAAATATTCTGGGAACTTTAGAGATTTTATGCCATCCATTTAATCTTAACTACATGTAAGCAACCAAGACATCATTAACCTCATTTCAACAAGGAAAAAATTCTAGGTATTACAGAGGTCTAACAATTTGATGAAGGTTACATAAGAAATGATTGGCTACAGATAAGTTCTAAACTACTGTGGGAAGATAATTTTTCGAAGATTTGTTCTGTCACCCTGGTTTTCTTACAGTTGTAACTTTCATTGAGAAATGAATTATAGTCATAGCTATTTAGAAATAAATACATGGAAGAGAGCTGTAAAACCTCTTTTAGCATTATGTCTTTCAGGTTATACTAAAATTATTTTATGATTAGTTATGAATAGTATTTTATGTCATAGTTAATGCTTAACCAAAAACATTAACATTTGTAAATAACAATGAATTTCATGTAGAAATTATAAAACAAATACTTCACTAGTGATACCCTTGTTGTTGTTTTAACATTGAACATAGAATCAGGAGATTATCTAGGGTTGCAAAGGAGATGAGATAATTAAAATTTACATATCAGTTAGTTAACTATATTTTTATTTCAAAACTCTGTTCATATTTTCCTACAAAAAGTAATCAAAGATAGTCAATTAGGAATCCTTAAAAAATATAGAATGTTTTTTTTTCTAACAACCTTATTATGAGAGCCCTTATTTTTTTTTTTTTTTTGGTTTTTCGAGACAGAGTTTCTCTGTGTAGCCCTGGCTGTCCTGGAGAGAGAGCCCTTATTTTTATCTTGAAGCTCTCTTAGGCCTAAGGAGATTTAAAGAGAATCTATCTCATTTTGTTGCCATAGATGGCCTAGAATGCACGTGGTGGCACACAATATTTTCAAATCTCTCCTTCCTAGGAGCTAGGTTTATTGATGTTAAGTTGCAAAAGCTTAAGTAAGACAAAGGAGAAGTTTCATAACAGCAAATTACTACCTATGTGATCATAGATATATGTATAAATATGAAGTGTTTACATAGAGGAAATTTCAAAAACATGGAAAATACAAAGACAATGATATAAAGATAAATGAAACAAAACATGTATTTATAAGTAGAAGCTAAAGGACAGCTTCTGTGGAGTGGTTAGAGTGTTTATGTGGCAGTTTGTGGACCAGAAAATATAATATATATATATATATATATGTGTGTGTGTTATGTATGCATATATGTAAATATATATAAGAATATATATATATAATTATAAGAAATAGTATCACATGCACAGTGTTCATAATTCCTTTTGGGAAGATGGTATATGATATTGTAATTTCTATAGGATTTTTTCAAGAATTAAGTGGGATAGGTCTTTTATGCTGTAAGATAAACAAAAGCACAGAAGTGTGACAAGCAGCAAGTAATGCTCAGTTCCATAGTGCTAGTCAATACCTGTCTGCTCTTTCATTATATTCTGCTTTCTACACGCCCCCTTTTATTAGTCAACTTCTCATTACTACAACAAAATGTTACAGGGAAGTGACTCATAAAGAAAAAAAAAGGCTTAATTAGTTCATGTATAAGACTGGGCAACCCTCTTCTCTGAGTTTCTGGTTTAAAAACAAGCTATTCATCTCCCAAGAAAGGAGGCAAAAGAGATCTTTACTAGATCACTTACTCCCCAATGTTGAAGCTAATCATCAGAGGTCTAAGGATCTTCCCTTATGCCTAAACTCTAAAAGTTCCATTGAATCTTCAAATCTCTTTCCTAATGGACTCATCCCTTAACATAGTAACTTTGTGGAAGGGAGTTCATCCAAACTATAATATTCTATTAATGACCTTCAAAGATTCAGGTCTGTAACAAAAATTTAAAAAGAATGCATTCAACAACGTTCCCAAAGCCAACCTTTTCTGCATTTTGCCGGGACTATTCTGAAGATTATTCCATCTTAAAACAAATTCTAAATTTAGAACCTACTATACAATTTTATATTTCACATACATATTTTATATACTTTTAAGGGCCAAAAGAGGGTGATAATTTCAAGGAAACTGTTTTCAAGACACTACTGGACATTCATCATGCTAAATCCCAATGATTGTGATAGCAAATACATTACCAGCAAAACTCCAACCAGATAATATCCTAGAAAAGAGTGAATTGTAAGCATTAAATCCCATCATTAGCTGAGAATATATTAGGCTTTGTTAATGGCTGTGAGAAAAGAAGTCAGCTTTCTTTAATGATATGACTTCAGATAGGTCTGTCACAATCCAGGACAGCCCAACTTCCAAAAGTAGCTAGACTACTCAAAATGGACTGAATAGAGAAAGAAAAACAACAACAACAAAAAAGAGAGATATCAAATTTGTGTGGACGGGATGGGAGGATGGGGAGGGAAGCTATGGAAGCGTGGTAAATATATTCAAAATCAATTGCCCAAATTCCTCAAAAATTATAAAAATATTATTAAAGTATTGTGACTTCTTTAGAGAAAGCAAGCCTATGGATTGAAGACAAGAAATGTTAATTTTTGTATTTGATTTTTTTTTACACCGATCTTGATATATAGCCCTTGTAGAGTGAAACTTTATCTACCATTTAGCCTTGAGGTTTCAGTTACACTTTTGCATCTATCTTCAAAAGGTTTGGTCTCTTGAAGTAGGATTTTGTAATGTCCCTACATGAAAATTTATAACCCAAGAATATATTTCTCAGAAGAATCATGAGTTATTTACCTAGATGTCTCTAACACCAGGGAAGATAACATTCATTGATTCCAATGACTGTTTCATAAAGAATGTATGTTAATGGCAATGCCTGGGCATATAAAAATCATCTGCATCTAGTAAAGTGTTCTATACTGAACTAGGAACTAAATGTTTCATTCGAAGACTTTACTCATTGCATAAACTCTTTTTTAAAGGATAGCTTTCAGGCTTCCAGTGAACATTTGTCAAAAATATATTTCATCAAACCTCAAGGACATTGCCTCAACTATGTTCATTGCAGTTTTATTTGTAATAGCCAGAAACTGGAAAGAATGCAGATTTCCTTCAACTGTAGAATGGATGAAAAAAAAAAAAAACCTATGGTACATTTACACAATGGAATACGACTCAGCTATCAGAAACAAGGGATATCATGCAATTTACGGCCAAATGGATGGAACTAGAAAAGCTCATCCTGAGTGAGCTGACCCAGACCCAGAAAAATACCAATGGTATGTACTTATTTATAAGTGGATATTTAACCATATAGCACAGGACAGCCTGTTTCAAACCACAGACCCAAACAGAGAGGAACTTAGTATAGCTATCCTATGAAAAAGACCACCCAGCAGCAAGTCATGTATCCTGTTGCTTCTTAGTGGAACTCTTTATCCTACCTGGATTGTCATACCAGGCCTCAGTACAAGAGGAAGCTCTTAGACCTCATGTGTCTGATGAACTTAGGGGGTTGATATGTGAGGGCTCCTCTTATCCTAGAAAAAGGAGAGAACAGAGATGGGGAAGAGGGAGGAAGGACTCGATTTGAAGGAGAGGAGGGAGGGTACTTTGATCAAGATGCAACTTGAAAAACAAATTAATAAAAATTTCAAAAAAGATGTATTTAATATCTATCTGAATTGGATAGTTTTTCCTGTCTGAGATGCCCTTAAAATCATATATGCCAAGTTAAAAGACCAAGTCTGCCACACTAAACAAAGGACCTCTCATAAATCATGAGCATGATGGCTAGAAAATTATAGATTCAGTATTGTATACACTATGTTATATGTAATTCTCAGGTCAAACCTTCTTAAATACCAGCATTATTCATGAATGACTATTAGTTTGCATTTCTTCATTATCCTAAACAGTTTATGACAGGTGGTAGCAAAAGGCCAAAACTTCACATTTCATTTTTAAGCATTACCTAGGTACAATACCTTAAAAAGAGTTAACCTTAATTTTGTATCAATATACAAACATCAATACCAATTTGGCCTAATATAATCTTAATTTTGTATCAATATACAAAGGTCATTACTGATGTAGCCCAATATAATCTTAATTTTGCATCAATATACAAAGATCAATAACAATGTAGCCAAATATAATATTAAATTTGTATCAATATACAAAGGTATAAGGACATATTCAATAATCTGTCATTTTTTATCATTCCTATATTATGTCTATATCCCATTTTTTTCTCAAGTCTTTTCACCCCCACATAGGAGAGAAAGAAGAATACAGAAAAGAAAAAGAGAGAAGTCCCTGGGTTTAACCTCCAAAATCTATTTAACAAGACCATTTAACAGCTTGTAATCTCTCCCCCTAAATAACAAGTTTATCTATAACCCATCAAATGACCAAAGGTGGGCAAAACACCCACCCCACCTTCTGGAGATGGGAAGTCTTAAAATGACTTCCTGCTGATTTGGGACGTAGTAAACCTGTCATTTTATTAGGCACTAGGACAGTCTATCACAGTTATTTTCTAAGCTAATCAGAAATCAAGTTGCTAAGAGACAAGCAACATTTGCTTATCCAAATATAAAAGATAGATAGGTGGTCTTCAAAAAACTGAAGAGATCTGCAGAATATGGCATTCAAAGATGTTTTCTGAACTTAAGATTTTTTTGGTATCAAGATATGTCAGCTCCGGACAGCACCCCCTATTCTACTCCAAGTAGAAGATGAGCATTGAAGATTCTCCAAATGGAGATGGTTGAATTAGTGGCAAGTCTATCTCTTAGCAAGAAAAATCCCTTGCCTCAACTGTAGACAGAATGCTGCCCAAAAAGTACAAAACTTGGAAGCAGGTAAATCAACAGCCTAGCTCTGCCAAGGCAGCATAGGCAAGTCCTTCGTAATTCCTGCTTTATAATTAACTTCTGTCAGAGAAACGGGGCCAGATGGCTAATGATTGATGTTGTAATGTATGAAGAGAAATTGGGAACTGTCCAGACAGCCACTGGTATGTCATTAAGATTTTAATTTAACAATTAATTTAACAAATTATAGATTATATTTGGCTACATTGGTATTGATCTTTGTATATTGGTGAAAAATTAAGATTATATTGAGTTACATCAGTATTGATCTTTGTATATTGATACAAAATTAAGATTAACTCTTTTTAAGGTATTGTACCTATGTCTTAGTTTTGAAAACTACTGGCCCTGAATTTCCTGTAAAATCAGATATATTTATCCTTCTCAGGTCTCTGAGGTGGTTGATGACTAGATAGCTAGAGTCTCATAGTTAAATTTGGAGTTGTTTAGGAATCAAGAGGGTGTTCTGGTGAGCTAACCCAGACCCAGAAGGATACACATGGCATCTATTTACTTATAGTCAGATTTTAGCCATATAGTACAGAACAACTACACTACAACAAATCCACCAAAGGGAACATGAGCATAGACTTTTTTTCCTGTCAGTGAGACACTTTGCCCTAGTGGTGCTGCTGTTTAGCACCACTGTGTGCTCCCAGTGTATGAGGAGGCTCTTGTCCATCATATGACTGCTGAACTGGAGTGAGGGGCTGTTTTTTAAGGACACTCCAGTCCAGAGGAGTGGGATGGAAGGGATAGGGGGTAGAGGGTGGGAGGGCAGGACTGGGAGGTGTGGAAAGAGGACACTATGATGGAGTTGTAACCTGAAGTAATAAATAAATACATACATTTTAAAAAATAATAAAATAAAAAATAATAAAAAGAAGGTGTTCTGGATCTAAGAAGATGTTTTCACAATTGTGATGCAAGTTAGGATGGAAGCTGAGTTGGACATAGAACTTTAAATTCATGGAGATGGTTAGATAGTAGAATGTTAAAGTCAAGTGCCAAATACGTATGGACTAGACATTAGGATTGTATGATAAGCCATATAACTCTCATAATTGTGTCCTAATTATTTCTGTTGTTTTGAATTGTATTTATTGTTATAAGAGAAAGAGCCATTTGTTGGACTGAAAGGGGGAACTGTTGGGGGGCGGAGATATACCTTAAAGGTTAAAAAAATGAAAGAGGATGGGGGGTTGAGGGGGAAGAGGATGGGAGAGTTTGGACTGGAGGGGGGAGTAGGGTGGGGATTGTGATTGAGATGTAACTTGAAGAAATAAAAAATAAATCAATAAAAATAAAAGACAAGAAAACATTCAAAAATACCAGTGTTTTATATATACATATATATATATATATATGAGTAGGTTAGTAGTTTCATAAAAATTAGTTTTGGTTTAGTAACTTCTCCCATTGGGAAGAAGAGGCCTAATAGATATTATTACTCAATTATGTTTGTTATATGTTTATGTGAAGTCAACAGCATCATCTATTTGATATCATGTCATAAAATACTACTAATCCACAAGCTTCCAATCACTAAATAAACAGTTCTTGAATCTTCACATTCTGTGCAGATAGTTATAATGACATCATCTTTTAAACTGGAAGGAGTAAACAGAATGTGGGAAATATTACCAGATAGATAAATGGCTACTAAGAGTACTTCACTGCCAAAATTTTTTAATAACTAAGGGTCTGCAGTGTTCTCTAAATTTCTGCCAAGTGAATGTTTGAAACATGTTCTACACATCTCAGAAGCAAGACGTTTTTTGTATCTCTTCACTGAAAATAAAACATTCACTATGCTTTTCATTTGGAAGGCAACCAATTTTGAGTGGACCATTAATAAAAAGGGAGCCTACAATATTTACCAGCATGTAAAACTTGGCTTACTACTCACATCAAGCAGGATATTTGGATTGAATAATAATGTATTAGAGTCTTTGATATAACATGGCAGGACCATTCAATGAAGACACATAGAGATGTCATGTTTATATTGAGATTCTTGGCAAATATATTCTTTAGTTTGTTTCTGCATAGACGAATTTTAATCCAGCAACATGACTTCTCTGGCAAGAGATCACCTAGGTCTATGTGATCCATAGATCCTAGTACAGAATAAAGACACATCTTTAATCCAAACCTTTAATCCCTCTGAATGGAATTTAGTGCAAACCTACAATTCCAAACAATGGCATCTGAGGGGCAGAAAAAGTGAAGAATAAGGAGATGATTGGACAAAATGGGTCAAAGATAGGATGTGTCCACCTCTCATGAGAACAGAAAAGAAATGGAAGCTACTTAAAAGCAGCTGAGAGAAAGAGAGAGAGAGAGAGAGAGAGAGAGAGAGACATTCTCTCTGAAGACAGTACAGAAGAGTTTGGCAGTAGAGTACAGTTGAGTGTAGTTGAGTTTGTGCAGTTCAGTTAGTGGAGTTTAAAGGCAGTTTTTCCAAAAAGACCAATTCCATGAGAAGTGAAGAGAAGGTAGTTTGAATGACTCTGCTTGGAGAGGAGTTTTGAACCAGAACAAGTGAGTAGAACAGTAAGCCAGAGTTCAGAAAGACCTAGAAAGTGTATGCTTACTCAACAGGAAGTATCAGAGGCTGAAAACATTGTAGGCCTAGGTTAGCAAACAGTGGCTGGAAACTGAAGCCTTCAAGGTACAGTCTTGCAGAATATTATATTATATGGAGGCTGAAAACTTCCAGGTCTAGGCCTAGAGTTAGTTAGAGAGAAATAATCTAGGCAACTAAGGTTAAGGCTCATTTCATTCCCCTCTTCAGAGAAAATAAGAACAACATTTACTTTACTATGCTTTAAGATGTTTATCAAGAGCAGGGCATCATCAGACCCACAATATCATAATGTCAAGAATACCATAGTATTATACAGTCTCAACCAACCCCAAAAGGCAAGATATTATAAGAAATTTACATAAACATGATTCTTTTCTCCTGTGACATCTATCTCTGGTCTATTCACACTGTTATACTTTTCTCTCAATAATGTGACTTCAAAAGAATTCTGAAAGAACAAGGAAAGGATAGAAATGTACATGTGTTTAGAGCTAACTTTAAAGATTTCCAGTGAGCTAAAAGTCTGTTAGATAGCATTTATAAACAGAACAAGATAAATAATTTTTAAAGGAGGAGGTATATTATGTCAGACATGATCTCTTGTGTTTGCTCCCCAGGACCTATATCTTAGAAAGAGAAAAACAACTCTTGTTTGTTTGTTTTTTTCTTTCTGAGAGCCACATGCACACTGTGGCAATTAAATAACCCTTCACCATGCATAAATAAATACATAAATATTAGAAAAAATAAAGACTTTAATATATGACACAGAAATCACACTATGAGCAAGGGAAGAATCATTCTATTTGTATGGTATTACTTTACAATATTTAGAGAAATCTCAAAAATAGCAAATGAAACAGGACTTAGATAAATCTATAGAAATAATTAGTGGATATTCTACCCCAAAGGAGTCTGAAGGTGAAGCATGTAGGTAATGAGGTATTTGTGGGTATAAAGTGTGCATTTGAAATTATTCTTTGATTTAATTTTTGTTTGCATGCTGCCTTTATGTATTTGTATGCAAAAATTGAATGCCTTATTCCCGCTGAGGTCCAGTATCTAATCCCTTGGAAATGGAATTATTGATGACTATGAGCCACAATGTCAGTGAGGGAATCAAACCCAGCTCCCCTGCAAGAGCAGCAAATACTCTTAACTGGTAAATCACCCCTTCAGCTCCATTAAATATATATATTCTTATTAAAACTTACCACCTGTAATTGAATATTCTTCACGGAGTGATATCCATGTTCCAAGTGAAGTGATTTGTGGAGAAGATACAGAACCCAGCCTCATGCTACTTGCCCACAAACATGGAGAATGGAGAAGCATCTTCCTGGGTCCAGCAGCATAGCAGTGTCCCTCTTCTAGCCCTGCTAGAGGTGACATTCTTGAAATCAAAATCCAACTGAAGGTCCCTGGTTATCCAATCAAGTTCTGTGGAATTCCACTTCTGAGTAAGCAGAATCCTTAGAGGTATTTATCCTACTGTACATATCTCTTTTGAGAGGGTCACTTTGTGAGAGTGATTGAAATGGCAATTACATGTTTTATTTGAGGTGATTATCAGTTATAATAATAACAAGAAATAAATAACAAGACACTGGAGTTAGAAAGGTACAAGGAGAAGATGTATATTCAGAAATAAATATCATATAGGGTAATCACAAAGGAATCATTATTTTTTTCCAGGATTAGAAACTTAAAATTGAATTCCAGGGAGAGGAGCGAAGATGGCGGCGACCTACACTGATGCATTCTGAACGCGGGGAAAAAAGAGCCATAAAAAACACAGAGTTATTGGGCACTGTGCAAAAACCGGAGGGGCTAGACCCCCCCCCCCGGAACACTCACAGCTCCCAAGGGACTGTTAAAAGTCCCAGGGCAAGGCTCTCCCCATCTCTCACAGACACGGAGGCCACTAAACGCGGGATTCGGGAACTCCCATTTGAAAAAAAAAAAAAAAAAAAGAGGGCAATTGTCCTAGGGTTGGGATTGGGGCAGGGCTCTGTTCTTATCGTTCCAGGAGAATCGAAGTGTCCATTAGGGGAGCCCGGGGATGGCGGACAGCGGAATCCTCAGCAGAGAGCAGAATCAGGCACCAAGGAGGATGAGTGACCCAGTTAATTCTGCCTGGCAGACTTCCTCAATAGCTGTCTCCATCGGGGGCCTGCAACCACCACTGCAATCCAGTGTCGCTGGGACCGTTCAGCTCTACACAATGCCCCAGCCGGAACCTCAGTGAAGCCTGCAAGATCAGCTTCTGCCTACAAACCCCTTAGGTCATCTAAACAGCTGAGAACAGAAGGACTGAACATAAAAGGATTGTACTAACATTTTTAATCATTTTTCCCATTTGGGTTGGGGCCCCAAACAGGTCTACTACGACCCAAATCAGCAGGAAGTCACTTTAAGAGAGCGACGTCCCATGCCCAGAGGGTGGGGAGGGTGTTTCTCCGCCCATCTTTTTGGTTATTTGAAGGATAACTGAAAACTCTGTTATGTAGGGGAAGAGACTACAAGCTGATAAATGGTCCTGTCTTAATGGGTTTTGGAGGTTAGCCCCAGGGAATCCCTACTTTTCCTTTTCTGTATCCTTCTTCCTCTCCTATGTAGGAGTGCATGGGCTTGAGAAAAATGAGATATAGACATAGCACAGGAAGGTCCAAGAAGAAGGGGCAGATTATTGAATATGCCCTTATACCTTTGTATATTGATACAAAATTAGTAGTTTATTTGGCTAAAGTGGTATTGACCATTGTTTATTGTGCAAAAATAAGATTGTATTGGATTACATCGGTATTGATCTTTGTATATTGATACAAAATTAAGATTATAGTTGGCCACAATGGTATTGACCCTTGCATATGGACGTAATATTAAGATTATATTGGGCTACATAGGTATTGATCTTGGTATATTGATACATAATTAAGAGTATATTTAACCACAATTGAATAGATCTTTGTATATTGATACAAATTTAAAGGTAATGCTTCCCAATGGTATCATACCTAGAGATACTTAAAAATAAAACGTGAAGCTCTGACCTCTTGATACCAACCGTCTAAAACGGTCTAGGATAGTTAAAACAAACTCCTAGTCATGCAAACATGTCTCTTTGTTGGCTACTATGACAGTCTACCACAGATATTCTCTAAACTACCCAGTAATCAAGTTGCTAAGAGACAAGCAACATTTGCTTATCTAAATACAAGAGATGGATAGGGCATCTTCAAAAACCCCTTGAGATCTGCAGAATATGGCATTCAAAGATGTTATCTTAAATCAAGATTTTTTTTTATATCGAGACATATCAGCGCCTGACGGCAACCCTATTCTACTCCAAGTAGAGGATAAGCATCGAAGAACCTCCACTGTAAGATGGTTGAATTGGTGGCAAGCCTTTCTCTTGGCATGAAAAAACCCCTTGCACCAACTGCAGACAGACTGCTGTCCAAAAAGGACAAAACTTGGTAGCGGGGAAGTCGACAGCCTAACTCTGCCAAGACAGGGTAGGAAAAACCCCTTGCTTCAACTGTAGACAGACTGCTGTCCAAAAAGGACAAAACTTGGAAGCAGGTAAGTCGACAGCCTAGCTCTGCCAAGACAGGGTAGGCGAGTCCTTCATATACCCTGCTCTACAATCAATGTCTGTCAGAGAAATGGGGCCAAATGACTGAAGATTGATGCTGTAATGTATGGAGAGAAAATGGGAGCTGTCCAGGCAGCCACTGGTATGTCATTTCTTAGTTTGGGAAGCTGCAGCCCTGCACTTCCTATATAATCAGATATATTTGTCCCTCTCAGGTCTCTGAGGTGGTTGAAGAATAGATAGCTAGAGTCTCATAGTTAAATTTTGAGTTGGTTGGGAATCAAGAGGGTGTTCTAAGAAGATGCTTTTTAAATTGTGATGAAAGTTGAGTTGGATATAGAACTTTAAACTCATGGAGATAGGTCGACAGTAGAATGTTGAAGTCAGGTGCCAAATACATATAGACTGGACATTGGGATTGTATGCCAAGCCATATAACTCTCATAATTTTGGCCTAATTACCTCTGTTGTTTTGTATTGTATTTATTATTATAAGAGCAAGAGCCATTTGTTGGACTGAAAGGGGGAGCTGTTGGGGGGAAAAGATATACCTTAAACTTAAAAAAAAGGAAGGGGATGGGTGGGTTGAGGCGGAAGAGGGTGGGAGGGTGGGACTGGAGGCGGGGTAGGGAGGGGATTTCAATTGAGATGTAACTTGAAGAAATAAAAAATAAAGTAAAAAAAAAAATTGAATTCCAGGCCATTGATGACAGATATTTGCAAAAATAAATGGGGTAGAGAAACAGAAACAGTATAGGAACGTAACAGTATAAGATGATACAAATAAAGCTGCTACAAACATAGTGGAATATCCTTGTGGTACCGTGGAGTATCTTTTGGGTCTATGCTCAAGAGTGGTATAGCTGGTTCTTGAGGTAGAACTATTCCCAATTCTCTGAGAAAATGTCAAATTGATTTCCAAAGTCGATGTACAAGTATGCACTCTAGCCAGCAAAGGAAGAGTGTTCCTAATGTTCCACATACTAGCCAGCATGTGCGATCACTTGAAGATTTGATCTTAGCCATTCAAACAGGTGTAAGATGAAATATCAGAGTTATTTTGATTTTTATTTCCCTGATGATTAAGGGAATTGCACATTTCGTTAAGTACTTCTTGGCCATTTGAGATTCTTCTGTTGAGAATTCACTGATTAGCTCTATACCCCATTTTTAATTGGGTAATTTGGTTTGTTTGTGTTTAACTTCTTGAGTTCTTTATATATATTTAGATATTAGTTCTCTATAAGATGTAGGGTTGTTTGTAGAAGCTTTATTTGTAATAGCCATAAACTGGAAACAACATAGATGTCCATCAACTGAAGAATGGATGACGAAACTGTGGTACATTTACACTATGGAATACTACTCAGCTATTAAAAACAAAAACATTAAGAATTTTGCAGACAAATGGACTGAACTAGAAAATAACATTTTGAGTGAGGTAAAGACCCAGATCCCGAAAGACAGACATGGTGTGTTTTCACTTATAAGTGTATATTAGCCATAAAGTAGAGGATAACCAGGCTACAATCCACAGACCAGAACTTAGGAAATCTTGTAATGGACAGGAGAAAGGTTTGAATGTGCAAAATAGATCAAGGACACAAGGAGACATACAGACTCAACTAATGTGGACCCATAAGGACTCACAGACACTGAAACTCCAACCAGAAAGCATTCATAGTTTGGACCTAGATACTCTACACATATGTAACAAATATGCAGCTTGGTTTTCATGTTGCTCCCCTAAAAATTGTAGCAGTGGTTGTCTCTGACTCTGTTGCTTGCCTTTGCATTCTTTTCCCCTAACTGGGCTGCCTTGCCTAGCCTCAATAGGAGATGTGCCTAATTCTACTGCAGGGAGATATACCAAGATGTGTTGATATCCACAGGAAGCCTCTCCTTTTCTGAGGACCAAGGGAGAGGGGATAAAGGAGGAGAGGAGAGAGGGGAAACTGTGATCAGGACATAAAGATAATAAAATTTTTAAAAGATGATAAAAATAAATTACATTGATTTTCTTATAAACAATAAGAAATAATTAAATAGAGGTACTCACAATCATACTAATTAAAATAGATGGATAAAGTAATATGGGAAATATTATAAGAAATATTACAAAAAAATGGGGTGGGTTGACTGACTTGATTTACAGTATAATAAAAAAGTCTGACTGGGATGAATATTAGGTAGATATATATTATAAATATGAAAATCAAATGTTTTAAATAGTTTTACTATTTAAACAAGCAAATAAAAACAACCAAAACTATTGTACAGATGGTGGATATAAAAGTGTTAAGAGAAGATATTTAAGCACAAGAAAGATGAGAGAATTCTTATTTCCTAAGGAAATGTATATGCAAAAACTGGAAAACAAATAAACAAACAAACCATACACTAGAGAAAGCATAAAATATATAATTCCTGAAGGAGTCATTTAAAAGTGTAAAACAGTTATTTTCCATTCTTTTTGGATGCTACCAGAAGACTAATTTATCAGCTGGTTGGGCTAGCTGTGACTTGGAATTTTTTCTCATTGTTTTAATTGTTTAAAGAAATATAACATTTGTTAGGTTGCCAGCTATAGTTGGTTTCAGAAAATATATGCATAATGAGATTAATATAAATAATTGTGCAAAAGCATAATGTATTAAAATATCTGGAGATATAGGATTCATCTCTTAAATAAGCTGAAATCTCATAATTATGAAGCTGGCATAATAGCATTGTAGCTAAACTTCACACATGTAAAAGATTAAATGATTTGTAACCTCTGAATCAATAATAAGTTTAGGAAATTTAACTATATTATTTTTAACACTTACAAAATATTCTGTTGTTTATATCTTGACATTCATCCATGATTATTGAGATATTTTAAGTAACAAGAAGAAAACATAATTATAAACACAATTTGATATTTAAAAATATTGAGAAAAACTATAACAAAGTGAACTTGTGTGTTACTTTATGAACTTTCATTCTTTCCACATAAATTGCAGTACATCTTCTAAGTAATCATGAAATCCCATGAAAATAAATGTCAGAACTCTTAATTTATGGAGAATATTTATGAAATTAGTTAATTACTGAAGTTAAAAATGTTAGAATTCAATTTTACAATTTAAGAATAAATAGTAGTAACTTTTGTGATAATTTGATCTACACTTAATATTTTACTACATAGAATGTCAGTTTTAGTGAGACTTGAGGTTTGCCTACATATTGTGATTTGAATCAGAATGGCTTTCATTAGCTCATATATTTGAATGCCTGGTCCCCAGTTCATAGGTCTGTTTTGGAAGAATTAGGAGGTATGGCCTTGTTAGAGGAGGTATGTCACTGGAAGATGGATTTTGAAGCTTCAAAGCTCCTGTTTTTCCACTTAACTCTGTCTTCCTGACTCCTACTTTTGTATCAGTATTTAAGCTCTCAATAGATCCAGTTCTATGATTGCCTGCCTGCTGTCATGCTCCCAGCTATGATGATCATAGATATTAACCCTCTGATCCCCCAAATTAACTTATTATATTATCAATTTCCTTGGTCATATGTCTAGTCAGTGATAGAAAAGAAACTAAGACATAGATTTCCATGAATATTTTTTATATCTAGCAAATGCCAAGGCTTTGTAACCATCTACAAATGAATGGGAAGACAAAGTAATTATCTTTCCATCTCTATCTTTTCTAGCATAATCATACTCACTACCAAATAGGCTTCCACAACTTACTAAATACCCTTCTTTTTGAGACTGTATAGTTCATAGTTTATGTATTACATTTTATTTTTCCTTTTATAATGTAATATTGAAGTTATCTTAATTTTTTTTTTTTTTGGTTTTTCGAGACAGGGTTTCTCTGTGTATCCTTGGCTGTCCTGGACTCACTTTGTAGATCAGGCTGGCCTGAACTCACAAAGATCCACCTGCCTCTGCCTCCCAAGTCCTGGGATTAAAGGCATGCACCACCACCGCCCGGCAAAGTTATCTTAATTTTCTTGTGTATTTTGACTATTGCTGCAATGAACACGGACCAACAGATGTGTTTTGTACATTGTTTAGATATCTATGAAGCAGGGGTATTATAGGAGCCTATGTGTTGCAAACACAATTTACTTCACTAAATTAAATCCTCATATGAATTTGGAATAAAGAGATCATTAATAAAGAACAGTTTGATGAAAGGATAGACAGAAAATGATCAATGGTCACTGAGTTACCATTTGATAAGTACTCAAAGGAGATACATGTTATTGAAAATTAGGGTACTTATAAATAACAACAGTGTATTCTAAATTTACACACGCACACACACACAAAACCTAGAAGAAAGAAGAAAGATTTTGGATTGTCTCTACTACCAAGAAATAGGTTTAAGAAAAAAAGGAAAGATTAAACTGAATTAATAACAATGAATTTATATACCAAAACATTACACAGATTTATAATATGTACTTTAGTATTTCTGTGTGTGAGGTAAAAAAGAAATTGAATTGAAATCTATCTTATTTATATTTGCCTTCAAGTTTTAAGTCTAAGAATATATTTGAGATTACTTAAATCATGTGTGATATACAGAATTCTAATCTAAGATTTGAACAAACCCTACAAATGTAACGAATATCTTCCCAGTGATATGGTTACTCCATGTGCTAAATATGAAGACATTCCCCTGGTTTTGTTAGGTCCCCAAATAAGTTAATTTATGCGTACGAAAGACATTAAACTGAACAGAGTGAAAAGTGATGGACTTTTAAAATAGAGCTGGGGACTTCCAAGAGGGAAAATCTGTCTCCTGTTTGTATTAGTGTACCTCCATATTGCAGTACTACAGTGGATTTCAGAGACAACCTGTGACAAAAGAGGGTAAGTCATAAGAACTGCAATGCCCCCAGCAAATGTACAGCAAAAAGCCTGTGCCCTACAGGGAAATAAGAGCAGGTCACAGAGTGTGTGATCTTGGGGGCAGAATAGTCTCCAAAAAGGACTATAGATGAGAGTACAAAATAGATGAGCTCTTGGTAGGAATCTCATGAGAGTCTGAATGATGTGTCCACTGAAGCAATGCCTAGCTCCTCTCTAATAAGATCTCTCAGAAAGTAAATTGTGTTGCCTCAAAAACATTCTAAGCTTCTGGAAACCTATGCGCTGTGCAAAGTTAACAAAGATATAATAAATAAATACAAGTTTATATAAATCCCAAAACTATTTGTAAACAAAATATTGCATTTACTTTTTGTATTGTGATTAAAGCTCAGTTTGTTGTTCTTATGTCATAATTTAACTAGAAAACACAAAATCCATAATTTCAAGATCTCAGAGATAAGCATACATAGTTAATATGGAAAGACTCCTTTAGTTGCTTGGCCTAAGATTAGTTAAAAAATTTATAACTCTACCCGGAGAAACAAACAAGTGTGAGAGAGGAAAAAAAGCTATTAAAAAAAATCTCTAATACAACTTTAGAAAAAGAGGACCTCATGAAACTGAAAAGGTTCTGTAAGGCAAAAGACACTGTCATTCGAACAAAACGGCAGCCTACAAACTGGGAGAAAATCTTCACCAACCCCACATCTGACAGAGGGCTAATATCCAAAATCTACAAAGAACTCTAGAAATTAAATGCCATGAAACCAAATAATCCAATCAAAAAATGGGGAATTCACAAAGAGAATTCACAAAGGAGTAATTCCTAATGGCTGAGAGACACTTGGAAAAAGGCTCAACATCCTTAATCACCAGAGAAATGCAACTCAAGATGACTCATACCTGTCAGAATGGCTAAGATCAAAAGCCCAAATGACAGCACATGCTGGTGAGGGTGTGGAGAAAGGGGAACCCTCCTCCATTGCTGGTGGGAGTGCAGGCTTGTGCAACCACTATGGAGGTCAGTATAGAGATATCTTAGAAAACTTGGAATAGCTCTGCCTCGGGACCCAGCCATACCACTTCTGGGTATATATCCAAATGTTTCCTCACCAAATCACAAGGAAGTTTCCTCATGCATGTTTATAGCAGCCTTATTTGTAATAGCTAAAAACTGGAAACAACCCAGATGTCCCTCAACCGAAGAATGGAATAAAAAACTGAGGTACATCTACACAATGGAATACTACTCAGCTATCAGAAACAAGGAAATTATGCAATTTGCAGCCAAGTGGATGGAACTAGAGAAGCTCATCCTGAGTGAGCTAACCCAGACTCAGAAGGATGCACATGACATCTATTCACTTATAGTCAGACTTTAGCTATATAGTACATGATATCTATACTACAACCAACGCACCAAAGGGAACATGGGCATAGACTTTTTTTTGTTTTTGATTAGTTTGTTTTCTCTCCCAGTCAATGAGACACTTTTCCCTGGTGATACTACCTTATATGACCCCAGTGTATGAGGAGGCTCTTGGCCCTCATACGACTGTTGAACTGGGGCGGGGGACTGATATGTAGGGACACTCCACTCCAGAGGACTGAAATGGAAGAGTTAGGGGGTAGAGGGTGGGAGGGCAGGACTGCGAAGGGTGGAAAGAGGACACTATGATGGAGATGTAACCTGAAACAATAAATAAATAAATTTAAAAAAGAAAAAGAAAAAGAGGACAAGTGACAGAAATGGAAAGATGGTTTTGTGGTTGCCCAACTGATTCTCTGTGTCCTTACAGATGCTCATGTGTCCCATTAATTACATTTTAGCATCTACATTTTCTTCAGAAACTATAACTTATGTCCTAAACTACAAAATCAATTTAAAATGATAGACTTCTAGTCCTCTGGCTAATTATATTAACTTGTTTTCTGTTGTAACAAAATATCCTAGGCAATATTAACTGGAAAAAATAATTGTTAAAATTTAGGAATCAAAAACAAAGGAGCCATACCTGATGGTGCACGCCTTTGATCACAGCATTTGGGAGGCAGAGGCAAGTGGATGTCTGTGAGTTCAAGGCCAAACTGGTCTACAGAGTGAGTTCCAGGACAACCATGGCTCTGTTACACAGAAAAAGAAAAAAAAAAAACCCTATCTCAAAGAAACACCAAAAAAAGAAAAGAAAAGAAAAAGAAGAGTGAACTGATTACAAAACCCTTGATTTAAAACAATGTGTCTTATTGAGCACAGTCCCCCCACCCCCCGCACGTATTCTTTAAGCAATTAGATTCTCTGAAAGGAGGTAAGGGTTTGGACATAAGTGATGAGTTATAGACTGTTCAAGGTTACATGGAAATTCCCTATCCCCAACAAAAGAAAATTTAAACTTTATAAAAATGTAAAAAGAAAAAAAAAAACAACTGTTCTAAGCAAAAGGAATGATAGACATATTACAATTCCCCACTCTAAATTACACTACAAAGTTACAAAGTCATTTTACCAACCCAGAACGATACTGAAACAAAAATACAAAGATCCATGGGACAGATGACCTAGAAATACACTTGAATAGCCATAGGCACTTGACTTTGGCATAAAAACATATATGGGAGAAATGGCAGCCTTTTCCTATGAAGGAAAGTCTGTCTCTACAAATATAGTCCTAGAAAAACCTAGACATCCTCTAGATCCTGTCTCTCACCATGCATAAAAATCAATATAAAATGGAGCTGAGGATTTGATGTATAATTAGAAAATCTGAACTTGTTAGAGGGAAACAGGGAAAACACCAAAAAAACACAGGTATGCCCAAGAACTTGAAAAGCCAATAGCTTAGGAAATAATAAAAAAAGAATTGACAAGTTGGAATGCATGATAAAATCATAAAGTTTTTTGTAAGCAACCAACAATTGAGTAAAAAAATAGCCTTTCGAATAGAAAAATATTTACCAGCTAAATATCTGATAAATAATTAGTAGCAAAAATATGAGCACAGAGCAAATTAAATATCAGGTATTCAAAAAGTCAAAAAGTCAAAGACAGGTCCCCAAATATGAAATAAAATATATAGTAAAAAATGTTAAAAAAAATAAAACATGGGTAGTAGTGATTAAAGTAGTTACATGCCTTTAATCCCAGCATTTAGGAGGCAAATGAAGGTGGACTTTTTTGAGTTCCTGGCCAGCCTGGTCTACAGAGCTAGTTCCAGGACAGCCAAGTTGACACAAAAACCCCTACTCAAAATGAACAAACAAACAAACAAATAAATAAATAAAAGTGAAAACATTTCCATATCCTTTACTATCAAAGAAATACAGATTGAAACTGCATCAAGATTCCATTTTACCTCAGTAAAAACAGCAGTCAATGAAAAGACAATCAAAGAAACAAAAGAATGAACTTGGATATAATTATTAAAAGGGGAAGTCAATAATGGTGAAAGTTATTGTTGAAAGATGTGAGTTAACTGAAGACTTTTTGTTGTTGCTGTATTCTATTTTGCATTCTTGGACATGCTCTTTATTTCATTCAGTATAACTTTGTTTTCTTCCTTGAGTCTGTAAAATGTGATTATTCATCTCCTTTTTATCCCATTAATTTATTTGTCTCTTTTACACTCCAGTGGCAACCCCACACCCTCTTCTCCTCCCAGTCCCAACCTCCCACCCACTTGAATTTTTCTGTCTACTCGTCAATATTTTCTTGGTAGAAAATGTTTTTGGCTGTTTGTATTATGAATTTTTTTCTTATTTTGTTAACAATGGAAGATAGTTTTGCTAGGCACTGAAGATGAAACTTTTAATATGAATTACAGTTATTAATAATTATAAGCACTTATAACAAATATAAACACTTATTGCCTAATAACTAGCCCTAGGAAAAACTATAAACCCCTATTACCTAACAACTAACCCTATTAATAACTTTAAACATGTAACCAAACTTTTAAATTATTATTTAACACTTATTTATTTATTACTAAATTCACTTATAACAAACACCAACAATTTCTTAACTATTAATCCTATAAATTCCTACAACCCCTTTAACCTATCCACTAAACCTATTGATAATTATAACAACTACTTTCATAACCTTTTAGAATGATACAGTCTCTGGGGCAGGTCCTCAGTCGTCAGGAACACAGTCTTTGTTGTAGATTCTTTATCGCACTTAGCAGTCCTTTTTCTGGATCTCTCAGATGCAGGTTCATCAGGGTAAGTTGGTTATTGCAGTCTCACCTTAAATAAGGCTTCATGCTTTCTTCTCTGTGGGAGACCCCAGCCATCTGCAGGCCAACTTACTTCTTTTGAATCAGGAACTCAGCTGCTCTGCCTCAGTCCTTAAAGCCAGGCACAATTTCTTTTAGGCCACTGTTCGGACAGATCAAACCCCTCTAGGCAAAAGCTGAGCCACAGGGTCCAACCTTGGCCTTTTGGTGTCTTGCTCAGGCTTTCTTTGCTCACTAGCTACTTTCTGCTTCAGGGAAATCTGGCCATCAAATGATGGCCAGCACCATTTTCAGCAGGACTCTTGGAGCTCTCTAGCATCAGGGGCCTCTTCTCTTTCTGGGCTCCATGCACTGTCCTTAAATAGAAGGAACTCTGTTTCAGCTTTATTTGGGCTCTGCCCACTTAGCAGCTGAAAACAATGTCAGGCCAGATACTTTGTTTCTTCAAGTCTATTGAGTCTTTCCTGTTTTCCTGACTTCAACCTTGTTTTTCAGTCTATTGAGTCTTTCCTGTTTTTCCTGACTTCAACCTTGTTTTTCAGTCTATTAAATCTCCTGTTTGTTTCCTGTTTTTCCTGACTTCATGCTGATAATGCTGTTCATGCCCCGAATTAAGAGACAGTATCAGAAACCCCTATATATTTTCTGAATCTAATTTACCTAACCCCTACAAAACACCTATTATCTAATGACTAACCTCAGTCTTTTAGGATACAGTCACTGGGACAGATCCTCAGTTGTCAGGAACACCTTAGGAGTAGACAGATTCTTCAGGTCATTTGGTCAACAGTTTTTCCTCAGCAACACCTCAGACATAGGTCCTTTAGAGTAAATTGTTTATTGCATTACTATAAACGCTTCACTTTAAATAAGGCTTGAGGCTTTCTTCTCTCTGGAATGCCTCAGCTGACCGTAAGCCAACTTATTTAGTTTCTATTAGGCACTCAGCTGCTCTGCAACAGTGGGTAGGGATGGCTGAAGTTCTATTCTGGCTGCCATTTGAACTGGACCATCCCTTCTAGGCAAAAGCTGTGCCACAGGGTTTAGTCCTTGGCTTTTTGCTGCCTTGTTAGGACTTTCTCTGATCAACAGCTTTTTTTCTGCCACAAGGAGATCTGACTATATTTTTTCAACTCTGTTTGAGATCAGCTTTACAGTCCACCTGCATTAGCTTTACCCAATGATACAAGCTATCTTATATCTCCTCCTGTCTAGCATGAGAACTCTCAAGCTACATCCACTTCGTGGATCTAGGGTCTCTCCTTGTTTCAGTTGGCTACAGCCTAATTTGAGCTCCACCCACTTTGTAAGGCTATTAGCAGGAAAAAACAAAACAAAAACAAAAACAATAGCAAGCCATAAACCTTGTTTTTACTCCATATACTGCCATGCCAAAGGCCCACAGCTACCAGACTGATCTTCATTCCCTCTTTTAAGAGAATGTATCAGAAGCCCCTAGACAGTCATTAAATGCAATTTATATTAATCTAACTGCCCTTATATATCCCTTTTTTGTATTGGAAATTATGGCATTTATGCGTATACCTGCCCAAATTAAGATTGACAATGCTCCTAAATACATATATAATAAAATGAAGCAATTCTGTGTATATATAATTTAAATCATATAACTGGTATGACACACAATCTTACCGGACAAGCAATTGTAAAAAGAACTAATCAGCCCTTTGAAGAAATGCTTATTAAACAAAAAGTGGAATAAAGAATCCTAGGGTTATATTACATAATGCTTTACTAACATTTAATTTTTTTAATGTTGGTGAAAAAGGTACCACTGCAGCTGAAGGACACTGGGTTATAGAGAAAAACAAGGAACTCAATCAATCAATATCTTATAAGGATATTTTGATATTAGAATGGAAATCTGCAATAGATTGAAGATGGGGATGTGGGTATGCATATGTGTCTACAGGGATTGAAAAACTGAGGTTACCAATAAAACTTGTAAAGATAGATCTGACCAGAGAGAACTTCCTATTAAGCTGAGACATAAAAATCTTCACATGGTAAGGGTATCTTATTGACTGTCTGATGCTCATGATATTCCATTCTTTCATCCAGTATGGGTGGCGATTATCCTTCGAGTGTACTTATAAAGTGGATAGATGGCTTTCACCTGCTCAAATTTAGAGCCAAAAACTATTTTTAGAACAAAAAACTGAGAAATCACTATTTTTCTAAGAACAAAAAATGCATGCAAATCAATTTTAAAAGGGCTAGCACAACTACTACACAAAGATACAGTAGTCTAGGTTAGCTCCTAGGAGTCAAGGAATCTTTTTTCTCTTAGAATTTTCAGTGTATTACTCTGGGTTCCTCTTGATTTCAAAGTTTCCATTCAGGAACCCCCAGTTACTGCAACGGAGTTCCCTTTAAATGTGCCTTCATTTATTTGTTTGTTGGCTTGTTTTGTTGTTTATATATGTGTCCTTTTGTTTTGTTTGAAAACATCTGTACTTTTTCTTTGATATGCCATGGGGTGAGTTTCTTTTTTGCTCTTGTCTATTCCTGTTCTGTGTTCTTTGTGTGTCCATATGGGTACCTCTTTCCTTAGCATGGCAAAGTTTTTTTTATGTTGATAGGTTGGCATCTAATGCCTATTTTTGCATTGCAGCATTCCAAGGATTGGGATTACTGGTATCTACTCTTAGGCTGGACAATAAATAGCTTTTATTCTGACTGATAATTAGATATGTCTGCTGGATTTTTTTTTCAGTTTATGTTTACTTAGCAACTTTTCTACTCATTCTAGTGCAGGAATATCAAAAATATCTTAGTTATAGATACAATTTTTGCTATCCTTCTAAAATAGATAAACATATTAGAGTAATAGAAAAGGGTGTTATTTTATAGGCCATATCCAATTGCAATGAGTTTAAAATATGTGTTGTAGTTTCACAACCTTAATATTAATTTCTCATTACATCACTTTTTAGAAAAATGATGTATAAAAATTCCATGGGACTGGAAGTTTTAGATTTCACTCTAAGTCTTCCATAATATATTCTATCTAATTTTCAAATTACTCTTTATTCTTCTCCAATATCCATTCTAATATCCACAAGCCACACTAATCTGATATTTATTTTTATGTTGATTATAAAAACGATGTAAATAATAGATTGCTGAAAAAAAAGTAACTTCTAAAATCTGCCAAATAAGTTTTATTAATCTGGAGATTACAATAGTTTTCTTATTCTTTACTAATTAGAATCGTTCTTTCTTTCAATGGATGTCAGATTCTTCACTATGACAAACATCTCTATTTTCTGCACACACATGAAATGTAGAAACATTTATTATCTCAGGGATTTCCTTCTCACACTTAGAAACATGATATCAATAAAAAAGCCACTGTAATATTATCAGTGAGAAAAATATGATAAGAAATGTAGATTGGGTGATGAAGTGAAACAAAAAGAGATTCCCTGACCATGGCATTAAAAGAATGCCTCATTTGATTTTAAGTTGAAATATTCTCTTCCTCTGCCTCTATGTTTGTTTCAATAAAGAGCTACTTGGCCACAAACAATATAAAATACCTGGGGGCAATTTTAACCAAGCAAGTAAAGGACCTGTACAACAAGAACTTCAAAACATTGAAGAAAGAAATTGAAGTTGCCTTTAAAGATGGAGATCTCCCATGCTCATGGATAGGTAGGATCAACATAATAAAAATGGCCATCCTACCAAAAGCAATATATAGATTCAATGCAATTCCTATCAAAATACCAACACATTTCTTTATAGACCTGGAAAAAACTATTCTCAATTTCATATGGAACAACAAAAAGCCCAGAATAGCTAAATCAATCCTGTACAATAAAAAAAAAAAAACATCTGGAGGTATCACCATCCCAGATTTCAAGCTGTACTACAGAGCAATAGTAGTAAAAAATAGCATGGTGTTGGTATAGAAACAGACCAGTATAACAATGGAATCAAATTGAAGACCCAGAAATGGACCCACACATCTATGGCCACCTAATTTTTGAAAAAGAACCCAAAACTGCACAATGGAAGAAGGACAGCATCTTCAACAAATGGTGCTGGTCCAACCGGATGTCCACTTGTAAAAGAATGAAATTACACCCATACTTATCACCTTGGACAAAACTTAAGTCAAAGTGGATCAAAGACCTTAACATAAGGCTGGTCACACTAAATCTACTAGAAGAAAAAAGTGGGAAAAACCCTCGAACTCATTGGCACAGGTGACAACTTCCTGAACAGAACACTAACAGCTCATGACCTGAGACCAACAATCAAAATATGGGACCTCATGAAACTGAAAACCTTCTGTAAGGCAAAAGACACTGTCATTCGAACAAAACGGCAGCCTACAGACTGGAAGAAAATCTTCACCAACCCCACATCTGACAGAGGGCTAATATCCAAAATCTACAAAGAACTCAAAAATTAAGTGCCAAGAAACCAAATAATCCAATCAAAAAATGGGGGACAGAGCTAAATAGAGAATTCACAAAGGAGGAATCCCTAATGGCCAAGAAACACTTGAAGAAATGCTCAACATCCTTAATCATCAGAGAAATGCAACTCAAGATGACTCTGAGATTCCATCTCACACGTATCAGAATGGCTAAGATCAAAAGCTCAAATGAGAGCACATGCTGGGGAGGGTGTGGAAAAAGGGAAGCCCTCCTCCATTGCTGGTGGAGTGCAGGCTTGTGCAACCACTATGGAGATCAGTGTGGTGATATCTTAGAAAACTTGGAATAGCTTTACCTCAGGATCCAGCCATACCACTTCTGGGTATACACCCAAATGACTCCTCACAGAATCATAAGGAAGTTTCCTCATGTATGTTCATAGCAGCCTTATTTGTAATAGCTAGAAACTGGAAACAACCCAGATGTCCCTCAACCAAAGAATGGAATAAAAAACCGTGGTACATCTACCCAATGGAATATTACTCAGCTATCAGAAACAAAGAAATTATGCAATTTCAGCCAAATGTATGGAACTAGATTAGCTCATCCTGAGTGAGCTAACCCAGACTCAGAAGGATGCACATGGCATCTATTCACTTATAGTAGGATTTTAGCTATATAGTACAGGATATCTATACTACAACCAATGCACTAAAGGGAGCATGGACATAGAACTTTTGTTTGTTTGTTTTTTAGTTGTCTCTCCCTGGCAATGAGACACTTTTCACTGGTGGTACTGCCGTGTAGGCCCCGAGTGTATTAGGAGGCTCTTGGCTCTCATATGACTTTTGAACTGTGGCGAGGGACTGTTATGAAGGGACACTCCACTCCAGAGGAGTGGGATGGAAGGGTTAGGGGGTAGAGGGTGGGATGGCGGGGCTGGGAAGGGGGAAAAGAGGACAATATGATGGAGATGTAACCTGAAGCAACAAATAAATAAATATATTTATAAAAAAAGAGACCTACTTACTCCTTTACAAAATTAGACAATAAAATCTTAAACCTTGATGTCCACGAAGATTCTGTTAAGAATATTGATGTTTGACTCAGTACACTGAAACAAAAGTTATACAAAATATACCAATGAATGGTTGGTGTCAAGTTCCAGTGAAACTAGCAAACAGCAATAACATATTGCAGAACATGTTGTCTACCAGGGATCCATTCCTTACTTTGTAGATGATTATTTATAAAGTTATTAGGAGTAATCAAGATTCCATCGCTTCATCTGAAGTCCCTCTGGTAAAGAAAACTGCATTTGCAATAGTGGATATGACATAACTAAATTTGGCAACTGTGGTGAAATCCTTTTTTGGCTTTTTTTTGTTTATTTATTTGTTTGTTTGTTTTATTTCTTCAATTTACATTTCAATCACAATCCCCTCCATACTCTCCCCTCTGATCCCACTGTCCCACCCTCTTCCCCCTCAACCCTTCCACCTACATCCCTTTTTCTTTTTTATTTTTTTAGTTTAAGGTACATATTCCCCCCCCCCACAGCTCCCCCTTTCAGTTCAACAAATCATTCTTTCTCCTGTAACAACAAATACAATACAAAACAACAAAAACAATTAGGCCACGATTGTGAAAATTAAAAGGCTTAGCATACATTCCCAATGTCCAGTCCATATGTATTTGGCAACTGAGTTTAGCATTCTACCATGTGGTGAAATTCTTATGTTATCTCATAACAAAATTTATTTCAAATAATCTTCTAGAGAAAAATAAGTTTTTAACTGATATGTAAAGAATTAAAACATCTTTATATCACAGCTTTTCTTTGTTTGCTTTGTTTAACAAAAATAATATTTATCCTATTTCACCTCTGGTTAAATAAGCACACAAGCAGACAGTTTGATGTTAAAAAAAAATGGAATGTATACTTGCACTAAAACACTGCACAGTCTACAACAAGTGAAATCACCTTTGATGATGATATTGCACCCATATATATACAAATATCTATTGTACATATACATAGAGACAGGTGCTTAGATATTTTGTCTTATTGAAAATAGATTTTTTTCACACATTATATTCTAATTATAGTTTTCTCTCCCTCTGCTCCTTTACTTTACTCTATACCTCCCTTCTATCTGGATTCATACCCTTTCTGTCTCTCATTAGAAAACAAACAGGTATCTAAGAGATAACATCGAAATAAAATGTAATAAGGTATATCAAAATCAACAAATAAGAATAGGACAACTAAACAAGAAAAAGAGCCAAAGAAAATCACAAGAAAGGCATATAGAAACAGAGACACACATGACTGTACAAATGGGAATCTGATAAAACAAAATTTGAAGACATATATGTGTGTATATATATGTATGTATGTATATATATATATATATATATATATATAATATCTGTAAAGTTAAAAAAGAAAAGAAAAAAGGAAGGAAGGAAGAAAGAAAGAAAGAAAAGCCCTGGCTTAACATATGAGACAAAGAACCTCCAAAGATGCACTTGTGTTCCTTTTATGTTGGCAATCTACTCTGGGCACAAGCCCTTCTGTAAAGAAGAGTTTATTTCCCCAAAGAGACTGCCTTGGAGAAAACAAAGTTTTCATTTGCAAGTACTGTCATTTGCAGATAGCTTCCGGGTTAATGGTGTGAGCATGTGTCCACTTCTATTTTCATCTCTACAAACCCATCTGGTGCAGACCCATGCAGACCCTGTGCATGTTCTCTCATTCTCTGTGAGTTTGTATATATGTCAGCCCTGCTGTGTCTTGATTCGTTGGTCCTTCATCCCTTTTTGCTCTTACAAACTCTTTCTGACTCTTCTAAGTTCTAGTGCATAAATATTTATGAATAAGTTTCTTATTATATGGTTTAAGAATGGCAATGTATTATGTAAGAGTACCTTCCAGCTATTTATTTGCCACTTTATAATTTCCCATCTATGGTGGCAAACTCCGCTGTGGTTGGATTTGAGGACTCTGTAACAGTTGAAATATGTAGCAATGAAGTAGCACCATAGAATAAAGGATTGTCCACACAAAGAACTTCTTCCCTATAGATACAACAACTCCCATTTTAAACCTTAAAATGTCATATCAACATTTTGATCATTTTCCAAAAATAATGTATTCTGATCAAATTTGGAATCCTGTTGTCTGTAGGAGAATGAATGAGTGAATACAGGTTTATTTAAAACAATACTGGTAACCACAAGGAAAACATTGTACTGGATTCATTTATTTACCTCCTGATGAGATGGCATTCTATTTAGAGGACTGATATTGGATCCTGGAACTGGGATTAATGTATAGTCAGCAACCTGGATAGTCAACGAGTGACAGTCCCCTTTGGGAAAGGATAAGATCAATGTTGTAATCATAATTTTTTCTATAGAGATCCATGTACACTTTTTCAATGTTCTTTTTTGTTGATTGTTTGTTGCTGTTTGTTTTTTATTGAATGGGTTGACAAACAAGAAAGGAAGATGTTTCTTAGAGCATTATGGCATTGTTGTTTCTGGGATGACACAATTCCATCCATTATGAAATTTCAATTTTGACTTAATAGTTATTAATGTGTCTGTTGACTGATATTTCATTGACTGTTGATTTCCTTTTTAAAAAGTTTGTATCTTCAGTTAACTTGTGAAACTTCTATCAGTGTATATATGGAATGATATATATTCTTCCTTTCATAAAAATAAAATGGCTTTGATTTTCTTGGTCTCTACTGGCAAGTGTTTCCTGTGGACCACAGCTTATTGCAACAGGTCCAAGACTTTGGGTTTCATATAACATCTGGAGAATAATCTACACTAACTACAATATAGATTTTAATGAGTGAATTTATTAAGTACATAAAAATCCAAGCAATTAAAAGAAAAAGTAAACAGCAAATAGTAAAATAGTAAGTAGGTTGGAAGATAGACTAAGAGCAAAAACCCACCAAATCAGGTATTCAAAACATCCTAAAGAAGTCAACTGTGAACACCCATTAAAGGAGTTGCCAATAATCTCCAGTAAGACAAGAGTGTCCACTCAGATAAGATTTCCAAGCAAAAGAACAATTGCAACAGATAGAGATACTGAGCACTAATTGAGTGCTCAGAGCATTCAGCAATACTGATGAATCGAAAAGTTAAGGCAGTCTGCTGCAGTCAGAATCAGGTGATTTCATCGCTAGGAAGCGAGCCTTGGAGGACACAGGAGATTAAAATGCTAATGTCTGAAACAAAAGTTGGGGACCTAGATTACAAAACCAACTTCTTAGTTAGCACAAACTACATATAACAATCTACCAATGTAGTTAAAATTTTGGTGCTTTGAACATGAATGATCCTCATAGGGTCATATATTTGAATACAAAGTCACCAGTGAGTGGTACTATTTGAGAAGGGTTAGGATGTGTGGGATCTAGTTGGAAGAAGTTTGTCACTACAGGTGAGCTTTAAGGTTTCAAAATCCATATCTTCTGTTTCTGTCTTTGCCCATGTCTCTCTCTCTCTCCCTCTCTCTCCCTCTCTCTGCCTGTTGATCTAAACATAGCTCTCAACTACTGACATGCATGCTGTCATGCCTCTACTCTGATGACAAAAAATGAATCCTTGGAAACTGTAAAGTAGCCCCATTTTCTTATAAGTGTTGTACATCATCACAGCAACAAAACAGTGATGAAGACATACCTTGTATAGCATTTCAATTCTAGTTTTAACTCTGGATCTTACAAAGCATTCTTTTTGAACAATTGAGTACATCTCCCAGAACTTATCATGACAAAAACAAAACAAAACAAAACAAAAAAAAACCCAAACCAAAATAACATCCCTGAAACTGTTCATATATTTATTCTTAAACCTGTGAATAGGCTACTTTGGATGTTTAAAGGGAATTTATATACACTATGCAAATATAGATTTTCAGATGAGGAAGGTTACCTAATTATGAATTCTAAATTACAACACTTTTGTTAGCTAAAAGATGAATGTTGAAATAACATAATATTCATATACATACAATGCTATTGACTGTGAAAAAAGGGGGGTAATTCATAAGTAATGGAAGTAAGTAGCTACTACAGGCTGGAAAAGGCAAGAGAATGTTTTATCTAGGGCAAAGCATATATGACACTTGTCTGACTTCTGTCTTAGGAGCACTCTAATAAAAATCTTGAATTACACTAATGGAATACATTTTTGAAAAATAAATATAATAACAATGTAAAATAGAAATCTGAAAATAAAACGTCTATACCATGCAACATTTCTATATTTCATGTGTTTTAACTTTCCTATTCAAATTGTAAAAATTTTCTTCCTCTCCCTACTGCTATTCATCTCTTTTTTTTCTCTTTTCATTATATTATTTTTTTATTTCTACAACAATCTACAAAGGCATTTCATATATCTTTTTGTGTAACACAACATAGTAAAGCAAGGTTTTTGCTAGAGGCTGATTTTTTTGAGAGGGAGTATAGGAAAGGTTTCTTTGAGAAAGGCACTATTGAAAATTATCCACTTACAAAGTCAATGGAAATAATAAGTATAAGGTATGAGGTCATTATGATTCTTATGTGGGATCCTGCAAATGAAATAAAAATCAATCTACAAATTTATGGGAGACACCCTATTGTGGAAGATCTGATCCTAAATGTAGAAAATTATTTTAAAATCTGCAGTCTTATGGGAACACACAAAGCAGAAATCAGCCTTTTCTGTGGAGTTCTGCTCCTCTTCTGAAAGTATCTCAAGATTTACTGACAATATCAAAGTGTTCTTAAGTTTTGCCTTTTATTCCTGTGAGGACTATGTGGAGATGTGAGCAGGGCAATTATTACCACACATGTTAAAGATGAGAGTAAAACGTAGTCTGGAGATTACATACTGTAACAATGGATAATAGAAATCTGCAGATGCTGTAATGAAAGGATAAAAATTCTGCAGAATAAAACCCAAGGAATACAGAGTAAGGAGGTGAATATACGAAGGAAAGGAGCTCCAATATAATTTCATAGAATTAGTTATTCTAAAATTAGTCACAATAGTTCTTCCAGCAGGACTAGCCATAATCTCTTTTATGGAACTAATTTTAGATTTATGAGGGCTTTTTACAATTGAATATCATCTTTTTGACAAATAAACCTAAAATTTCACATGACTACCTCTCCATTGATTATTGCAAAGTTAAAAGATACATTAGACTTATGATAATTCTTAATAAATTATGTTTGAATAACTTCTAAACATAACCCTTTAATTAATGACATATTTATTTGTGAAATAAAACAAAATCACCTTGTATTATGAAGCTATAGTATGCAAGCTTGGAGATACAATGAGGACCTGCCTGAGTCTTGTAAAATCTTTGTTTTCAAATGAATCTTTTATATTTATTCATTCAGTAAATTGTTGAGAAAAAAATCTTAAGTATATATTAAGGTACTGCTTTGAAATACTGCTTGAGAAGGTGGCATGTGAATTGCAAGTTCAACTCCTTCATGCAGTTAGTCAGTATGTGTCAAATACATGTTTAAAAAATTACAAAAATAATGCATGGCACAGACCCAAATAACTTTCACCTGAGAAAACTCCTTCGGAGAAAATGAGAAAAAATATGGAATGCTTTGATTCTATTCCCGTGGTGACAGGAAGTTGGAATCACTTGAAGAACACATAAAGCTTTAAAGAATATCATTTTGAAACTATAAGAGAACTTTCCAATGAAAGTTTGTATATTTTATCCACTCTACATTTTTACCACACACTTGAAATAATTTGTCTCTTCAAAATTGTTTTAAATTTTTGCTAATTACCCAACTCTTTCCTGTGCATTGTGTGAGAATTTTATCTCTCTGTCTATCATCTATCATTTGTCTATAATCTACCAATTTATCATCTATCTAACAATCACCTATCAATCATCTATCAATCTATCTAATCATGTATCTATCTATTTACTTGTCTATATCTATCTATCTATATCTATCTATCTATATATCTGTCATCTATCTATCTATCATCTATCTATAGATGCTAAAGTTCAGTTTTGATATGTTATCAACAAGTATCTAAGCATTTTTAGTACCTAAAAAATGATTTATTTCCTTACTTGTCATTATTCATTTGTTTGCTTTTGAGAAATAAGCTCTTATTTTGTAGTTCTCATTAACATGAAATTTATTACCTTCAGGCTTACTACAATCTCATAGTATTTCTTCTGTGTGTGTTAGAATTAATTGTATTATCACCATGCCATTTTTATTTTACTAAAAAGATTAAATCATGAAATATATTTACCTTTGTGTGGCCATTTAGATGTTGCGTCTAAGTTTTAATGCCACTCTCAGCTTGTCGTGCATATACAGAATTGGGTATGGAGTTCATTTCTCGGATGGTAGTAGGACAAAGGGCTTTTATAGACTAGTGTTCTGTTTGGAATTGTAATTAGGGATCCATATTTATTGCCCTCATTTTAGTTCATCTAGAAGTACAATAGTGTTGTGTAGGGGGTTAGATAAATTAGATTTAGAAAATATATAGGGGTTTCTAATACTGTCTCTTGATTCGGGGCATGAAGAGCATTATTAGCATGTGGACTAAAAACAGGAAACAAACAGGAGACTTAATAGACTAAAAAACAAGGTTGAAGTCAGGAAAATCAGGAAAGACTCAATGGACTGAAAAACAAGGTTGAAGTCAGGAAAACAGGAAAGATTTAATGGACTTGAAGAAACAAAGTATCTGGCCTGACATTGTTTTCAGCTGCTAAGTGGGCAGAGCTCAAATTAAGCTGAAACAGAGTTCCTCCTATTTAAGGACAGTGCATGGAGCCCAGAAAAGGAAGAGGCTAGAGAGCTCCCAGAGTCCAGCTGAAAAAAGTGCTGGTCATCATTTGATGGCCAGATCTCCCTGAGGCAGAAAGAAGCTGGTGAGCAAAGAAAGCCTGAGCAAGACACCAAAAGGCCAAGGACTAAACCCTGTGGCTCAGCTTTTGCCTAGAGAGGTCTGATCTGTCAGATCAGTGGCCTAGGGGAAATTGTGCCTGGCTTTGGGGACTGAGGCAGAGCAGCTGAGTTCCTGATTCAAAAGAAGTAAGTTGGCCTGCAGATGGCTGGGGTCTCCCACAGAGAAGAAAGCATGAAGCCTTATTTAAGGTGAGACTGCAATAACCAACTACCCTGACGAACCTGCATCTGAGAGATCCAGAAAAAGGACTGCTAAGTGCGTTAAAGAATCTACAACAAAGACTGTGTTCCTGACAACTGAGGACCTGCCCCAGAGACTGTATCATTCTAAAAGGTTAGAAAAATAATTATAAATAGGTTTAGTGGATAGGTTAAAGGGGTTGTAGGAACTTATAGGATTAATAGTTAAGAAATTGTTGGTGTTTGTTATAAGTGAATTTAGTAATAAATAAATAAGTGTTAAATAATAATTTAAAAGTATCGGTTACAGTGTTTTCTTCAAGCTAAGTATTTGGGAAATTTAAATGTGTTTAGAAAATCAGACAATATGATATAGGAAAATCAAACAGGTTCCTTTGCATTTTGATGATTCTCTTTCCATCTTGTAGAGAGGTAAGATTAGGATTACCAAATAATAGTACAATGTCTCCTTTTCAAATCAGAATTAAGTTTGTCACTGTATTTTATCTGTAGATGAGTTACTTCCAACATATTTTCTTGGCCTGAGCACAAGAGTCCTTACCTGTTCAAAATCCTAGATCAAATATCCTCTTCTGTATGCTTGAGCATACCACTTGCTATCAAGCTTCTCTTTGTGTGCTATTGTTCAATCCATTTGTGACAATGAAAACTAACACTGTGATACCTTTTAACTGTTCCTTTACTGAAAATCTCCAATCCTAGAGATACTAAGTAAATAGACTGTAACCATAAAACAGCTAAACATACTGTGAATCCAGACTTGATAAACCATAATATACCAGCTGCAGAGCAGAGTCAGTACTTGTAGAAAGCTGTCCCAACTCTAGGTTGATGCTCAGCACTGGTTAATAAATGCAAAATTTTTAGGTGGATTTTATTATTTCTAGTAATCAAAATTAGAAAAAAATAGTAAAAGTTGATTTTTTCAACCTGTGTAATAGTAGAAAAAAAGATGTGATTGTGAATATAATGGAACCATGTTTGTTATACATATTATATAACATTGATTCCATCATTTCAGACATGAGATAAAAGAATGGTGCAAGAAGAGATGGAAGGAAGGAATAAAAACTCAGGTAATGCCCCCAACAGACAAAATCCTTTCTTCTTTCCTATATAGTTCTATTTATAAATATTTCCATCTCAAATTTCCTTTTAAAAATAAGAATAATTATTCATAATTAATAACCAAATAGTTAAATAAAATCTTGCAGTGGAAATAATATAAGAAAAATATTGAGTATCAATACATTTCTAGCACATAAAAAGTCTTGGATCCAGTACCCAACACAACAAAAACAACAAAAGGTTAAAAATGGTTGTGCAGTATAAAATGTAGATTAAGTATTGTGTAGATTATTTCATCTGTTCAAGAAAAAATTATCATTACAGTTAAATACATTGACCTTATATAGAAAGCCATATAAAATTTTAAATTATTCAAAGTTGTGAATGTGTTAAGCAGATTCATAAACAATTATTAAATTCACATTTCTAAATTTTCAATTTTTCTTCTAACTAGATTCTGAATTTTCTTTCCAAAATTTAAATTCCTCTTTTAACAACCTCGTGGTTCTAAAGCTAATATAATGAGTTCATTCATGATTTTTTATTTTATCTTTCATAATACATTTGTCAGGTTTTTCATTTCATCTCAACTATACAGGAATTTCTAATTTACTTCTGTACTTTCAAAAAAAATTGATAAAACTGTCAAATGAACAGGTTGTCTCATTTAATTATACTGTGATATCTTGATATCTAAGGTGCGTCTTTAGCAGAGAAAGGCATAAATAAATTCTTTATTATGAGTAATGTCTTAATACTGATATGGAAAAATTAGAGAACATATAGGAAAATACAGTGAAATCTGACAATGAGGAGGAAAGGAACACTACTGCCCCCAAGTGCCCAAGTACAGAGTGCTCCTGTCGAAGCCTCTTGGGAATAGGAAGAAGCTGTGAAACAAGTTGTTGTTGCTTCACAATCACACAGGATCAATTCATCATATAATGCCCTGTTATCATCTAGGTTGGAAGATGCTTTAAGTGTTGTTCTAGGAAAATGCCAACATTTAGAGTCATTTTAAGTTGTAGATATGTAGGAACATCAAGTTTGTAGTTTAAATTTTACCATTTTATTTGTATGCAATGGTAAGTAAGGAAAACAATATTGAAACTAAAAATAACACTATACCCAAATCCCAGTAAACATATTTTACTTACAGTTAATTTAATGTTTGACCTTCTGAAAATTATGAACTTGCCATTGACTCATATTTATCAGTATAACACTGCTTATCTTGAATATAAAAAAATCATGATGTTAATATTTAAACCTCTTTTATAAAGTAGAAAATTATGATTACTTTGTAAATATTCAGGGAATTGTTTTCTATGTTAATATCCATATAAAGACATATGAGATAAGTACTGGGCATATTGTCTGGTGTATCATTGCCTATACTACTGAATTCTGTTTATGGTATCAATTTTAGTTTCAGGTGATTTTTAATAGGTATTTCCATTAAAAGAGATATTGTTAGAGAGCAATGTCCTAAGGAATTTATGATTCGCTTCTAACTTCTACCAGAGACTACCTGGTAACTATCACATTGTAAGTTTTTCTCTCCTTAGGATGTTTACCTTTAAATTTAGGATTTGTGGTGAAAACTTACACTGGCAACCATAGCTATTAAGATTAAATGATCAGTTTTCTGAGTTTGAATACTTCTTGTCATGTGTGAAGTCTTAGGTTCAATAAAATATACAGGAAAAAATACTTGTCAAAAGCATTGTATAATAAGTCACCATAGGACAAGAAAGGCTTTGTGAATCTGTACGCACAGCAGAAGTGTTGCACATGAGGCACTACTCGACCACTGTCCTTGTGATGCTGTATCTCCCCTTGCATTATAACAATAAAATAAAACATCTCACACACTACTGATAAGACTGAGGAAAAGAAGTTCTTTCCGTTGTTATAGCTCCCAAAAGACAAATACTATAAAACGGAAATAGTAATCATCTGAAGTAGTTGCATGTGCTTTTTTCCCCTGAAACAAAATACTCTACTAAAATATCTCCACAAAATGCAAATAACTCATGAATATACTATGGACTGCAGCATCTTCATAAAGTTTGGACACATTGTAATTACAATGTAATCAGTTAAGGTCTCAAAAAGTAAATGTGATAGTTAAATATATTTTATTTAAATACCCTAATAAATTGTATACATTATATATATTCAGACATAAAAATCCATAGGAGACATATATCTAGTATAAGATTTCATTAAAAAATTAAAATTGAGCAAAATTCAGTAAAGAGGAAATAAAGTAAAGCAATCGCGTTCCCAATTTAGACTAACTATAAAGCTGAAACTATCATTCATAATTTAAACATGTTGTTATTATGCTATTCTTTTACACAGCAACTTTTAATACAAAATTATTTACATTTAGCTTCTCTGGTAATAGTACTTATATTAATAATGTAATGTTTAAACTCTGATGTATACAGTCTGCCCTCCATCTCTGTGGATTCTATCTATACCTATTAATTTATTTCAAAAGAAAACTACAGCAGAGTTTAAAGTACTAAAATTGTGTTTGTTTTCATGCACACATTCTTTTGGTCCTTTTTCATTCTTTAAGTAATCCAGTAGAACCATAATTTCCTTAGGATGAAGAGTTTTCATTATTATATCAGCGAACTGGTGAGTTAAAAGTATTTTGGAGGTAGGCTAGAATACAACTGAAATTCCAGCACTGGAAAAGCAGTGAGACAGGAGCTTTACAAATGTTACCATAACCTGGTCTACAATTCATGTTATGCCTTACCTGGGTTATCACACTGCAAAACAAAATAGTGCAAAACTGAAAATAAAAGTGAAACAAAACTAACACTATGTTAGATCTCATTTGCATACAAGTATTAATAATACCTTAAAGGAAGTATGAAAGCCTGTGCAAATTTTAGTATTAAAGAGAGGTCCTGTAACCAGTTTGGTATGGATACTGAAGGACATCAGTAAAATATAAAAGTACCCACATTTCATTGTATGTAAATATATTTTTAAATGTAAAGTAGATTTATATATTATGGTGGCTTGAAAAAGATTGGCCCACATAGGCTCATATAATTGAATGCTTGGTCATCAAGGTGTAGTGATACTTGAAATAGATAAGAGGTGTGGCTTTATTGGAGGAAGTATGTCACTGGAGGTGGATTGGAGGTGGGGTTTCAAAAGCTCATGCCAAGTCCAGTGTTTCTCTCTACCTGTTGCCTGTGGATCCAGATGTAGAACTCTCAGCTTCTTCTTGAGCACCATGTGTCTGCCTACATGCCACCATGCTCTCTGCCATGATGATAATGTACTAAACCTCTGGAACTGGAAACAAGTTGCAGTGAAATGCTTTCCTTTATAAGGGTTGCCCTAGTCATGGTGTCTTTTCACAACAATCAAACACTGACTAATACACATACAATAATATAAGTATACTCATAAAATTCTTATGTAGGAATTAGTATGCAACCACATAAAAAATAAAATTAGGAACTAATTCTTATAACTCTCATTGTACATCAGCACACATATTCTGTCTTCAAGATCAGAACAATGGTGTGTCTAATAGATATACTTCCACATCCCAGACTATTATTGTGAGATCCCTTTAAATTTAAGCACATAATTATTTATGATTTAATAAATACTTGAGGTCAGAGTTTCAGAGGAAGCAATAATTTAAACACATAGACACTGTACTAAGAAAAAAATTAACAAAAAGAAAATGAAAGAATAATATTAAAAATAACAGTCAAGCAAAAATTTAAAATATTTTTAGCAGAGAGTAATTTAAGTGGTTATCTGTAGCACATTGAAAATCATAAATCTATGAATGCATGATGATGATTTATAAAGCAACACTTATTAATATATGTTACTGAAATAATAACTCCAGATGAAATTCATCCATGGACCTAAAAATTTGGAGCATAAATACCTTCATAGGATAAATCATTTTTCATTGCATAACTATAATCTTTTGTATTAATTATTAAAATATACAATGAACACCTACATAAATATTATAAATATCAAAACCAAGAAATAAAACACCATGTCTGAGCCATCAGTGTGTGAGGACCATCATATCCATCTAAATGGATCTTGTTTTTAGTTAGTTACTTTCTGACTGAAAGCCTGTATAGAAGGCTAGAAAAAGCTTAATCTCATAACTAACTGCATAACCTCTTGGCATAATTACAAATAAGGTGACTATCAGCTTGTAAAACATGAGATTTATTGGTTTCTTAGTATAAAAAGAGGCTACAGTAATGAACAGAGACCATCAAAACCAAGAAGCTCCATAATTGTAACAAAACCATAAGTTTGATTGACGATCAACCTGTAAACCCACATCTATAACATATCTTTAATCATTTCTGTCATCTTTTAATCTTTTTTTAATCTTAGTAACTTGTATTTACCAAACCTTAACATCTTTTTATAGTAACTTGTATTTACCAAACCTTAATATCTTTTTATAGTAACTTGTATTTACATCCTCAGACCTTCACAACTTGAAGTTTTTTATCGTTTTTTTTTTTTTTTTTTTTTTTTGGTGGGGACCCCAATGATCCCTATGGCTTTTTTTAAACATATATTTGTTTCTGTTCAAATAATTAATTATCTAGTTGTACTCAGACATCAGACATTCTGAGTAATTTTTCATTTTTAATTACAAAGCATAATTAAATTAAGCCATGTTTTCTCTGACATACATATGTTTTCATGGCCAAACCTTTAATTATATTAACATCCTCCAGTAAACTTTTTTTTAAAAAATCTTTGTTGTTTTTTTAACAGGCAAACTTTTAACGCTTGTCCTTGTGGAACCCGTTTTATCTTTCCTGATGTTAACAAGCCTTCCTTAGCCTGTCTAGTTTTCAGTTTTGCCTTTGGGGAGGAGGGGTGACCCCATAACTCAACCAGCTCAAGGCAGCTTTTACCTTAGGGAGTCTTTTTTGTTAGCTGACAATTGGAATGAAGCTGCCCTGGTGGAAAGGAGGGCCTTGTCCCCTCATAATGATTTTTAGCAGGGGAAGATCAGAGAATCCCAATCTCTTCCCCCAACTTGTCCCAGGCACAGGCGGCAAGAGAAGGGAGATCAATCTCAGTGTGACACAAGGGGAAAGGCAGTAAGGTGTAAGGCTGTTTCCATGGATTCAGAGAAAGACACAGATAAAAACATACAAACAAGAAGACAAACAATACCAGCACACAACAACTGGCCAGGCGGATCCTGAACAAGCCTGGAACATCAGCCCAAAACAATCTGAGACCAAAAAAAAAGGAAACAATCACATAGATTATACAGTGTACAGCACAACAGTGAGACCATGCCAAGCTCGATCCAACAACTGGCTAGGCCAGACCAGTTCCTGTTCCCCCACTACCACTGGGGATCCAGGCAATAGGGGAGGCACCTCTTTCCCCTTCTTTCACAGAGGGAGCTGGAGCGTCCTCCAGGCTCCGGCAACCGGCATGATAACAGGCACATCTGCCCTACTGCGCATTAGTTGCCTGAATTATCTGACACAGAGAAAACAGAAACAGCGTATGATATCTGACACGTAAAAACCCAGAACATGTACCACATGTGTTCCAATCGTGCATTATCTGACACGTACAAACCAGACTATTTCTGAACTCAGCAAACCAAGAAGAAAACCAAAAGTAAGGCAACAGTAGCCAAACCACAGTACACAAACAAAAACAAATGGTCTCAGAAACAATAAATCAGTCCAGACTTTCATGCAGATCCTGAAAACAAGCCAAACTTGAACTTTCTACAGAACAAAAACAGAGACAAGCAGTCTCTCAGACAGCATAGATATAGAGTAAGACTAGAGAAAAAAATGAGCTCATACCTCCATTTCGGGGTCCTTTCTGGTGATTCAGAGTCCTCAAAATCTTGATGGGACCTCCAAATGTAAAGGTCAATACCAGTCTACTGAAAATTCAGGAATGGCACCTTGGTTTTCACAAGTACATAAAGACATATATACAGAGACATACAGGTCGGTTTGAACCCTCCCAGCAGGAGTCCTCGTGACCTTGGAGATCCCGGATGAGCCCCCAAATGTTCTGCCCAGTTCTTGAAACCCCAAACGCCACCTAGAAGCCAACTCCAATGTAAATACGTGAGGGTTGTTTATTCAAGCTCAGAGCATGGACTCTCAAAACTCACTGACAGCAGTTCAAGTTGAGAACTCCTAGATGCAAAAGTATAGAGGTTATATAGGGACTCAGACAAAGAAGCAGGTTCTTTAGCATATTATTAGATGACATTTGGGTAGCTAGTCATGTCCACTTCTGATTGGCTTGTTGTTACTGACTAACCAGCTGTGGTCAGCTTGACCATCAGAAAGTTTGTTTCATCTTTCTGGGTGCTTTCTCAGAGTGAGCTGTCTGGTGATGATGAGGGAACACCCCTGGAATTCAAGGTCAGGCACATTTTGTTGTTGTTCTGGAACTGGAGGTCAGCTCTGAGTCAAACTTAATACAAAATGAAGTCTTTTTTTTTTTCAAGATGGATTCAGTCAGGCTCCACAGAATCTGTATATTGCTTTTGGCAGGATGGCCATTTTTATTATGTTGATCCTACCTATCCATGAGCATGGGAGATCTTTCTCTGATGTCCTCTTCAATTTCTCTCCTCAAGGACTTGAAGTTCTTGTCATACAGGTCTTTCACTTCCTTGATTAGAGTTACCCCTCGGTAATTTCTTTTCTTTCTTTCTTTTTTTACTTTTTTTTTATTTGGCTATTGTGAAGGGTGTTGTTTCACTAATTTCTATCTCAGCCCATTTATTTTTTGTATAAAGAAGGGCTTCTGATTTTTTTGAATTAATTTTGTATTCAGCCACCTTGCTAAAGGTGTTTATCAGTTGTAGAAGTTCTCTGGTGGAATTTTTGGGGTCACTTATATATACAATCATATCATCTGCAAATGAGGATAATTAACTTCTTCCTTTCCAAGTTGTGTCCCCTTGATCTCCTTAGTTGTCTTATTGATCTAGCAAGAAGTTCAAGTACTATGTTGAAGAGATATGGAGAAAGTGGGCATCTGTGCTTTGTCCCTGAGTTTAAAGGAAATGCTTTAAGTTTCTCTCCATTTAATTTGATGCTGGTTACTGGCTTGCTGAATATTGCCTTTACTATTTCTAGGTATGATCCTTGTATACCTGTCTCTCCAGGACTTTTAGCATGAAGGGTTGTTGGATTTTGTCAAATGCTTTTTCAGCATCTAATGAGATGATCATGTGTGTGTGGTTTGTTTTTTGTTTTTTGTTTTTTTTTTAATTTAAGCTTGTTTATATGGTGGATTATGTTGATGGATTTTTGTATGTTGAACCACTCCTGCATTCCTGGGATGAAGCCTACTTGATCATGGTGTATGATACTTTTGATGTGTTTTGGATTCGGTTTGCCAGTATTTTCTTAAGTATTCTTGAATATATATTCATGAGGAAAATTTGTCTGAAGTCCTCTTTCTTTGTTGAATCTTTGTGTGATTTAGGAATCAGGGTGACTGTGATCTCATAGAATGAGTTTGGCAGTGTTTCTCCTGATTCTATTTTATGAAAGACTGTGAAGAGTATTGGTGTTAGCTCTCCTTTGAAGGTCTGATAGAATTCTGTGCTGAAACCATCTGTCACTGGACTGTTTTTGGTTGGGAGATTTTTAATGAGTGTTTCTATTTCCTTAGGGGTTATAGGATTGTTTAATCTGTTAACCTGATCTTGATTTAACTTTGAAAGGTGGAATTGATCAAGAAAATTGCCCATTCTGCTTAGGTTTTCAAATTTGGTGGAATATAGATTTTTAAAGTAGGACCTAAAGATTCTCTGAATTTCCTCTATGTCTATAGTTATTTCTCTCTTTTCATTTCTGATTTTGTAGATTTGGGGGTTTTTTTCTCTGCTTTTTTGTTAATTTGGCTCAGAGTTTGTCTATTTTGTTGATTTTCTCAAGGACCTAACTCATAGTTTCTTGATTCTTTGTATTGTTCTTTTTGTTTCTAAGTTGTTGATCTCAGCCCTAAATTTGATGATTTCCTGCCTTCTGCTCCTCTTGGGAGTGTTTGCTTCTTTTTTTTTCCAATTCATCCAGTTTAGCTGTTAATTTGCTAACATGAGCTGTCACAATTTTCTTTTTGACGGTACTTAGTGCTATGAACTTTCCTTGTAGCACTGCTTTCATTGTGTCCCATAGGTTTGGGTATGTTGTGCCTTCATTTTCATTGGATTTTAAGGAGTCTTTGATTTCCTTCTTTATTTCAGTAGAGAGTTAATTGTTCAGTTTCCATGAATGTGTAGGCTTTCCATTATTTCTCTTATTGTTGAGGTTCAGCTATAATCCATGGTGGTCTGATAAAATACAAGGATTTTTAAAATTTCTTGTATCTGTTGAGGCTTGCTTTATGCCACACTATATTGTCAGATTAGGAGGAGATTCTGTGTGGTGCTAAACAGAAGGTGTATTCTTTTGTGTTTGGGTTAAATGTTCTGTAGATATCTGTTAGGTCCATTTGGTTCATGACTTCTCTTAGGCTCATTATTTCTCTTTTGGTTTCTGTCTTGGTGACCTGTCCATTGTTGTGAGTGGGGTGTTGAAGTCATTCACCACTACCGTGTGGGGATCAATGTGAGTTTTAAGCTTTAGAAGAGTTTCTTTTACAAATGTCAGTGCCCTTGTATTTGGGGAATAGATATTAAGTATTGAGATGTCATCTTGATAAATTTTTCCTTTAACGAGTATGTTTTATCCTTCCCTATCTTTTTTGATTAACTTCAGTTGAAAGTCTATTTTATTTGATATTAGGATGGCTACTCCACCTTGTTTCCTGGAACCATTGTCTTGGAAAACCTTTTCCCAGCCCTTTACTTTGAGGTAGCATCTGTCTTTGTTAATGAGATGCATTTCTTGTATACGCAAAATGATGGGTCTTGTTCACAGATTCATTCTGTAAGCCTGTGTCTTTTTATTGGGCAGTTGAGTCCATTGATGTTGATGGATATTAATGACCTAAGGTGGTTATTTCCTGTTATTTTGATGTAGGTGGTAGTTATGTGTTTCTTTTGCTTTAGCTACAGTAGAGTTTTTTTCTTCCTCTGTTTTCTTGGGTGTAGTTTTCTTCTCTGGGTTGTAATTATCCTTCTAAATATTCTTTAAATCTGGATTTGTGGGTAGATTCTGTTTAAATTTGGTTTTGTCATGGAATATCTTGTTTTCTCCATCTATGTTGATAGAGAGTTTTGCCAGGTATAGTAGTCTGACTGGGCACCTATGTTCTCTTAAGCCTTGTAGGATGTCTGTGAGGGCCTTCTGGCTTTTAAAGTTTCTGAGGAGATGTCAGGTGTAATTCTGATGGGTCTGCTCTTATATATCACTTGACCTTTTTCTCTTACAGCTTTTAATAATTTTTCGTTTTTCTATACATTTGGAGTTTCAATTATTATGTTGTGAGAGGAATTTATTTTCTGATCTAATCTGTTTGGTGTTCTGTATACCTCTTGGCATTTTACCTGGATCTCTTTCTTTAGGTTTGGGAGGTTTTATTCTGTGATTTTTGTTAAAGAGGCTTCCAAGACCTTAGAGTCAGGAGTCTTCTCTTTCCACTATGCCTATAATTCTTAGGTTCCATCTTTTGATTGAGTTCTTGATTTCCTGGATGTTATGTGTGAGAATATTTTTAGATTTATCATTTTCTTTGGATGTTGGGCTGATTTCTTTAATCAAAAATACCATGCCTGAGATTCTGTCTTCCATCTCTTATATCCTATTTTGATACTCATGTCTGTAGTTTCTATTCTCTTCCCTTGATTATCCACTTCCAGAACTATCTCTGGTTGAGTTTTCTTTATTGCTTCTACTTCCAATTTCAAGTCTTGAACAATTTTATTTGTTTTATACATTTCTAGCTACAATTTGATTGTCTTTGTCTGCAAATCTTTCAAATCTTTCATTGCCTTTTCTCTTTCCCATTTATGTTGGCCTGCTTTCGCTTGGAGGTCTCTAATGGTATTCTCCATTGCTTTTGTTTGTAAAATGGAGGATTCTTGAAGTTCTTTCAGAGATTTAATTTCTCCCTGTAAGGATTCTTTCACTTTCCAAAGTATAGATCTGTCATCATTTTCATGTGTTTCAGCTGTGGTGGGATGATCAGGGCTTGTTGTGCTAGCATAGTTGTATTGTTGGAGTCATATTTCCCTGACTTTTGTCACTTCTGTTCTGTCACTGTCCTTTAGCCATCTGGTTCTTCTTATCTGTTTGTTCCTGGTGCCTTATGGAATTGGTGCCAAGAAGGGAGCTTTTCTGTAGAGGCTGTATAGCTTGATGTGGGTATGGTCCTCCCAAACTACAGTTGGAGGGGTCCCAGGATCAGCCTGTATCTCTCTTTCAGAAGTTCTGTGGTTGGGGGCCACCTGCCCCCTCAGGTAGCATGTCCCAGTCTAGGACCATGTGGGCAGAGATCTAAATGCACTAGACTGAGGCTATAGACTGAGTGCCCTGCTGAAGTGAGCACGGGCAGAGAGTTCCAATATAGAGCTCACTCAGTAAGTTTCAGCCACCTTTTCCCTGCTTGAATCACAGTGTTCCAGAGAAGCCTTTCTGGGTTGGTAATGACTTCCACCAGACCCCCTGTAGTCGGGCGGTGGGGTCACACAGGGAGTTCCAGTTTGTATTCTATATCCTGCCCACAGTGAGCTTGGGCTCAGGGAAGCTCAGCACCTGTCAGCTGGATCCCACAGTTACTGGTTAGCCAGATGTCACCATACTGTGTATCCAAGGGAGAATCGCCCTCCTTATTGTAGTGGCTCTGCTGGTATTCTCCTGGGTGTCTGAATATCTGCACAGATGCTGTAGGTGTCAGAAACTGAGGAAGTCCTCTGTTTGGAGGTTGAAACTGCCAGCTGGGGTCCCGAAAAGATTCAATATGTCATCTCTTCTACTGTGGCAGGAAGTACAGTCTCCTGGCAGGAAGCACTCCGTGTCCTGTGACTGGAGACTCAAATCCTCCAGTGTCTATATGTCCAATATTGAGTCCTTTATTGTCTCTGGCTTGTCTGGGAAAGCCAAGATGGGCTTGTGCCTCACAAACTACCATTCAGCAGGAGCATATCTCTGCAGTTTTTCGATCGATCTTCCTGACGATCAGAATGTGTCCAACTTGATTGTCACCATCTTGCCCCCTCCCATGTGCATTCCTTGTATGTCTCAAAATGATGGGCATTGTTTACATCTCCATTCTGTAACCCTATGCTTTTTATTGAAGAGTTGAGTCCATTGATGTTGTGGAATATTAATGATCCTAGTTAGGTATTTCCTGCTATTCTGATGTAGGTGGTGACAGTGCTTTTGGTGTTTCCTTTGACTTAGCTGCAGTAGAGTTATTTGTTTCCTGTGTTTTCTTGGCTGTAGTTACCTTCTCTCAGTTGGAATTTTCCTTCTAGGATCATCTGTATATCTAGATTTGTGGGTAGATATTGTTTGAATTTGGTTTTGTCTTGGAATATCTTGTTTTATCCATCTATGGTAATGGAAAGTTTTGCTGGGTACAGTAATCTGGGCTGGCACCTGTGGTCTCTTAGGGCTTGTAGCACATCAGACCATGTCCTTCTGACTTTTAAAGTTTCTGAGGAAAAGTCAAGTATAATTCTGATGGGTCTGCCATGGTATGTTACTTAGCCTTTTTCTCTTACAGCCTTCAATATTTTTTCTTTATGCTGTAAATTTGGAGTTACAACTATTGTGTGGTGGGAGGAATTTCTTTTCTGGTCCAATCTGTTTGGGGTTATGTATGATTCTTATATTTTTATCGGCATCTCTTTCTTTAGGTTTGGGAAAATTTCTTCTATGATTTTGTTAAAAATATTTCCTGGTCTTTGGAGTCTGGAGTCTTCTCTTGTATCTATGCCTGTAATTCTTAGGTTCAATATTTTCATTGAGTGCTTGATTTCTTTTATGCTATGAATGAGTACATTTTTAGATTTCTCATTCTTTTTGGTTGTTGCATTGATTTCTTCAATTGATCTTCCATGCCTGAGATTCAGTCTTCCATCTCTTGTGTCCTATTGATGATACCCATGTTTGTAGTGTCTGCTCACTTTCCTTGATTTTCCACCTCTAGGATTGTCTCTACTTGTGTTTTATCTATTGTTTCCACTTCTAATTTCAGGACTTTAACTGTTCTATATATTTCTTTTTCCAATTTGACTGTCTTTGCATGCAGTTCTTTCATAGCTTTCTCTCTTTCCCATTCTTGTTTGACTTGGAAGTCTTTAAAGGAATTCCCCATTGCTTTCATCTGTAAGACTGTGGCTTCCTGAGATACTTTAAGGGTTTTATTTTCTTCTTTTAAGGCCTCTATCATTTTCATAAGTATAGATTTGTCATCGTATTCTTGCATTTCAGCTGTGGTAGGATAGTCAGGACTTGCTCTATTAGTATGTTTGAGATTTTTGGAGTCACATTTCCCTGACTTTGGACAGTTCTATTCTTTCACTGGCCTTTTGCCATCTGGTGCTCCTTAGTTGTTTGCTCCTGGGGCTTTCTGAACTTGGTGTCAAGGAAGGAACATTGGATGGGAGGCCTTATAATCTTGTTGAGCTGTAGCTTTGCCTAGGCTGTGTAGGCCTGTGTAATCCTGTGTAGTCCTATGTAGTCCTGTGTAGCTCTATGTAGTACTATGTGGTCCTATGTACTCTTATGATACTCTATGTAGTCCTATGTAGATCTATGTAGTCCTATGTAGTCTTGAGAGTGAGAGTTTCTGTAGTACTATGTAGATCTATTAGTCCTATGTAATCTTGAGAGTGAGAGTCTTTGTAGTCCTATGTAGTCTTAAGGGTGAAAGTCCAGGAATGGGGGGAGGCGCAGTTCCAGAAGGTGATGTTTGGAGAGATCAACCCCAGCTCAGAGCAGCTTTGAGGGTCTCAAGGTGTTGGACAGGGAGGGGCGGTGGTGGGGAGGAGGGAAGTGGAGATCTACCCTAGGTGCTGGTGTTCAGGGAGACCCAAGGTGGTAAAAGATCCAAAGAATGGAGCTGGACAGACCTGGAGATTGAGGCCTTGTCTCTCGCCAGGCAAGGGAGGTAGAGTGCAGCTTGGGGCACAGCTCTCAGCTCAGGCAAGCAGGCTCTGTGGCCAAATGCTGGTGGCCCAAGGGATGTGGATGGAGAGAAAGAGGGAAATCCTACCTATGTAGTCTTGAGGGTGAAAGTCCGGGAATGGGGAGTGGCTCAGGTTCAGAAGATCCAAAGTCTGTATCTTAATGTGGGTAAATTGATGAAGAAACATAACTAGTTCCAAAATTAATTTAATATGAAATACAGACTTCTAGTTTCTTCATGGAAATTAAAGTTTAAAAATGCTTGCGATAAATGGAAATAAATGTATTTATCAAGGTTATATTTGGTAGGCTATATCTGACTACAGTAAAAATAATAGGTTATCATTGTCTCAAACACATTTTGCATATTAAGGTACTGTAGTGGTTTGAATAGGAATGATCTCCATAGACTCATATGAGTGTTTGGCCCATAGGAATTTTCATTATTAGAAAGTGTGGCCTTCTTGGAATAGATATGGCCTTGTTGGAGGAAGTTTGTTACTACATAGGTGAGTTTTGAAGTCTCCCATGTTCAAGCTATGCCCAGTGTGACACATAGTCTCCTTTTGCTGCCTGTGGATCAATTGGAGAATTCTCATCTCTTCTCCAGTACCATGTCTGCCTGCATGCCACCATATTTCTTGTCACAAAAATATTAAACAAATCTGAAACTGTAAGCCAGCCCTAATTAATAATTTCTTTATAAGAGTAGCCATGGTCATAGTTCTTCTTCACAGCAATAAAATCCTAAGAAAGGTACTGATAAGAAAAAAAAATTATATGCAATATTTCTGTTCCTAATGATGTCAAAATATTTTGGAGAAAATTTCCAGTTTTAACAAACATCAAGATAAATGTAATGAATAAAATAATGACTAATTTTTTGTTATATTAATGTGCAAGGAAGGTGTGCCACATAAAAACAACCAAAATACAAGTAGCAATAAAATTAAATATTCCACTGAATGCAGTTATTGTTAGGGAAATACTTTCAACTTGACTATTTTTGACTTACAAAGATTATTGGAAATTATCTTAAATATTTATAAATTTTATCACAAAAGTGCTTCAATAAATTAAAAATGTAATAATAAAATTTTTCAATGTGTCTCAATGTGTCTTCACAAAGAGTTCTTATGTTGCCCTGACATGGGTGTCTGACATTAGATGTAAGAACAAAGTACTTTGTAATATAGAGTATACTTTCATTATTGTACCACACACCACCAGCAAGTTATTTCAGATAATGTGGCCTCAAATTAGTTTTGAATTATTTAATCTTTTTAACATAATCTTTGAATATCATAGTTTAAATACAACAGTGATATTTTTCAATAATAACTAGCTTTTTAAAACTTGTCCTTTTATTTTGCTAATGAATTCTTACACAAATTTGGACTTATGGTAACAAAAGTCGCAGTGCTCTGTGGTCATTGAGTGTGTATCTGTGATATTGAAAATAGAGCCAGACAGTTTGCCCTCATAAGACTCAATAAGCAATACGTCCCACAGAATTGATAAAAAAAAAAAAATTGAAGCCAAACATGGGTGCAAAGAGAGGACAAAGAGTTTGAGCTATTAGTGTGAGCCATTTTTCAAAAACAGAATTTTGTATGTGAGTGCAATAATTTTTGCATGGAAACTGTGGTGTATGCTGGTGTGTATCAGTATTTGAGTTAATTCCTATGAATCTTGGTGTTTTAGAAGACCCACACTTCCTATTATTTGGTCATGCCATAGCAGAATGAAAGTCATGAATATATTAACCTTCCTGGAAATCCTGTGGTATTATATCTTGAGCCTGAGTTTTGGATCAGACACTTTGGCTGAAAAAAATCACATTAACTCGAGTTTTCAATATGCAAAATGAAGTAAACACTAATATACATTTCATAAAAAATCTTATGCAAGCAGGAGAAAACAATTATAACCATATAAATCGATACTGAGGATGTTAGAAGAATCAGAAGAGACTGTAGTTTACTAGAAATAATGACTAATAAAAAGAAAAAAATCAAAAAAAGGAAAAGGAGAAGAATGATAAAATGACAAAGAAAGCCAGAAATCTATTTCATAAATCACAGAATCTCTTTTATGGAACTATATTTGTATGTAAATCACTATGGATCCAAGAGCAAGATGGATCAGAGCAGTTAACTATTAATTGAAAAGGTATGCCAAAATACTAGATTATAATATATAGAAAACATTTAAAGAAAGAGATATTACAATCTATAACAATTAAAAACTATAAAACACATGAAGTTAGAATTCATATAAATGTAAAATATAAAGCCTGTTGTGACAAAAATAAAATTTTCAGATAAGAACATCTCAAATATATCTGAAAATTACTTTAATAATAGTCTTGAAATTCACATGGTCACATTAGAATGAGGGCTGACTTCTCAAGAGAAAGGAAGGTTACCATATTATATTACAGTGAGAGCTTAAAATGATGCAAATAAAACTACTAATTTCTTTCTTTGTACAGTTATATGAAAAATAAAACAGAGAATAGCTTGAAAGCAAGTCAGAACAATTTAGTTCTACTATAAAATTGGTTACAAAAATAAACCACTTCAGTGAAAAAGTCTCATATTTTTAGTAAAATATTTATCCTAAATAAATATGGAAACACATAAAATAAAGAAAAATAAAATTATACATTTAAATGAAAAGTATTGTATAAACATAGTAACAATGAATCTTGTAGTATTTAAAATATAGGCTCATTAAATTTACTTCCCTCAAAGGCACTATGAGAAGGTTTAAATAACATTAAAAATCCTTTAAAAGTACTGTGAATACTTACCTAAGCAACAGGAGTTTCAAAGGCGAAGTAAATTGTCTAAAGAGATGGCTGAATTGGTGAGAGCATCTGTTGCTCTTGCAGATGACTTATGTTGGGTTTCCTCACTAATATGGCTATCCTCAACCTACTTTAACTCTAGCCTCTGGGTATATAATAAACTTGCCTGACTTCCATGAGCATCAGGCACTTACTTTGTGCATATATATATATATATAAAAGAAAAACTTTTACACTCACAAAATAAATACTAAATACTTTTTAAAAGAAGTGAAAATTACAATTAACCCAATAACAGGGTAACAATGTCACTACTAGACCCCACCAGGTATCAGCTAAAAAAGTCCTATATCAGAAATGGTTTATCTCTTTTTTACTTGTTTCCCCGGAAGGGCCTATAAATACTCAAACATTAGAGTCTATGTTCAATGCTATTGGCAAACCTCCAGAAAATAATAGTAGGACTTTGTAGCTAATGTCACCACATATTTGATGACCAGAAAATAGATATACCAATCTGGTTCTGGCCTTAAAGACACATCCCTGTTGTCTAGCTTTTATGATGCTGGAAAGTGTTAAGTGTGCTACCAGAAAAGAAAAATAATCATCAATTGTACACAGCCACAAACCATGTGAGCTTGAACATTGACTGGCTTGGTAAGACATGGTCACTGTTTCAGTAGTTTCATGAACATCATGGGACTAATCAACCATTTTCTGATTGAATTTAAGGCCTACTCCACAGGATTAAGTCCATAATTAGTACTGTTGAAAACCGAATAACCTGTGACTAGACAGTAGATAGTCCTTAGAAATAAAAACTTATAGTATTAATCTGTTAACTGGACATAATATCATATGAAACTAGGTAGCTTATTGTTATGCCCAGAAATTGATGTGCTTTTCATTCTTTATCAAAGAATCTTATATTTATGGTAAATTGTGATTAACACAGAGAAATACAATAGCTAAAGGCAAAAAAGAAATAGAAACTATGAAATGCTCATTCCTAATGTGGTATCTATATCATATCATTCTTTCATGGCTCAGAGAAAATTTTGGAAGGCAGTGGAAAGAGTGCAAGAGGAAATAGTATTGTTGTCTACAAAGAAACTGTCATGTGTACACATAAAGCACACACAGACACACACATATATATGTATTTATATGTATATATATATATATATATACACACACACACACTCACAGAGGCTATGACAGCTTGTACAAGATTTATAGTAGCTCAAGTCTGACAGAATCTCCCCCCAAATCCACCTAAAAATGGAATGTGTGTGTGTGTGTGTGTGTGTGTGTGTGTGTGTGTGTATGCACGTGCATGTATATGTGTGTGTAAAATCAAAGTCCCATTTATAGCCAAGGAACAATTGCAATAAATAGCTGCGGTAAGAAGTAGAGTAAATTTTCTTTAATAGAGTAGACCCTGGTAAATTGGCCATGTTCCAGTGGAAGATCACTCATCCGTAAACTTATGGGCAGCGCATATTAGATTTGATGAATGATTATATTATCTATATATAACTAAAATAGGTTTAACCTTTTCTATCATATTATACTGAAATAATGAAAAAGATCAAGTGTTTTTAAAAGATGTTTCTCACTGTTAAAATGTAAATACATTGTATATATTTAAAAGAAATAGTTTACAAAGTTTGGTGGGCAAGAAAAAGAGACATAGATATAGGAGGAATTGGTAGAGGGGGTTGTCTTAGTGTTTTGTTATAAAACACTGTGATTAAAAGTAACTTGGAGAGGAAAGGGTTTATTTTGCTTATAAATTCATATCATGGTCCATCATGGAGGAAATTCTGGGTGATAATTCAAGTCAGGGATCTAGAGGGAGGAATTTAAGCAGAGACCATAAGAGAATACTGTTTACTGGATTGTTTGCCTGGCTTGATCAGCTATCATTTAATACAAGGCAGTGACAGATTCTCAGTTGTAGAATTAAACAGAGTTTACTAACCACCCCCCACACCACATCAATCATTGATCAGGAGAATGCTACACAGGCTTCCTTGCATACATGACAATTTAATAGGGGCATTTTCTCAACTGAGTTTCCCTCTTGTGAGATACCCAGAGATTGTGTCAAATTAACAAAAATCAAACTAAATAAACAAGCAAATAAATAACATTGTATTTAATTTCCAAAGAACTAACAAAACTTAAAATGATAAAATGAAGTGAATCTAAATAGAACAAAAAGTCAAGTCAGTTATACAGAGTGTTTAAGTGTTTTTCACTCCTAATTTGTACACAGTGCTAAATTTTAAATATTGATCTCCTCCTTGAGCCAAGCCAATATATATTCTTGTTTAGGTTGGAGTTCTATTTCCATACCAAATGTCTTTGAAGCATGTTATATTTAGAGATATTTTCTTTGTCTACTGTGTAAATATTATTCTTGTATTGTTCAAATGCTGGTTTCTCTTCCAGCCCTGATTTACAGGTCACACTTTGGTACTGTCATTATTATGATGCATCTTCTTAGTATTTTGTAAACATTGTCATCAATGTTTACATCTGATTGGTCAAATAATAATCTGAAAGGCCAATAACTGGGCGGGAGATTGTAAGTAGGACTTCTAAGCCCAGAAAGAGAGGGTTTCAGGTGAGGACCAGAAGGAGTCACTATCAGGACTTGAATGAAGAAGCAGGTACCAGACTGAGACTAAGATGACAGGTAACAGGCCACATGGTGGGACTTTGGCCAGGACAGTATTGTTGGGTTAGAATACCTGTACTGCTCTAAGCTTATAATAAATAAATAAGGTCTATGTGTCATTATTCAGAACAAGGGGGGCATAGAAAGTCATATGGTTACAGTTATCTATACAAGTACATGGAAAATATTGTTTAAAATGGTTCATTTCAAAATCCATCAAAACAATCAATCCTCACAGTAAGTGTAGCAATAATAATGCAAGAGTGCTAATTTGGCTGTTATATAATATTGGTGAAATAAATTTAAATTTATCAATGTAAACATAGTGATACCCAATATTTATGTACTGAACCATATAATGATGCTTATTTTAGCTAAATTATAGGCTCAACATCCACAGACATAACCAGTCCTGATTCTAAAATGTATATTAAATTAGCCAAGTCACAAAGATCAGAGAATTGTTATAAAAAAGAAATGTCCACTTAATGAGGAGAAGATATAAAAATAGACCAATAGAATGTGATAGATTTCTAGAAAGAAACTACCCTCACCTCAGTATAGTACAGTAGGTTTGTAATACACAGAAGACATGGGACAAATAAATGTGCCAAATACTAAATAAAAAATTGAGCATAGGAGTATTGAGTGCAGTTCAACAGAGAAATTCCTTAGGGTCTTCAAAATCAATTAACATATTTATCATTACTACTAATATTGCTAATTTTATTAATGTGTCAAACTAGCACAGTAGATTTCACCTTTGATCAGTGATTGAGACTGTGGAACATTCAGTAGATATCTTTTACTCCACTTCATGAGCAACTAAATACATTGCTGGTTTTCCTGTACATTTATAAACTAAACTTATATCTGATTTTAACTTGATCCTTTGCTCACTACCTGACTATGTCTGCTATTATTGTCTCTGTATGATATATCTTTTTCTAAATGTCCAGACTTTTCTTTATGATATGAAATCATTTTCCCTTTTCAGCATAAATTGAACAGCTACACCCATGGCTGCTGTTTATCTCATCTTTTCTACAGCTCCTCTCTCAAGGCACTCCTTTCCATCCTCTTCTTGTCAAACTCAATCCCTGTTCTTTGTTACACCACACTGAGTTCTTTTATCAAAGACTCAAATGCTTTTCTCACAAAACCTTTCAAAGCTCAGCACTCATTCAATGCTTAAACCAGTATATTGCACACACACACACACACACACACACACACACACACACACACACTCACACACACACATACATTTTATACCTATAAAAGTTTCCATTCTTAATGTTATGTGTACTAATTCTTAATAATTACCAGAGAAATATTTTTTAAAAGCTATCCAAGAATAGCTAATGTTCAAGAAAAACCTCTACATGCATCACAACATATTTGTTAAATATTGCTTTTGATTTAAAGTTCCATTTTCAATATTTTCTTTTCTTTCTCAGTAATTAGCTATATGTCAAATAAATAATATGAAAAATTTTAGTTCTGTGGGACATTTTCTTGGTTTCATTGTGTTTGTGGTTTTGAAAATGTAAGGATTTCTGTGTGTTTAAAAAATATTAAGGATCCAAAAATACAAATTAACATGGCACTAATTAGTCACCAAACATGTTCTTCAGAATATAACAAATAATTTGCAGATAAATTGGAAACATGCACAAGTCATTTTTGGTATATAATCTGCTGTATCAAAAGTACTGTTCTTCACAAAATATTGTAATCTTCTAAGAAAGCAGAGTTAATAAAACAAGTCAGAAATTATGTTGTAATAATTTATTTGCCCACTGATTTTGGAGAGAGTTGGAGGGGGGGAAAGGTTTGTTTGAGTCATGGAGTATAGTACACCATCAAGGGAAGTCAGGCAAGGAACACAGGCAGAAATATGCAGGTAGGGACAGAATCACAGATCATAGGAGAATTTTGTTTACTGGCTTCTTCACCATGAATTGTTCACTGTTCTTTCTTATACAAACAAGAACCATTTGTGCAGAGATGAAACAACCCACATTGTCCAGCTATCCTATATAAATAATTAATCAAGAATATTTCACACAGACATGCTCCCAGGACAATCTGATAGATTATTTTTTTAATTTTTCTTTATTACTTCAAGTTACATCTCCATCACATCCCCTCTCTCCACTCCTCCCACCCTTTCTCACTTCTCCCACAACTCATAATTCTTTATTTTAGTAATTAGGCCACAATCATGAAAATTATAAGTTATAGCATATATTCTCAATGTCCAGTCCATACATATTTGGCAACTGATAATAATATTCTATTATCTATTGATCTTCATAAATTTAAAATTCTATATCTAACTCAATTCCATCCTAACTTGCATTACCAAATTAAAAACATTTTCTTAGACCTACAACATCCTTTAAATTCCTAACAATTTAAATTTAACTGTGAGACTATAACTATCTAGACTTCAACCACATCAGAGACCTGAGAAGGATAAATATATCTGATTATACAGGAAGTGTAGAGCCAACAGCTTCCACAACTAAGAAATGACAGATAACTGGCTACCTGGACAGTCCCAAGTTTCTCTCCATACAATAGAGCATCAATCTTCAGTTGTTTGGCCCCGTTTCTCTGACAGACATTGATTGTAGAGCAGGAATTATGAAGGACTTGCCTACCCTGTTTTGGCAGAGCTAGGCTGTCAACTTACCTGCTTCCAAGTTTTCTCCTATTTGGACAGCATTCTGTCAACTGTTGAAGCAAGGTATTTTTCTTGCCCAGTGACAAACTTACCACTAATGCAACCATCTCCAAATGGAGATTCTTCTATGCTCATCCTCTACTTGGAGTAGAATGGAGGGAGCTATCAGGAGCTCATATGTCTCAATATCAAAAAATCATAAGTTAAGAAACCATCTTTGAATGCCAAATTCTACAGATTTCTTGAGGTTTTTGAAGACCACCAATCTATCTTCATATATTTGGATAAACAAATGTTGCTTGTCTCTTAGCAACTTGATTTCCAGTTAACTTAGAAAACCTCTGTGATGAATTATACTAGTACCTAAAAAAATGACGTTTGAATGACTATTCATTTGCATTTCCTAATTATCCTAAACAGTTTGTGACAGTTGCTATCAAAAGGCCAAAACTTCACATTGCATTTTTAAGCATTCCCTAGGTACAATACCTTAAAAAGAGTTAACCTTAATTTTGCATCAATATACAAAGATCAATACTACCAATGTAGCCAAATATAATCTTAATTTTTATTAATATACAAATATATAAGAGCATATATAATATTCTGTCCCTTTTTCTTTATCATTCTTATATTATGCCTATATCCCATTTTTTTCTTTTGTGTTTATTACTTCAAGTTACATCTCCATCACAGTGCCCTCTTTTAACCCCTCCCAATCATAGCCTCCCACCCTCTATCCCCTCTCCCTCCTATCCTACTCCTCTGGAGTGGGGAGTCCCTACGTATCAGGTCTCCTCCCAGTTCATCAGTCGTATGAGGGCTAAGAGCTTCCTCATGTACTGGGGGCCTACATGGCAGCACCACTAGAGCAAAGTGTCTCACTAACAGGTAACAAATCTATGTTCCTGTTCCATTTGGTGCATTCATTGTAGTATAGTTATCCTGTACTATATGGCTAAAATCTGATTATAAGTGAATAGATGCCATGTGCATCTTTCTGAATCTGGGTTAGCTCACTCAGGATGAACTTTTCTAGTTCCATCCATTTGGCAGCAAACTGAATGATTTCCTTGTTTCTGATAGCTGATAGTATTCCATTGTGTAAATGTATCAGAGGGCTTTTTTAAATCCATTCACCATTGAGAGGCATCTGGGTAATTTCCAGTTTCTAGCTATTACAAATAAAGCTGCTATGAGCATAGATGAGGAGATGTCCTTGCTGTTTGGTGAGGAATCATTTGGATGTATAACCAGAAGTGGTATGGCTGGGTCTTGAGGTAGAGCTATTCCAAGTTTTCTAAGATATTGCCAGACTAATTTCCATAGTGGTTGTACAAATTTGCACTGACACCAGCAATGGAGGAGTGTCCCTCTTTCTCCACAACCTTGCCAGCATGTGATGGCATTTGAGTTTTTGATCTTAGCCATTCTGACATGTGTGTGATTGACTCTCAGAGCTGTCATGAGTTGCATTTCTCTTATGATTAAGGATGTTGAGCGTTTCTTCAAATGTCTTTTGGCTATTAGCAATTCCTCCTTTGTGAATTCTCTGTTTAGCTCTGCTCCCCATTTTTTGATTGGATTATTTGGTTTCTTGGCATTTAATTTCTTGAGTTCTTTGTAAATTTTGTATATTAGCCCTCTGTCAGATGTGGGGTTGGTAAAGATCTTTTCCCAATCTGTAGGTTGCTTTTTTGAGTTCAAATGATAGTGTCCTTTGCCTTACAGAAGCTTTTCAATTTCATGAGGTCCCATTTATTGATTGTTGGTCTTAGATCCTGACCTGTTGGTGTTCTGTTCAGGAAGTTGTTACCTATGCTGATGAGTTTGAGGGTTTTCTCCACTTTCTCTTCTAATAGATTCAATGTGTCAGAATGGAGGATTTTTTTTTTAACTGAAAGGTTTTTCTCTCAAGTGACTAGTTTGTATCACATTGGGAAAACAAACAAACAAACTAGTACTGTCATTTACCACAATGTGCCTTTGATGAAAAAAACTTTTGTAAATATATACTTCAAAAACATTTCTTACACTATATTTTGATCATATTATTTCCCTTCCTCCAACTTCTAGATTCCTCTACCTACCTACCAACCCATTTACAGGCTTTTTCTCTGTCTTTCTCTCTAAAAATTAATATGAGGAAAACAAATAAAAATGAAAATCATAACAAATAAAATAATTAAGAAGAAAATAAATAAGAGAAAAATTACCAAAACTAAGAACTTTATAGTTAGGAGTTGGAATTTGTTTCACCTTTTTCTTCTCAGTGTTAGGAATAGGATTTTGTCTGCTTTGAACCTATGTACATCTTGCATGTGCTGTTATGAATTTTTGAATTAACATATTTATCAATCATGTTGTATCAGATGATTCAGTTTCTTTGGTGTTATCTACCACCTCTAGCTCTTACTGTCTTTCCCTCTTTTTTTTTCTATACAGATCCCTGAGCTATGAGAGTATAGGCTTGCAGAATACATCCTATTTAGAACTACCAGTTATGGGTCTCTTTTAAAAATTATGACCAACTGCAAGAAGCTTCCTTAATAATAACTGAGTGATACACTGCTCTGTGCTTGTAATAATATGTCATTAGGAATCATTTTATTGCTAGTCGCTTTAGGAGAAAAATAGTAGCAGGTTTCCCCCTAGGCCCATGACTTCTCTAGTCAAATGTTATTGGCCACTTTAGTAATGTCATGAATAGGTTATCTCTCTTGAAAAAATGCCTTAAACTCAACTTAAAAATAAGTATTCAGCTACACCCAAAATATGTTTGTTATTATTATACTAGTATATCTTCCAGGTATATGTGTATTATAGGTCACAGGGCTTGTAGCTTGGTAAAAATGATGATTTTTTATCTCCTGCAGTGACATGCACAGTAACTTCTAGCACCAGGGATGCTATTTAATAGGACTGTAACATATAGATGGACACAACTTGATTTTTCAATGTTTAGTTAAATAAATAAGTTGTGCCTTTAACAATAAGACCTTGCCATTGAGTTTAAGGAGTAATCAATAATTTTGGCAATATCATGTAATGTTTGATAGGGGATATGAGACTCCTTCAGCCAAAGGCTAAATAAGATTAACACATTCTTGACAAAGGAGTTATCATTTGGTGGGATATGATGTCTAGTTGGGGCATTGTCTCCTCTATAATTTGGTGTCTACATTTACATTTCTTTTATATATATATATATGTATATATATATATATATATTCTAGGAAGTTTCTATAGCAGTATGTTTCCATATGTTGTTTTAAAAGGTCTTTCATGTTACTTATCTTTCCCAATATTCCCTCATTTACCATGCCCTCCAATTGCTCTCATTATTCAATCATCCCATTCAATATTCCACTTTAAATCTTTTTTTCTTCTTTTGTAGAAAATAGTTTTTTTCTCACATAATATATTATGGTTGTGGTTTCTCCCTCCTCCACTACTACCAGTAACTCCCCACCACTTTCCAGTCCTGATCTACCTCCATTCTGTATAGGCTTATAAGGGATATTAAAATTTAATAAGTTAAAAAAAAACTAAGACAACATAATATAACAAAACAAACAGAGAAGAGACCAATAAAAGGCAAAATAATCAAAAATAGACACAACTATTATCCTGCTTGTGCAATCAGAATCACTTATAAACACTAAACTGGAAGTTACAATATAGATGCAAAAGACTCCTACAGTAAAGGGAGAGAGATATAGCAAGAGATAGGCAGACAGACAGGGAGATGATAGGTAAATAGATAGATACATAGATCATAAATGCAAGATATCAGAGTGGAGAGAGAATTTATATAGGTATATATAGAATTAAAAGAAAAAAAGGAATATCCCTAACAAAAAGTTATGAACCAAGGAATCTCCAAATATACCATTGAGTTTGTTTTCTGTTTGTTATCAACTGCTGTGCATGTAACCTATCACTGGGGGAAACTAAATATTCAATACAAATGGTTGTCAACTGGAGAGAGCTTCAGAGTTAAGAATGGAGCATGTGTCTATTCCCACTTTCAGCTCCAGGACTCCAGCTATTTCAGACCCATGTAGGCCCTGTGCATGCTGTGTCAGTCTCTGTGAATTTATATGTACACATATCTTGTTGATTTAGAGACAGACTTATACTTTGGTGTTCTACGTGTCATCTGACACACTGCTTTTTGTTTTGTTTTGTTTTTGTTTTTGCTTTTTTGAGTCCTCTTTTTCAGGATTCCCTGAGCCCTGAAAGGAGGAATTTGATGGAGAGTTTAGAGCTCATAGTTCCAATATCCATTATGTTCTGCATAATGTCTGCTATTCATCTCCTGAAGGAAGAAGTTTTTCTCTTCTTCCTGATGAAGTAACTGACAGAATGATCTAAGAGTATAGAGGAATGTCATTAGGAGTCATATCAATACAGTTATTTACTTTTTAGAACAGTGGTATTTAATTTTATACAGGTACCTAAACTTTCTTATCTCAGATTCGTGGTTACCAGGCATTGTGAGATAAGGATTCTATCTCCTGGAATGAGCGTTAAGTCAGTTGTGATGTTGGTTGGTTACTCCAACAAGCTTTGTTCCAACTGACATATCTTGCAGGCAGGCTATCATTGTAGATGAAAGGGCTTGTGGCTGGGTTTTTCTTACATTTTTCATTTGGTAGAATGTGGAGTAACATCTTGCAACTAAAAATGCAGCAGTGAAGGCTCTATATTGGCACCATCTCAAATTCTCCATATTTAATGAGTTATTTAGATGTCATCTTCAGCTTCAGGGCCTTGACAACAATTTGTGGAGAAAACCGTATAGTCTTGGTAAAAGCTTGGGTTGTTTGGAGTTTCCCATGGAAACACTTTGGCCAACAACTCAATGAAATATAACTCAATCCTGGTACTGGAAGTTTCATTTGGTGCCAAAAGATATTCAGTTGGGTTTCTCTCCTGATTATTTGGCAATTTCATTCAATGTGATACATATACCTTGTTTCATCTTTTGAGAGCACATTTCTAAACTTTATATTTGCTTTTTATAATATTCAGGGATTTTTTTTTGGCCTTTATATATTCAGAATTTAACCCTCCATCATATGTAGTACCAGCAAATATTTGCTCATTTGATATGCCTCCACTTTCTAAAACAATAGTGGCTTTTGCTGTAAGAAGGTTTTCAGCTTCTTACAGCAAAATGTCTCTTCTATTGGTGTCCTGTCAAAAATCCTTTCCTCTCCATACATTCCTGCATCAGTCTTCAGCCTTTGGGTACTGTTTCTATGACAGACATTTGTTGTAGAGCAGGGATTATGAAGGACTTACCTACCCTGTCTTGGCAGAGTTAGGCTGTCGACTTCCCTGCTACCAAGTTTTGTCCTTTTTGGACAGCAGTCTGTCTGCAGTTGGTGCAAAATGGGAACTGTCCAGGCAGTCATTGGTATGTTCTTTCTTAGTTTTGGAAGCTGCAGGCCCTGCACTTCCTATATAAGCAAATATATTTATCCCTCTCAGGTCTCTGAGGTGGTTGAAGAATAGACAGCTAGAGTCTCATAGTTAAATTTTGAATTGTTTAGGAATCAAGAGGGTATTATAGATCTAAGATGATACTCTTAAAAGTGTGTTGCAAGTTAGTATGAATGTTGAGTCACATATAGACCTTTAAACTCAAGGAGATGGTTAGATAGTAGAATGTTAAAGTCAGGGGCCAAATATGTATAAACTGGACATTGGGAAGGTATACTGGGCCATTTAACTCTCATAAATGTGGCATATTTATATCTGTTGTTTTGTATAATACTTACTGTTATAAGAGAAGGAACCATCTGTTGGACTGAAAGGGGAAACTTCTGGGGGGAAGAGGGTGGAAGGGTGGGATAGGAAGGGGGAATAGGGAGGGGTTTGTTACTGAGATGTAACTTGAAGAAAAAAAATAAAGTATTTTAAAAAAAATAAAATAAAAACTGAAGTGGGGGTAAAGACAGCAAAAAAAAAAAAAAAAAAAATCCTTTCCTATGCCAAAGAGTTCAAGTCTGTTCCCAGCTTCATTTTTAACAGGTTCATTGTGTATCTGGTCATATATGGAAGTTATTGTTCTATTTGGAGTTGAATTTTATGCAGGTGATTTATCAAGATAGCTATGCTTGATAGCGTATTAGTACATTTTCGTGAAATACTTTCTGTCATCTTTTACTCTAAGGTAATCTACCTTTGACAATGAGGTGTATTTCTTGGCTACAGAAGAAATATAGAATTTTTTTTCAAATCCAATCTGTTAGTCTGTGTCTTTATTGGGACATTGAGACTGGTAATAGTGAGGCTTATTGATGAACAGTGATTTTTTAATCCCTGATATTTTATGATATGATGCAGGTCCACCTAATCTTTGATTTACTGTCTTGAAATGATTTAGTACTTCTCTTCCCTTGGGACTAGTTAACTTTTTCACACTGAAATTCAAGGGCCACCTACAGAGCTGGGTTATTGAACAGGCAGAGAATAGATAGGATTGTTGGGTATAGTAATCTGGATTGGCATATGTTATCTCTCATATTATTTATAACATCTGTCTAAGTCTTCTGGCTTTCAGTGTCTCCACTGAGTAGTTGATGAGTGAGTTAAATGAGTGAGTTGGCTTGTCTTTATATGTGACACAGTTTTTTTTCTCCTTGCACCTTGTAATATCCTTTCTTTGTTCTGAATATTACTGTTTTGATTTTTGTGTATAGTTAAAAAGCTCTTTTCTTGTCCTGTAATTTGGTATTCTGTATATCTCTTGTACTTTAATAAGATTCTTTCTTTAAATTTAGGAAATCTTTCATAATATTCTTAAAAAATATGTACTGTGCCTTTGACCTAGGTTTCTCCTACTCCCTTTATATCTGGTATTTGTAGATATAGTCTGTGTGTAGTGTTCCAGATTTCCTTTGTGTATTGTCATAAATTTTTTTGCTGTTGATTTTTTTATTTTATGAATGACCCATTTTTTATAGCTTTTCAAGACATGGAATTCTTTCATAACTTGGTTGGTGAGGCTTACATCTACGATTTTATATGGCATCTTTAATTTTCTTTGCAGTTTTATTTTAGTTTTGGTTTTCTCTAGTGATTGTATTTCTTTGTGGAATTTTACTTCCATGTCTCAAATTGTCTACATTATCTCATTCAATTGTTTGTTTCTTTCCAATGCCTTCATCAAGGAATTTATTAGTGTTTTCTTAATGTTTTGATGATATTCATTATTACTATTCTGAAGTCCATGTCTTGTGCTTCAGCTACATTGATTTTTCTCCACAGAGCATTTTGCAGTAGGGTTGTTGGCATATGGAGGAGGGATGTTTTCTCAGCTGACAATTTTTGGGGTTTTTCACCAGGATCTAGGCATCTGAAGCTATCCTGATTGAAGTATCTATTGGCTTAGATATTTAGTCTCAGATGTACTATGTGGATGTTCAATTCTTTGGTTGCTTTTGTCCATTCTGGATCCTAATCAAGTGTGGTGGCAATAGAATCCCTGTTTGAAAATGTTTTAAGAAGATACTTTTAAAATTGTGTTGCAAGTTAGTATGAATGTTGAGTCAGATATAGAACTTTAAACTCATGGAGATGGTTAGATAGTAGAATGTTAAAGTCAGGTAACAAATACATATGGACTGGACATTGGAAATGTATGCTAAGCCATATAACCCTCATAACTGTGGCCTAATTACCTCTGTTGTTTTTATTGTATTTATTATTATAAGAGAAAGAGCCATTTGTTGGACTGAAAGGGAAAACTGTAGGGGGAAATAAGATATACCTTAAACTTAAAAGAAAAAAAAAAGAGAAGAGGATGGGGGATGAGGGTGGGAGGGTGGGACTGGAGGGGGGAATAGGGAGGGGACTGCGATTGAGATGTAACTTGAAGAAATGAAAAATAAAGGAAAAAAATGTTTCTGCAGATCAATGATTATCACCAGATAGATAGATAGGAAAATAAATAGATAGATAGATAGATAGATAGATAGATAGATAGATAGATAGATAAAGGAGTAAATTTGAAAGACTGAAAGTCATTGTGAAAAAATTAGGTTAACTCTGGGTCCACACCAAAAGCTGGAGTCATCAGGAGATGAAGTTGGCCTTAAAAGAGCAGCCCCTGTGAGTGGGCTGTGTTATGTCTATGTATAAATCTGGAACAATTGATAACAGAGGAGATTTAAAAAATAACTTTTAAGTACTCTGCTTAACAGTTAACAATCCATTCCAGTCTCTTTATAAATATGTACATTGCAACACCCAGTCTTTGTGAAACTACTGGGAAAAAGCACATTCCTCACCAGAAAATAAACATTTTACCTGCATCTGATAGTTATATTCAAATCAGGATCACAATAGAAAAACATCTTTTGGGGCCTCTATTTGTCAGCTTGATCAACAGTTGATTATTTATTATAACTGGAAACTGATCAATTAATGGCCAGGTATATATTGCTTTGGAAAACTAAAAGGAACCTGGATAGTGAGTAGAAATGATTTAAGTTGTTCTATCTGTACATCAACTTCATATCTGTAGACTGATATCACAAGGTTTTCTCACTTTTCTGGGTTTGGGTAGTTCTATCATTCATTATTTTCCTCATAACTTGTCAATTGTTAAATAATAATCCTTTCATAATGTTCTCATTATTGTGCTTCATTGTGTGATTTTTTAATTAGGAATACACTGTCAAAATACACTATGAATAATCTTCTCAATGTTTGAATATGTGTGTTTTATGATATTTCTTTTTAATTTCTAGTGTTTTCCTTCAAAGCAAGGTTTATCCTTTTACAAAACACTCATTGTTTATATGCTAAAAGTACTCATCACAAAAAACGAATTTCCTCTCAAATATCTTTTCTCACCTATTTTTTTGCATGAGTGTTATGCTATATGCTTCCATGTTTGTCACCATTACCAAGCCCAAAATTAGGTTCTCTCTACATGGAAAACTTCTTCTTCTACAGTGGCCTTTTTACAAGCATCTACTTTACTCATCTGGATGGATGTAGTTGGTAGATCATTCCTTTCTATAGCTATTGGATTGGAAACCCAGCATCCCACTTTTAAATAAGCAATACATTTAAAGGTTTAATTAAAAGTTAAGCATGTTGTAACCCTCTATTTATTCCCTTTAAAATACTGTTGATAGCAAAATATGCAGGTTCAGTGTCCTTACTAATTTTAGTCTATATTTTACCAAGCATTGTTTTTTTTTCTTTTATACTCTGTCAATAGTAATATGGTACCTTTGTTCCAAAAATACCACATAAATTTTCATGTTTTATTATATTTACCACTTGATGGAGCAAGAGGACCACAGTTAAATTGTTTAAATTGGCTGACTCAGGTGATAAATCCAATGGGATAATTGAGTCAGTCATTGCAGCGTATTGTCATGAACTAAAGTATGGTTGCTTTATCATAAGTAGATCTAACCAACCATCCTTAATCCTGTCTAGTTTTATTATAGAGAATGAAACTCTGTTTGCAAAACCGACTTTTTCAAACAGAAAATGAACCTGAAAGTTGACTGATTAAAAAACATTTGATATTTTGTGCTTTTCCAATATTACTCTGTAGCTTAGCTTTTTAAAGGTGTGGAGGCCAAATACAAGTATTTCCAGCCCCTAGTTATCGTAATGATCCCAGTTGTTTTCTAATCTGTAGGTTACTTTCTAATGTTTTCTGAAGAGTTATAGTAAATCTACTGCAATTGAAATATATTCACACAAAGAAGTTTTTTAACTCTTTAGCAATGTTTACAATTAATATTTAAAGTAACAGGTTTCCTTGTGGCATTTTCATATACGTTTTGTCTTTAATCATAGTTCTTCCTCATCAAACTCCCTGTTTACCTGTTATCTTGGTTAGAGTTGTGATTGCTGTAATGAAACCCATGTCCAAAATCAAGCTGGGGAGGAAAGGTTTTTTTTGGTCTTACACTTCCACATCATAATCCATCCTTGAAGGAAGTCAGGACAAGAACTGAAGCAGAGCTGGAACCTGGAGGCAGGAGCTGGCTCATCCAAAGTCCATGAAGGTGTGCTGTTTATTTGGCTTGTTCTTCATGGCTTGCTCAGCATGCTTTCATAGGGAACTCAGTTTCTCTACCCCAGAGATGATAGTACCAATGAATCATGCCCCTGTCCTCATCATTCACTAATGAAGAAAACACCCAACAGGCTTGTAAACATCCCAACCTTAGGGAGCCAGTTTCTTAAGTGAAGTCATACTCTCAGATGACTTCAGTCAAGTTGATGATGTAAAATAGCAGGCACAGCTTGCACTTTGTCAACCTGATATGAAAACACAAGGCTGTCGAGCCATAACCTTCCTTTTTGTTCATCCCCAATATCACACATTAATAAATGATCACAGCATTAAATACTTTTTAAATTAAAGAGTACCCACAGTCTTTAAGGATTTAAACACTTAAAATTTCAGTCACTTTACAATAGCAAGTCTCTTTTAAAATCAAAAGTTTTTTTATAGTATAATGTTTCTCAACTTTGGTATCCTATAAAATAAAATAAAGCAAAATGAGTTAAATACTTACTTGGTTCAAGAGGGAATAATCAAAGCATGACCACAACCAAATAAAAGCAAAACCGAATTCCAACTGTGTAAAATAACCAAAAATAATAACAATAATAATAATAATAATAATAATTCAATGTCCAATGTCTGGGATCTACTCACTGCTTTCTGGTATCACTGTGATAGGGTGTTCTGTTACACTTTCACCAATAGTCTATCCTGGGCTCTTTATCATGAAGCCAAGTTTCAACTTCTCTGCATAAACCTTGCATGCCTTCAAAATCAGTGTGACATGAGTGACTCTTACACTAACAAGTTTGGCTGACAGAACAAGGTACAACCGTCATTCTGGAACAAAGTTTCTGGGTGCTGACTTAGAGGAAACACTTCTAAGAAGAATTCACTTCAACTCTATTGGTCTCTTCCTAACAACTACTGATTTTACAGCTCCTATTAGCATGCATCCATTGTTTCAGTAACACAAGGGTCCATGTAAGTGGCTCTGGCATCTTGATAATCACAGCTGACTCTTCAATCTCAGCTAAGCAGAAACAGAGATTCTTAATTCAAAACTATGCAAAGACCCTGAGAGTTTTCAAGAGAACCCCAAAATCCCACTGGAACTTCTCAAGCTAGGCTACCATCTTCTGCATTTCTTTTAACATTTTTATCATTCATAATCTCACAGGACATGAAAAACAGACAACTCAACAGATTTGAATGTACAAAGTTCCAAAATCTTTTGACAGTCTTTCCCAAAACACATGGTTATGTATGTCACAGCAATACCTCATGATTCTGGTGCCAATATCTGTCTTGTGCCAAAAACACCATAAAGCTAACCAAAACCATATATGTAAACCAGTAAATGTTCTAATGTTGCTACATGTAGTGTTATGGCAAATACCTAAAACAAGAACTAATGTAAAATATGAGACAAAATTCATCTTCTATAGCAAAAATGGATAAAAATTAAAACCTGAATTATGAAAAATTAAAAGTACAGTATTTGTGTCTGCATGCATTCATTAGAATAGCCCCCATGTGCAAGACCCAGCAGGATAACAATATACATTAACACTTTTGGAAAGTAGGAGAAAATAAAAGCACAACTCTATAATACTCACTTTAGTTGAGAAAAAGGTGAATTGTACATTAATTTTGAAAAATAAAACTGACAGCATAAGCACTGAATATTTCTCAATTATTTTATCTAATATTTTCATATTTCATGATTAAATTTGAATATTGCATTCAGGGTAGAGAAAATATTTTCACATTTTATGTATAAAATATGAATATTGTACCCAGGGTAGAGAAAACATCATATATTCATCAATGTCAATATGCTGTAAGTAAAAGTGGTTACAAGCTCACAATTAAAAAGCCTAGTGTAATAAATGGTCTTCCTCTTCAGTTACTGGACATTTATCTAACACAGAACATCAAATGTTACAGGTTATTCCTATTGCCACTTTTAGAAATTGGCAGAAAGACTGTATTTCTGAAAATAAAACATATATGATTCATAGAACATAAAAACTCAAGCTGGTACTGAACTGACCTGAAAGATAGTGCTGGAGAGTACTATGCATGCTACCAGAGGAGAAAAGTAATTATCTGTCTTACCCAGTTATGTACCCTGCCAGTTAAAATTACTGTTCTAGAAAGATCTGCCCACTGGTGCAATAATAGCACAAAAATCATGGGATAGAACTATCAGGTTGTTATCAAATTTAAGGCACAATCCACAAGATGAAACTCATACATGGCACCATTACCAGGCCAAGAACATATGACTGACTATACCGGAGTCATTCACTAGGGGAAAACCTAAAATTACTATTCTTTTAATTACAGATAGATTTCAAACAATTACTGATGACATATACATAGATTAGTGATCTCTCAACTCTACTCTTAGGAATTTCTATTTACAATAGATGGTGATTAATACATAGAAGAATTTATAGAACAATATTTGATCAAGTTAGAGAAAATAAAAGACAGCACAATGCCTACTTCTAAATGCATCTCCTCTTCTCAAGGCACAGTGGTCATTAAAGAATAGGGATAAAGGAGTGGGGGCAGAAAGAATGTAAGTGTCAGAAGATATGGATGACTACAAAAAAAAAACTGATGTTTCTGAACACAGTGAGGAAGCTGCATATACTAAGTCACAGAGGTTGTGAAAGCATTCAAAAGACCTGTGTAATCTCAATCAAAAGGCAATTCCAACAAAAAGTTTGGACTTAAGCAAAAACATCTCAAACCAAGTAATGTATTGAAAATTGATAATTCAGTAGTGCTGGGATAGAAAAAATGAGAGTCAATATCTTTAACAATGCAGGCTGTAGTTAAGTCTGGTTTCTTCCAGAGGAATGCTACAACTCTAAGACTTGTACCTGATAGGATAAGATAGACACATGGAGATAGGTGTGTAGATAAGGATGAGTGGATTTGAGAGGAGTTGAAGGTGAGTGAATATGATCAAAACACATTGCATGAAAATCCCAAACAACTGGCACATTTTTTAAAAGAAAGTAATGTCAAGAAATGAAAGAGGCTTTTAGAAGATAGATCTCCCATGCTCATGGATAGGTAGGATCAACATAATAAAAATGGCTATCCTACCAAAAGCAATATATAGATTCAATCCAATTCCTATCAAAATACAACACAATTCTTTATACACTTGGAAAGAGCTACTCTTAATTTCATATGGAACAAAAAAAAAAAAGTCCAGAATAGCTAAAACAATCCTGTACAATAAGAAAACATCTGGAGGTATCACCATCCCAGATTTCAAGCTGTACTACAGAGCAATAGTAGTAAAAACAGCATGGTATTGGTATAGAAACAGACCAGAAGATCAATGGAATCAAATTGAAGACCCAGAAATAGACCCACACACTTATGGCCACCTAATTTTTGACAAAGAAGCCAAATCGGCACAATGGAAAAAGGACAGCATCATCAAAAAAATGGTGCTGGTCCAACTGGATGTCCACTTGTAAGGAATTAAATTAGACCCATACTTATCACCTTGTACAAAACTTAAGTCCAAGTGGATCAAAGACCTTAACATAAGGCCAGACACACTAAATTTACTAGAAGAAAAAGTGGGAAAAACCCTCGAACTCATTGTCATAGGTGACAACTTCCTGAACAGAACACCAACAGCTCTGGATCTGAGATCAACAATCAAAAAATGGGACCTCTTGAAACTGAAAACCTTCTGTAAGGCAAGAGACACTGTCATTCGAACAAAACGACAGCCTACAGACTGGGAGAAAATCTTCACCAACCCCACATCTGACAGAGGACTAATATCCAAAATCTACAAAGAACTCAAGAAATTAAATGCCAAGAAACCAAATAATCCAATCAAAAAATGGGGGACAGAGCTAAATAGAGAATTCACAAAGGAGGAATCCCTAATGGCTGAGAAACACTTGAAGAAATGCTCAACATCCTTAATCATCAGAGAAATGCAACTCAAGACGACTCTGAGATTCCATCTCACCTGTCAGAATGGTTAAGATCAAAAACTCAAATGACAGCACATGCTGGTGAGGGTGTGGAGAAAGGGGTACCCTCCTCCATTGCTGGTGGGAGTGCAGGCTTGTGCAACCACTATGGAGTTCAATCTGGCAATGTCTTAGAAAACTTGGAATAGCTTTGCCTCAGGACTCAGCCATACCACTTCTGGGTATACACCCAAATGACTCCTCACGGAATCACGAGGAAGTTTCCTCATCTATGTTCACAGCAGCCTTATTTGTAATAACTAGAAACTGGAAACAACCCAGATGTCCCTCAACCGAAGAATGGAATAAAAACTGTGGTACATCTACACAATGGAATATTATTCAGCTATCAGGAACAATGAAATTATGCAATTTGCAGCCAAATGGATGGAACTAGAGAAGCTCATCCTGAGTGAGCTAAACCAGACTCAGAAGGATGCATATGGCATCTATTCACTTATATTAGGATTTTAGCTATATAGTACAGGATATCAATACTACAACCAACACACCAAAGGGAACAAGGGCATACACGTTTTATTTTTATTTTATTTATTTATTTTTTTATCTGTTTGTCCGTTTATTTATTTTTTAGTAACACACCAAAGGGATCAAGAACATACACTTTTTATTTTTATTTTATTTGTTTATTATTATTTTTTTTATCTGTTTGTCTGTTTATTTGTTTTTTAGTTCTCTCTCCCTGGCAATGAGACACTTTTCACTGGTGGTACTGCCTTGTAGACCCACAATGTATGAGGAGGCTCTTGGCCCTTATATGACCTCTGAACTGGGGCGAGGGACTATTATGTAGGGACACTCCACTCAAGAGGTGTGGGATGGAATAGTTAGAGGGTAAAAAAAAAAAAAAAAAGAAAGAAAAGAAAAGAAAAAAAATTGAAATGTGAAGTTTCGGCCTTTTGCTACTAATTATCATAAACTGTTTAGGATAATTAAGAAATGCAAACTAATAGTCATGCAAGCCTGTCATTTGTTAGGTGCTATGACAGTCTATTATAGTTATTTTCTAATCTAATCAGAAATCAAGTTTCTAAGAGACAAGCAACATTTACTTATCCAGATATAAGAGATAGATGGGGCCTCTTCAAAAACCTCAAGAGATCTGTAGAATATGGCATTTAAAGATGTTTTCTTAACTTTAGATTTTTTGATATCGAGACATGTCAACTCCTGACAGCACCCCCTATTCTACTCCAAGTAGAAGATGAGCATTGAAAAATCTCCAGTGGGAGATGATGGAATTAGTGGCAAGTCTATCTCTTGGGAAAAACACCTTGCTTCAACTATAGACAGAATGCTGTCCAAGAAGGACAAAACTTGGAAGCAGGTAAGTCGACAGCCTTGCTCTGCCAAGACAGGGTAGGCAAGTCCTACATAAGTCCTGCTCTACAATCAATGTCTGTCAGAGAAACAGGGCCAAATGGCTGAAGATTGATGCTGTAATGTATGGAGAGAAAATGGGAACTGTCCAGGCAGCCACTGGTACGTCATTTCTTAGTTTTAGAAGCTGCAGGCCCTGCACTTCCTATATAATCAGATATATTTATCCCTCTCAGGTCTCTGAGGTGGTTGAAGAATAGATAGCTAGAGTCTCATAGTTAAATTTTGAGTTGTTTAGGAATCAAGAGGGTGTTCTGGATCTAAGAAGATGTTTTTAAAATTGTGATGAAAGTTAGGATGAAAGTTATTTGGATATAGAACTTTAAACTCATGGAGATGGGTAGACAGTAGAATGTTAAAGTCAGGTGCCAAATACATATAGACTGGATATTGGGATTGTATGGTAAGCCATATAACTCTCATAATTGTGACTTAATTACCTCTGTTGTTTTGTGTTGTATTTATTATTATAAGAGAAATAGCTATTTGTTGGACTGAAAGAGGGAGCTGTTGGGGGGGGGGAAGACATACTTTAAACTTAAAAAAAAGGAAGGAGATGGGTGGGTTGAGGCCGAAGAAGGTGCGTGTGTGGGACTGGATGGGGGAGTAGGGAGGGAATTGTGATTGAGATGTAACTTGAAGAAATAAAAAATAAAGTAAAAAAAAAGAGAGAGAGAAAAAGAAAGTAACCTATCTTTATTGCCAGTGCTTAAATAACATAGTAAAAAATCCTTTAAATAGCTGTTTTTGTTACAATCATTAAATCAATCATACAATTCTTAAAGTATTCAAGATAGTATAATATTTAAACATTTGTAACATGTTTATTTTATATATAGTATACGTGGTAGTATAAAAACTTCTAAAACTTTGGAAAAGTTCATATAACTTAGAAAAGTTGCAAACAATTGAATATTTTTATAGTAGAATTTTCACATATAAATGCACAGTTCATAACTTATATTAATGGTTATTTTATAAATATAGATAAACACATTTAGAAATTATAGTTTGTAATTACTTAGGAACATTTATTTTGCTCTGTCCATGAGAGATGAAATGTGTAGTTATTCTCTCATACTTTGAATTAATTGTATTTCGACAAAGTCATATTTTTCCACTAGTTTTCATTGAGTGGTAATATTGGAAAATGGCAGATACTATAAGGTAGACCCCAATGAGAGAATAAAAAAACACTTGTTTCTCATTCTCTACTTTGAAAACTTTTTTTGGAATTTTTATAAGAGACACTTGATTTTATTTTCTTTTTTATTATCAATTTATTTATTTATTGCTTCTCATTACATCTCCATCATATTGTCCTCCTTCCAGACTTCCCAGCCCCGCCCTCCTATCCTCTACCCCTTAACCCTTCCATCCCAGTCCTCTGGAGTGAAGTGTCCTTATATAACACTCCCCCACACAAGTTCAGAAGTCATATGACAGCCAAGATCCTCCTCATATACTGGGGTCCTACAAGGCAATATCACCAGTGAAAAGTGTTTCATTGCCAGGGAGAGAAAAAAAAAAGTCTATGTCTTTGTTCCCTTTGGTATGTTGGTTGTAAGTATAGATATCCTGTACTATATAGATAAAATCCGACTATGAATGAATAGATGCCATGTGCATCCTTCTGAGTCTGGGTTAGCTCACTCAGAATGAGCTTCTCTAGTTCTATCCATTTGGCTGCAACTTGCATAATTTCATTGTTTCTGATAGCTGAGTAATATTCCATTGTGTAGATGTACCACAGTTTTTAATCCATTCTTCGGTTGAGGGACATCTGGGTTGAGGGACATCTGGGTTGTTTCCAGTTTCTAGCTATTACAAATAAGGCTGCTATGAACATAGATGAGGAATCTTCCTTATGATTCCATGAGGAGTCATTTGGGTGTATACCCAGAAGTGGTATGGCTGGGTCCCAAGGCAAAGCTATTCCAAGTTTTCTAAGATATTGCCAGACTGACCTCCATAGTGGTTGCACAAGCCTGCACTCCCACCAACAATAGAGGAGAGTTCCCCTTTCTCCACACCCCTGCCAGCATGTGCTGTCATATGAGCTTTTGATCTTAGCCATTCTGACAGGTGTGAGATGGAATCTCAGAGTCTTCTTGAGTTGCATTTCTCTTATGATGAAGGATGCTGAGCATTTCTTCAAGTGTCTCTCAGCCTTTAGGAATTCTTCCTTTGTGAATTCTCTGTTTAGCTCTTTTCCCCATTTTTTAATTGGATTTTTTTGTTTCTTGGCATTTAATTTCTTGAGTTCTTTGTAAAATTTGGATATTAGCCCTCTGTCAGATGTGGGGTTGGTGAACATTTTTTCCCAATCTGTAGGTTGCGCTTTTGTTCAAAAGACAGTGCCATTTGCCTTCCAGAAGCTTTTCAGTTTCAAGAGGTCCCATTTATTGATTGTTGGTCTTAGGTCCTGAGCTGTTGGTGTTCTGCTCAGGAAGTTGTCACCTCTGCCAATGATTTTGAGGGTTTTTCCCACTTTCTCTTCTAGTTGATTTAGTGTGTCAGTCCTTATGTTAAGGTTTTTGACCCCACTTGGACTTAAGTTTTGTACAAAGTGATAAGTATGGGTCTAATTTCACTCTTTTACAAGTGGACATCCAGTTGGACCAGAACCATTTGTTGAAGATGCTGTCATTTTTCCATTGTGCAGTTTTTGGCTTCTTTGTCAAAAATTAGGTGGCCATAGGTGTGTGGGTCCATTTCTGTGTCTTCAATTCGATTCCATTGATCTACTGGTCTGTCTCTATACCAGTACCATGCTGTTTTTACTACTATTGCTCTGTAGTACAGCTTGAAATCTGGGATGATGATACCTCCAGATGTTTTTTTTATTGTGTAGGATTGATTTAGATATTTTGTTTTGTTGTTGTTCCTTATGAAATTGAGAATAGCTTTTCTAGGTTTATAAATAATTGTGTTAGTATTTTGATAGGAATTGCATTGAATCTATATACTGCTTTTAGTAGGATGGCCAATATTATCTTGATCCTATCTATCCATTAGCGTGGAAGATCTTTCCATCTTCTGAAGGCCTCTTTAATTTCTTTCTTTAAGGTTGAAGTTGTTATTGTACAGGCCCTTTACTTGCTTGGTTAGAGTTACCCCCAGGTAGTTTATATTGTTTCTCGCTATTTTGAAGGGAGTTGTTTCCCTTATTTCTTTCTCAGCCCATTTGTTTGTTGTATAAAGGAGGGCTTCTGTTTTTTTTTTAATTATTAATTTTGTATCCAGCCACCTTGCTGAAGGTGTTTATCAGCTGTAAGAGTTCTCTGGTGGAATTTTTGGGGTCGCTTATGTATACTATCATATCATCTGCAAATAGGGATAATTTGACTTCTTTGTTTCCAATTTGTATCCGCTTGATCTCCTATTGTTGTCTTATTGCTTTAGCAAGAACTTCAAGTACTATATTGAAGAGAATGGCAAAAATGGGCATCTTTGTCTTGTCCCTTAGTTTAGAGGAAATGCTTCAAGTTTCTCTCCATGTAATTTGATGTTAGCCACTGACTTGCTGTGTATTGCCTTTATTATTTTTGATATGGTCCTTCCTTATATGCCCTTTCTCTCAACAACTTTTAAAATGAAGGTGTGTTGGATTTTGTCAAATGCCTTTTCCACATCTAGTGAGACTATCATGTGTTTTTTTTTCTTTCATCTTATTTATATGGTGAATTACGTTGATGGAATTCATATGTTGAACCATCCCTGCATTCCTGGGATGAAGCCTGGCATAGGATAGATACTTTTGATGTGTTCTTGGATTCAGTTTGCTAGTATTTTATTAATTATTTTTGCATCTATGTTCATGAGGAAGATTGGTCTGAAGTTCTCTTTCTTTGTTGGGTCTTTGTGTGGTTTAGGAATTAGGGTGGCTGTGGCCTCATAGAATGAGTTTGGCAGTGTTCTTTCTGATTCTATTTTGTGAAAGAGTTTGAGAGTATTGGTATTAGCACTTCTTTGAAGGTCTGGTAGAATTCTGTGCTGAAACCATCTGGCCCTGGTCTTTTTTTTTTTTTTTTTTTGGTTGGGAGATTTTTAATGACTGTTTCTATTTCCTTAGGGGTTATAGGGCTGTTTCATCTCTTAACCTGATCTTGATTTAGTTTTGGAAGGTGGAATCTATCAAGAAAATTGTCCATTTCACTTAAGTTTTCAAATGTGGTGGAGTATAGATTTTTAAAGTAGGATCCAAATATTCTCTGGATTTCCTCAATGTCTGTTGTTATTTCACCCTTTTCATTTCTGATTTTGTTGATTTGTGTTTTCTCCCTCTGTCTTTTAGTTAATTTGACTAAGAATCTGTCTATTTTGTTGATTTTCTCGAAGAACCAACTCTTGGTTTCATTGATTCTTTGTATAGTTCTTTTTGTTTCTAAGTTGTTGATTTCAGCCCTAAGTTTGATGATCTCCTGCCTTCTGCTCCTCTTGGGAGTGTTTGCTTCTTCTATTTCCAATTCACCCAGTTTAGCTGTTAATTCGCTAATATGAGCTGTCACAATTTTCTTTTTGAAGGCACTTAATGCTATGAACATTCCTCGTAGCACAGCTTTCATTGTGTCCCATAGGTTTGGGCATGTTGTGTCTTCATTTTCGTTGGAATTTAAGAAGTCTTTCATTTCCTTCTTTCTTTCTTTCCTGACCCAGTGGTCCTCTAGTAAAGAGTTGTTCAATTTTCATGTGAGTGTAGACTTTCTGTTGATTCTTTTGCTATTGAAGTCCAGCTTTATTCCATGGTGGTCTGATAAGATACAAGGGGTTATTTGAATTTTCTTGTATCTGTTGAGGCTATCTTTGTGTCCAACTATATGGTCGATTTTGGAGGAGGTTCCGTGAGGTGCTGAGAAGAAGGTGTATTCTTTTGTGTTTGGGTGAAATGTTCTGTAGATATCTGTTAGGTCCATTTGGTTCATGATCTCTTTTAGACTCATTATTTCTCTCTTTGGCTTCTGTCTTTGATGATCTGTCCATAGTTGTGAGTGGGGTGTTGAAGTCTCCCACTATTAAAGTGTTTGGATCGATGTGCGATTTAAGTTTTAGAAGCGTTTCTTTTATAAATGTAGGTGCCTTTATATTTGGGGCATAGATGTTCAATATTGAGATGACTTCTTGGTGTATATTTCCTTTAATGAGTATGTAATGCCCTTCTCTGTCTTTTTTTATTAACTTCAATTGGAAGTCTATATTTTTTTTGATATTAGGGTGTCTACTCCAGCTTGTTTCCTGGGTCCATTTGCTTGGAAGACCTTTTCCCAGCCCTTTACTCTGAGGTAGTGTTTATCTTCAATAGTGAGATGTGTTTCTTGTATACAGCGAAAAGATGGGTCTTGTTTATGGATCCAATCTGTAAGTCTGTGTCTTTTTATTGGCAAGTTGAGTCCATTGATGTTGATGGATATTAGTGACCTGGGGTTGTTATTTCCCATTATTTTGGTATATGTGGTGGTCCTGTGTTACTTTTGATTTAGTTTCTGTGGAGTTTTCTATTTCCTTTGTTTTCTTGGGTGCAGTTATCTTCTCTGGGTTGGAATTTTCCTTCTAGGATCTTCTGTAGGGCTGGGTTGGTGGGTAGATATTGTTTAAATTTGATTTTGTCATGGAATATCTTGTTTTCTACATCTATGTTGATAGAGAGTTTTGTTGGGTATAGTAGTCTGGCATGGCACCTACATTCTCTCAGGGCTTGTAGGATGTCTGCTCAGGTCCTTCTGGCTTTTAATGTTTCTGAGGGGAAGTCAGGTGTAATTCTGATATGTCTGCCATTATATGTCACTTGACCTTTTTCTGTTACAGCTTTCAATATTCTTTCTCTGTAATAATTTGGAATTTCAATTATGTGGCAAGAGGAGTTTCTTTTCTGATCTAATCTGTTTGGTGTTCTGTATGCCTCTTGGATTTTTATTGGCATCTCTTTCTTTAGGTTTGGGGAGGTTTATTCTATGATTTTGTTGAAGATATTTCCTGGACCTTGGAGTCGGGAGTCTTCTCTTTCCTCTATTCCTATAATTCTTAGGTTCCATCTTTTTATAGGGTCCTTGATTTCTTAGATGTTATGGGTGTGAACTTTTTTAGCTTTCTCATTTTCTTTGGATGTTGTACTGATTTCTTTCATGAAATCTTCCATGCCTGAGATCCTGTCTTCCATCTCTTGTATACTATTTTTGATATTCATGTCTGTAGTTCCTGTTCTCTTCCCTTGATTCTCCACTTCCACTCTTATCTCTGTCTGTGTTTTCTTTATTGCTTCCATTTCCATGTGTTGAATTATTTTATTTGTTTTGTACATTTCCTGCTCCAACTTGCTTGTCTTTGCCTGGAAATCTTTCATATGTTTTAAATCTTTCATTGCTCTGTCTCTTTCTTGTTCAAGTTGAGCCACTTTGGCTTGGAGCTCTCTAATGGTATTATCCATTGCTTTCGCTTGTGAAATTGTGGACCCTTTGAATTCCGTCATAGATTCAAATTCTTCTTGAAAGGACTCTATCACTTTACATCATGTAGAATTGTCATCATTTTCCTGTGTTTCAGCTGTGGTGAAGTGGTCAGAGCTTGCTGTACTAGGGTAGTTGTGTTTTGTTGGAGTCATATCTCCCTGACTTTTGTTGTTTCTGTTTTTTTGCTGACCTTTAGCCATTTGGTTGTTTTTAGCTGTTTGTTCCTGGTGCCTTCTGAGTTTGGTTCCAAGTGGGGCACTTTGGTGTAGCAGTCGTATTGCTTGGTGATCTGTCACTTTCGACTGGCTGGATAGGGCCTTGTGTGGAGGTTCTCAGTGTGTCTCCCAGAGCTCACCCCTTCCTGTTTTGTCTCAGTTGGGGACTCAGGTGAAGGGTTGTGATGGGATGGTTTCTTTTAGGTTCCTGGGATCCAACTTGTCTTCCTACAGATGACAGTGCAGGTTGGTAGGCCACAGACTGTTGTGTGGGGTTGTAGCTCCCCTGCAGCTTACATGTCAGGGCCATGTTTGTGGTCCTCTCCAGCTGGTCTCTGGGGGATCTCAGGGTCAATGTGCATCTAATAACCAGAAGCACTGTGAGATGGTGCAGCCCACTCCCAGGCAATGAGGAATGGCCCAGGATTGTTTCACTGCTCACATGTCAGAGCTCTCTATGTTGCACACTGATAATTCAGCCTGCAGCAGCTCTGCTGGTGTGGTCCTGTGTGTTGAGGCACAGATTCTGTGGATTCTGCAGGTCCCAAGTTTGGGGGTTGAGATAGCTTGCTGGAGTCTTGAAAGGACCCGACTCCATGCCCTTAAGGTGAGTCAGTGAGCAATGTCCCTCGGGCCAAAACTTTTCTGTTCCAGGGGTGGAACTATATATGCCTAAACTCTGGTTTCCTGCCAGAAGGGCCAGTACTAGAAAAGGAGTCTGATATTATTCCCACAATTTGCCCAGGGCTTGGACCCTGTGGAGAAAAAAATTGCCTCCCAACCCGGCCGCTTGCCTTTCTGCCACTCTCACAGCTCCACCTATGTCTGTATGGAGCTTGCTTTGGAAACTGGTAATTTGGGGCAACTGTCTTCCAAATTCTGGTACACTGCAGCTCTGCCAGAAGTGTATCCTGCTGCTCAGTCCAGCTGCAATGTTTTTCCCTGTGACCATAAATCCAATGGAGGGGCCTGTATGTATGTCCAACACCCCTCTGGGAAAGCACAAATTTGCTTGCGCTTTCCAAAATGCAGCTGTGGACCCGCTGGGCTATCCCTCTGCGGACCCAGACCTGCGGGCTGCTGTGCTGTCCTGCCGCTGTGGCTCTGCTAAGAGTGTATTCCACTCCCACAGTTCCACAACCCTTCGCTCAATAGCTGGGATGCCTGCATGGGATCTGGTGGCCCAGGAGGCTGGTGTGTAATCCTGTTTGTGGTTCAGAGCTGCCCGCTTGGTATTTCAGTGGCCCTTACCCTGATGCTCTCCTGGTGATGATTCCTGATTCCCGGATTCAGAGGTTTCCATTAGTCTGTTTTGCTGAGTGTTCGAGAGAGGGGAGGAGACCTGCTCAGGGACTTTTAATGATCCCTGGGTAGCTGGGTGAAACCCAGTGGGTCCGAGTCACTCAGATTGTTGCTCAGCATCTTATAACTCTGTGGCTTTATGGCTGTTTTTCCCGCATTCAAAATGCATCTGAGCAGGCTGCTGCCATCTTGGATCCCCACTTTGAAATATTTTAATGAACAACTTTAATTCATACTAAGTTTTACAACCAGTGTAAGTCAGTATATCTCAAATGTAAAAGAAATACATTGATCATGGATTATACTCCCCAAAAGTATGGTGTAATATATTCATTTTTCATTAAATTATTATTATGTCATACATTTGGCACAGCAAAGAAAAGCTGACTAATACAGGATAGCATCAGCAGGAGGACAATGATATAAAACAGTGAAATAATATGGAATAGTTTCATCCATTAATGATATAATGAGATTTCAAAAATATCTAGAAATATGGTTCTCAAATTTTGTGATGTTGTAACCATTTAATGCAACCCTGTAATGTAATCATGTCCTGGTGAACCCCAGCCATAAGATTATTTTCGTTGCTACTTCATAACTCTAATTTTGTTACTGTTATAAATTGTAATGTAAATATTTTGGAGATAAAAGTTTGCCAAAGGAGTTGTGACTCATAGATTTAGAAACACTGCTCTAGAAGACATGATTTCAAATGTTCTTATTTCAAAGACGGGATGTTTGAGGTGATATGTTGCTAGTTGCATTTGTTTTGTCTTTCCACAATAAAGGTATATTTTAAATATCACATTATATTCTATAAATCTGTAAAATTAATAAGTATCAGTCAAACAAAAATAAACTTTTTAAAAAGTCTGTTTGCTTCAAGAATCTTGAGCACTCTGCCAACAGTACTATCTCTTCTTGGGCTGATTTGGATTTCATGTTTTAACAGGAACAAATAGGGCTAAATTTAAATCTGTATCATCTATTTGATATCTATTTTACCATGTATTGGACTCATACTTGTGTAGTTTTAATTCTAGGTTGTTCCTCTCCACAACTAAAATATCATACTAACCACAGATTTTCAGGTGACAGTTGTGTCGAAACTCACTACTTCTCTATCAACTCTGAAGGAGCAGGCTATCTACCAGACATGGGTCATGTTTGATAGGAATTTATGGACTTGTTTCAACCATTTGAAATCCTTGAATTCATTTAATATTTTGTAATATTGTGAGAAGTTTATTTTTCAGGTCTCTATCACATGTAATGAGCCTGTCAAATGGCATTCATTAATATTTTATTACCTCTACTGAAATTACAGGTGCCAGAGGCTATAGAAACAATTATGCAATGAATTATTTGCACAAAATGTTAACTATTTATAGATTTGATCCTGGAACTGATGCCTGTTTTCGTACAAGACATTTCAGTGAATGTTATAGGTAGGTGAGAATGGGATATGTTTTGGAAATTTTGGAAAAATGTTAAATAGAGTAAAATGAAATATTTTTCACATCTGCAATTATATCCAGAGTAGGAGGGAAAACTTACACTTCTCAATTAAAAAAGGATAATTAATATGAAAAATTTTATATATACATACAAAAATATATAAAAGAAACAATATTGACCTGAGCTGAAAGCTGTGCTCCAAGATCCACTGTACCTTCCCTGCCCCACCAGAGGTTATAAGGCCTTCTTCACCAGGAGCATCCATCTCCATGTCCTTGGGTTCCCAGGCCGTAAACCTCAACACCCAGGTTAGGTTCTCCCCTCTTACCTCCCCCCACCAATCCCCACTACATCCATCCCTTTGAGACTCTCCCAGCTGCTCTGAGCTGAGAGCGGCCCCTTCAAGCGCTATCTTCTAGACCTGTGCCACCTGGGATTATTTGGCCTCCATCCTCAGGAGCATCCAGGTAGGATTTCTTCCCTTTCCCTCCCCCACTATCCTGTGTGCTGCTCAGGACTCCGGGACATGCCCAACCTACCTGAGCAGAGAGTTGTGTCCCAAACAAACTCCACTGTACCTTCCCCTCCCCACCAGTGTTGACAAGACCTCATTCACCAGGAGTATCCAGCTCCATTTTCCTGACCTGTCCTATCGAGTCTCCAGAACTTAAACTTCAACTCCTAGGTTAGATCCCCTCTTTCTCCCTCACCAATCCCCACTCCTCCCAGTGATTTGGGACTCGCCTAGGTGCTCAAAGCTGAAGGCAGTTCCTCCAAATGCCATCTTCTGGACCTGCACCACCTAGGATCCCCTGACCATCATCCTCAGAAGCCTGCATGGCCTCATTCACCTGGAGCATTCAGGTCCACTTTCCTGACACTGTGCTACCTCATGTCTCCAGACCTTAAACATCAACACCCAGGTTAGAGTACCCAACCTCCACAAATCCCCATTCTGTCCAGCACTCTTGGATTCCCCCAGCTGATTTGAGCTAAGGGCAGTCCCACAAAGCTCCATCTTCTGGATATGGACTACCTGGGATCACTTGATCTTCATCCTCAGGAGCAGCCACACCTTAAATCTCACCACCCAGGAGCATCCAGGAGCACCCAAATCCATCTCCCGTACCTGTGCCACTTGAAGTCTCCAGACCTTGCAACTTCAGGTTCATCCAGGCCTTCCACCTCAGGAATACCCAGGTCCCTCATCAGGACCTGTGCCATCTGGGGTCCTCAAGGCTGCAACATCAGGAATATCCACACTAATAACATCAGGAATACCTAGGCCTGATATATCAGAAGCTTCTAGCCTCATCTCCAAACCCAGCTTCACCTGGGGTCAACAGGCCTACAACCTCAAGAACACTTAGGAGCATCTATAGAGATCGTCCAAACCAGCTTCACCAGGAATCACCAGGCCTGCAATTTCAGGAATATCTAGAGGTCACTGGGAAGGATATAAAAAGACCATGCAGGTCTGCTACAGAAGGAAACTCCACCTTAATTATGAGACCACCTTTCTACCATTGTCCCAACAGTAGCTGCAACAGGAATATTCAGACTGATAATAGGCCTACTACATCAGCAACATCTGGGTCTTCAACTCCAGGAAAATTCAGAGTCCCTTGGGGGTACCTCCAGGTGCTCTGGGCTTGGGGCTGTCCCTCTGAGCTTTGTTGTTCAGACACTGCTCCACAGTCCTACTTCAATCTTTCGATACCATAAATACCCAGGTTCACACCACAGGAACACTCAGGCCCACTACACAAAGAACAGCCGGGACCAGTGAAGCACAGGAAAACAAAATGAGATGGGTGAAGGATATGAATAAACCTGTACAAGATCTGAAAATGGAAATAGAACCAGTAAAGAAAACACAATCTGAGGGAATAGGGGAGATAGAAAACCTAAGAGAACAGGAACTACAAACACAACCATCACCAATGGATTACAAGAGATGGAAGACAGAATCTCAGGTCTAGAAGATACTATTGAAGAAATTGATGCATTGGTCAACAAAATGTTAAATCTAAAATGTTCCTGACAGAAAACATTCAAGAAATGGGGGACACTATGATAAGACAAAATCTAAAAATAATAGGAGTAGAAGAAGGAGAAAACTTCAAGCTAGAAGGCCCAGAAAATACTCAACAAAATCATAGAAGAAAACTTTCCCAACCTAAAGAAGGAGATGCCTATAAACATATAAGGAGTCTACAGAACACTAAATAGATTGGACCAAAAAAGAAATTCCTCCATCCACATGATAATCAAAACACTGAACATACAAAACAAAGAAAGAATTTTAAAATCTGCAAGGGAAAAGCCAAGTAACATATAAAGGCAGACCTATCAGAATTACACCCGACTTCTCAAGCAAGACTTTTAAAGCCAGAAGGCCCTGGACAGATATCTTGCAGACCATACGAGATCATAGATATCAACCCAAACTACTATACACAGCAAAACTTTTAATCACCATAAATGGAGAAAACAAAATATTCAGCAACAAAACCAAATTTAAACAATATCTATCTACAAACCCAGCCATACAGAAAGTAAAAGAAGGAAAATTCCAACCCAAGGAAGTTAACTACACAAAGGAAAGCACAGGCAATAAATAATCCCAAGCCCAAAAGAAGGTTCTCTCTCTCTCTCTCTCTCTCTCTCTCTCTCTCTCTCTCTCTCCCACAACCAGCACCAAAATAGCAGGAAGCAACAATCATCGTTCATTAATATCTATCAACATCAATGGACTCACTTACCCAATAAAAAGATACAGGCTAACAGGATGGATTAGAAAATAAGATCCATGATTTTGCTTCTTACAAGAAACACATATCAACAATAAAGATAGACATTTTCTCAAGGTAAAGGGCTGGAATAAGATTTTCCAAGTAAACAGAGACAAGAAGCATTCAGGAGTAGCCATTCTTATATTCAGTAAAATTGATTGCAAACAAAAGTTAATAAAAAGAGATGGGGAAGAACATTTCATACTTATAAAAGGAAAAAACTGAGATGATGTCTCAATTCTGAACATTTACGCCCAAATGTAAGGGCACCTTCATTCATAAAGAAATATTATTAAAGCATAAATCCCACATTGATCGATCCCACACATAAATAGTGGGAGACTTCACCACCCAACTTTCACCAGTGTACAAATCTTTGAGACAGAAACTAAACCATGAAGTAATGAAACTAAGAGATGTCATGAATCCAATGGACCTCACAGGTATCTACAGAACATCTCATCCAAACACACACACACACACACACACACACACACACACACACACACACACACACACACACACACAAACCCTCTTCTCAGCACCTCATGAAACCTTCTCCAAAATCTACCATATACTTGGTCACAGAACAAGCCTCAGCATTAAAAGAAAGTTAAAATAACCTCTTGTATCTTATCAGGCCACCATGGTATAAAGCTGGACTTCAACAATAACAGACAATACAGAAAACCTAAAAATTCATGGAAAATGAACAACTTTCAACTCAATGATCTCTGAGTCAGGGAGGAAATTAAAATATATTTAGAATTCAATGAAAATGAAGTCACAACATATTAAAACTAATGGGACACCGTGAAAGCAGTGCTGAGAGGAAAGTTCATAGTAATAAACACCTTCATAAAGAATTTGGAGAGATTTCATACTAGTAACTTAAAAACACACTTGAAAGCTCTAGAACAAAGGGAGGCAAACACACCAGAGAGGAGAAGATAGCAGGATATAATCAACTCAGGGATTAAATCAATATATTAGAAACAAAGACAACAATAGAAAGAATCAATGAAATCAAAGCTGTTTCTTTAGGAGGGGGTGGGTAATTCCCCCACCCTTTGGTCATTTGATGAGTTATAGATGTTTGCTGTTATTTAGGGGGATTAGTTACAAGTTATTAAATGGTCTTGTTAAATAGGCTTTGAAGATTATACCCAGGGATTTCTTTCTTTTTATTTTCTATATCCTTCTTTCTCTCCTATGTGGGGGGGGATTTGAGAAAAATGGCATATAGACATAATATAGGAATGATAAAGAAAAATGGACAGATTAATGAATATGCTCTTATACCTTTGTATATTGATACAAAATTAAGATCATATTAGGTTACATTGGTATTGATCTTTGTATATTGATATAAAATTAAGGTTATATTTGGCTACATCAGTATTGATTTTTGTACATTGATACAATATTAAGGTTAAGTATTTTTAAGGTATTATACCTTGATAATGCTGAAAAATGCAATGTGAAGTTTTAGCCTTTTTATAGCAACTGTCATAAACTGTTTAAGATAATTAAGAAATGCAAACTAATAGTCATTCAAACATGTCATTTTGTTAGGTACTGATATAGTTTATCACAGATGTTTTCGAAATTAACCAGAAATCAAGTTGCTAAGAGACAAGAAACATTCACTTATCCAAATATATGGAAATAGATAGGTGGTGTACAAAACCCTCAAAGAGAATATGGCATTCATAGCTGTTTTCTTAAGATATTCTTGATACTGAGACATGTCAGCTCCTGACAGCACCCCCTTTTTTACTCCAAGTAGAGGATGAGCATTGAAGAATCCCCATTTGAGATGTTTGCACTAGTGGCAAGCCTGTCACTAGGCGAGAAAAACCCATTGCTTCAATTGTAGATAGAACACTGTCTGAAAAGGACAAAACTTGGAAGCATGTAAGTTGAGAGTCTAACTCTGCCAGGACAGGGTGGGTAAGTCATTCATAATTCCTGATTTACAATTAATTTCTGTCAGGGATACTGGGCCAAAAGGCTGAAGACTGATGCTCTAATGTACTGAGAGAAATGGGGGATTGTCCAGGCAGTCAGTTCTTGATTGGTTAATAAAAGTTGCTTATGGCCAATTAGCTGGGCAGAAAGAGTATAGGAAGGCAGGACTTCCTCAGATCAGCAGGAATTCCGCACACACAGAGACTCTTTCCTTTTTCTGCCGGGAGACACAGAAGGAGAAAGACGTCTGGAGAAGTCTGGAAGGTACTCACAGGCACATGTTGGTTTGGGGTTAACTTAGAGTAGCTAATTGAGAGTCTGCCCAGCTAAGGGCTAAGCATTAAAATATTAAAAGGTCTTGGTGTGTTTAATTATTGGGGAAAAGACTGCAGCGGCTTATAGGCCCTCAGTCCAAGCAGTCCCAGTCTGTTGGATTCCCAGACTCCCCTTGAGCCCAGGCGTATCTCCCGCCAAGCCGCCGGTAATTCTACCGGCCTAATATAACAACTTATATTAATTAACAGAGTTTAGGTTATAGGTGGTGTAGGCCACCTTTGTTCCCGGAGTTCTTTCTCCCAGATAAGTTAGGCAAGCGGTGAAGGCACTCAGGCCAGGCTGCCTGCTCCTCTGCCAAGCCACCAGCTACTCCATTGGCCACTCTGCCGGCCTAATATTACAGTTTATACTTACTAATAACTACATTAATTAATTAATTTGCAGTTTTCAGTCAGTTGTCTGTCATTTCTTAGTTCTGGAAGCTACTGGCTCTGTACTTCCTGTATAATCAGATATATTTATTTTTCTCAGGTCTCTGATGTGGGTGAAGACAAGATAGTTATAGCCTCACAGTTAAATTTTAACTTGTTTAGGAATTAAAAGGATGTTCTAGGTCTAAGAAGATGTTTTGAAGTTGGTAATGCAAATTGGGATGGAAACTGAGTTAGATATAGAACTTTAAACTCAGTGAGATAGATAATAGAATATTATTATGAGTTACCAAATATGTATGAACTTTACATTGGGAATGTATATTATACCTTATAATTTTCATAATTTTTGACAGATTATTCTTATTGTTTTATATTGGATTTATTGTTATAAGAAAAAGAGCCATTTATTGTACCAAAAGGGGGAGCTTTTGGTGGGAAGGGAGAAGATATACCTTAAATTTAAAAAAAAAAAAAAGCAGATAGGAGGGTGAGGCAGAAGAAGGTAGGAGGGTGGGACTGGAACGGGGAAGAGATGGGGATTATCATTGAGATGTAATTTGAAGAAATAAAAAAAAATAGTGTCTCACAGAGCTATGACTACTTCCACACTCATAGCAGCATATTCACAATTACAACAAGATAAAGCTAGCACCTCTGGCATTGTTCATGATCAGTTGTGCCTCCTTCTTTGGGAAGCATGCTTCCAAACATGGTCAATGTAAATAATAAAAGTTCTGCCCCTGTAAAGATCGTACCATCCATCTTGCTTCCTTTAGTCTTCCATATGCCTGGATTCCAAGATCTAATCGACTTCCATCCTAATGTTAAAAAAAAAAAAGCTGGTTCTTTGAGAAAATTAACAAGATATATAAACACTTAGCTAAACTAACTAAAATGCAGAGACACAGTATCCAAATTATTAAAATTAGTAATTAAAAGGAGGACATAACAACAGACATCAAGGAAATTCAACAAATCATAAGGTCTTACTTCAAAAACCTATACTCCACAAAATGTAGGAAAACCTAAATTAAATGGATAATTTTCCTGATAGATTCCACATACCAAAGTTAAATCAAGAGCAGATAAACAAATTAAACAGTCCCATAAATCCTAAAGAATTGGAAGCAGTTATCAAAAATCTCTCAACCCTAAAAAGCCCTCAGACAAATGGTTTAATACAGAATTCTTTCAAACATTCAAAGAGAAGCTAATACAAATACTCCTCAAACTATTCCTCAAAATAGAAACAGAAATGACCTTGCCAAGTTCATTCTATAAAACCACAATCACCTTGATACCCAAACCACACAAAGACTCAAATAAGCAAGAGAATTTCAGGTCAATCTCCCTCATGAATATTGATGTAAAAATTCTCAATAAAATTCTAGAAAACTGAATCCAAAACACATAAAAAATATCATCGACCATGATCAAGTAGGCTTCATAACAGGAATGCAGGGATGGTTCAACATATGAAAATACATCAATATAATCCACCATATAAAGAAACTGAAAAAAAAACACATGATCATCTCATTAGATATTGAAAAAAGCCTTTGACAAAATTCAACACCCATTCATGATAAAAGTCTTGGAGAGATCAGGTGTACAAGGCCAATACCTAAACATAATAGAAGCAATATACAGCAAACTGATAGCCAACATCAAATTAAATGGAGAGAAACAGAAAACAATTTCACTAAAATCAGAGAAGAAAAGGTGTCCCCTCTCCCCACATCTCTTCAATATACTACTTGAAGTTCTAGCTAGAGCAATAAGACAACTAAAGGATATCAAGGGATACAAATTGGAAAAGAATATGTCAAAATATCCTTATTTACAGATGATATGATAGTATACACAAGTGACCTCCAAAACTCTAATAGTTCTTTATTAGAGAAATATAGCTGATTAACACCTTCAGCAAAGTGGCTGGTTACAAAATTAACTCAAAAAGTCAGTTGCCTTTCTTTATACAAATGATAAATGGCTGAGAAAGAAATTAGGGAAACAACTCCCTTCACAAGGGACACAAACAGTATAAAATACCTTGGTGAAACACTAACAAAGAAAGCAAAAGATCTGTTTGACAAGACCTTTAATCTCTGAATAAAGAAAGTGTAGAAGATATCAGAAGATAGAAAGATCTCCCATGTTCATGGATTTGTAGAATTAACATAGCAAAAATGGCCCTCTTGCCAAAAGCAATCTATAGATTCAGTGCAATTCCCATAAAATGCCAACACGATTCCTTACAGACCTTGAGAGAACAATTCTCAACTTTACTTGAAAAAAAAAAAAACCCTCTGGATAGTGAAAACTGTCCTGCACAATGAAAGAACCTCAGGAGGTATCACCATCCCTGACTTCAAACTTTACTACAAAGCAATAGTAATAAAAACTGCATGACACTAGCATAAAATAAAAAAAAAAAAAACAGGTTGACCAATGGAATGAAATCAAAGATACAGAAATAAACTGAAACATGTAGACACTTGATTTTTGACAAAGATTCCAAGAATACACAATGGGAAAAAAATAGTATCTTCAACAAATGGTACTAGTCTAACTGGGTGTGTACCTGTAAATGAATGTAAATAGGTCCATATTTATCACCCTGCACAAAAATCAAATGCAAGTGGATCAAAGTCTTCACATAAAACTGGATACACTAAATCTAATGAAAAAGAAAGTGGGGAAAATCCTTGGACTCACAGGCACAGGAGACAACTTCCTCAACAGAATAATAACAGCTCAAGCACTAAGATCAACAATTAATAAATGGGATCTCATGAAACTGAAAAGGCCAAGGACACTGTCACTGGAACAAAATGGCAGCCTAAGGATTGGGAAAAGATATTCACTCTGACAAGGGCTAACATCCAAAATATATAAAGAACTCAAGAAATTAAATGCCAAGAAACCAAATAACTCAATCAAAAATGGAGTACGGGGCTAAACTGAGAACTCAATACAGAAGAAACTATAATGGCAGAGAAGCAATTAAAGAAATGCTCAGCATCTTTAGTCATAAGGGAAATGCAAATTAAAATGACTCAGAGATTCCAACTTACACCAGTCATTTTGGCTCAGATCAATACCTCAAGTGACTACACATCTGGCAAAGATGTAGAGAAAGGAGAATGCTCCTTCCTCACTGGTGTGAGTGAAAACTTGGACAAACACTCTGGAAATCAGTCTGGTGCCTTCTAAGAAAATTGGGAATAGTTCTACCTCAAGACTCAGCTATACCACTACAGAACATATACCCCAAACATGCATCAGCAAATCACAAGGACATTTCCTCAACAATATTCACAGCAGCTTTATTCATAATAACCAGAAACTGGAAACAACTCAGACATCCTTCAACTGAGAAATGGATCAAGAAATTGATATATACATATTGTATATATAAATATATACAATTTAATACTACTCTGCTATCAGAAACTAAGATATCATGAAATTTGCCAGCAAATGGAGGATGGAACCAGAAAAGATCATCCTGTATGATCTAACACCAACCCAAAAAGGCACACAGGGTAGGTACTCACTCATAAGTGGATATTAGCCAATACATACAGGATCATAATGCTGCAGTCCACAGACCAAGAGAAGCTGAATATCAAGGAAGGCTCAAGGGATAAAGCTTGAGTTCCTCAAGTGAGGAAGATAAAATAGATATTGGAGGTAGATGTAGGAGGGATCTGGGCAGGAACCCAGCATTGCTGTCATCTGGGAAACCTTATCCAGCAGATAATGAGACAAAGATCAGGGAGTCTTTAGGAAGGGTTGGGAGAAGGTTTGAGGAAGACCCACATAGCCAATCAACTGGACACAAGGGGGTTTAAGGAGTCTGAATCACCACGCAAAGAGATTGCTGGGACTAGTTGCCATAGGCCCATTACCCATGTGAAGCTGATGGACTGCTTTATCCTCAGGTGAATCCCCTAATAATCAGAAGGTCTACCCCAGACTTTGACATTATTGCCTCCCATGGAAGCTCATGTTCTTGGCAGAGCTGCCTTGTCTTGCCTCAGTGGAGGAAGAGGCACTTAGCCCTGATGCAGCTTGGTGTGCCAGGCTGGGTTGGTGCTGGGTTGGAGGAGGTGGGAGGATGGGGTGTGGGGGAGTGTGGTGAGAGGGAATGGGTAGGAGGGTCGGACTGGGAAGAGAGGAGGGAAGGGGATGGGGATTGTAATGTAAAAATAAAATAAAACTAACTAAATAAATACTTCTCAAAAGTAAGCCACTTTATACTTTGTCCCATCTTCTATACCCAAAAGATGTTGAACATAGTTCTGTTTATGAATAAAAAGTAAAGCTAGTATATTGTGAAGGAAAAACAAACAACAACAACAAAAATCCAAGGTTACCTATATGTAAGCTTGAAGATATTTAGATCTCAGGTTTGCAAGAAAAACTTTATTGATCACCTAAAATCTTTACGCCTCTCAGGCTGGACAGATGGCTCTGTGGTTAAGAGCACTTACTCTTCTTCCAAAGGACCCAGGTTCAAATCTCAGCACCCACATGGCAGCATACACCTGACTGTAATTCCAGTTACAGGGATCCCTTGTAACTGACACCTTTACACAGATATACATGGAAGCTGATTACCAATGTAAATAAAATAAAATAATAATAAAATCTTTACCCCTAAAATCAGTGTTTCATCATGTGCTATCATGTTAAATTAAACTTTAATATTATTTCAAGATATTGAAATAAAGTGGTAAGCACAGATTTTTTTTTCTTCCTCAGTGCTAAGATTTTTCTGTTGCTGAAAATTCCAACAACATCTTGGAATTCTGGTAAATTCTCCTATTTATTTTATTTTTTCTTTCTTTTGTTTTTGGTCATCTAGGGAACATACCTTAAAATTTGAAGATAGTGTTATAGTAGCCCTACAAAGATAATCACATCTTAATCTTACATAAATTTATGTTTGGTTTTGAAACACATAAAGAATAAAAGAATAAACAATTGTCAATCACTATTTGCTTCTACAATCAATATATTTACCATAAAATACTGTAATTTAAAAAGGCACCAGCATGCCTTTGTTTTTTTGTTTTTCTTTTTGTGAAACCTCACTGTGAATTTCCTAACTATGATCAGAGCAATAAGAATATGTTTTCTGAAATGTGCATCATTTAATTAGACAACTTGGTTGATTTATACAGATTAGCAGTTAGGTATCATAGATATCTAGTTATGCGTTCTATCCATTAACAAATTCATTCCATTTCTCTCTTTCACTCTCCAGTTCCTCTTGAATTAAAAAAAGGGAGCTGGTTTTCTTCAAAATGTAATGTAGTATCATTAAAAATATAATAATATATCTGTGTTTTTGTTCATTTTTAAATAACTCTTGGATATTAACTCATTACTTCTGGAGAATTATATAAAACCTCAAAAATGTGGTTAAGATATTCTTCTTTAAAAAGTTATTTACAAAATTTACTTTAAAGAATTCTGATACCACATGAAGTACTAGAGTTAGTTGGTGGTGTTGGGGTTCTCTTCTCGGAAAAGATGAGGAAGAGGAATGATGGCAAAGGGTGAGAGGGTAGAATTGGTAGGAATGGAGTGAGGGGGTTGTGAATGGGATGTTAAAATGAATGAATGAATGAATAAATAAATGGAAAACATTACTATTTGATTCTTTGTTACTTTTTATTAAGTTTATGAATGTTTTCATTTTGTTTGTATACTGAAGTAATAAATATACATTTAAAAAAATTCCCTCCCTCTCAGGTCTCTGAGGTGGTTGAAGAATAGATAGCTAGAGTCTCATAGTTAAATTTTGAGTTGTTTAGGAATCAAGAGGGTGTTCTGGATCTAAGAAGATATTTTTAAAATTATGAGGCAAGTTAGTATGAAAGCTGAGTTAGATATAGAACTTTAAACTCATGGAGATGGTTAGATAGTAGAATGTTAAAGTCAGGTGCCAAATACATATGGACTGGACATTGGGAATGTATGCTAAGCCATATAACTCTTATAATTGTGGCCTATTTATTTCTGTTGTTTTGTATTGTATTTATAGTTATAAGAAAAAGAACCATTATTTGGACTGAAAGGGAGAGCTGTTGGGGGGAAAAATAAATACCTTAAACTAAAAAAAAAAA
>CAJQZJ010031536.1:9204706-9222890 GCA_907164525.1 Lophiomys imhausi
CACTTATTTATTTATTACTAAATTCACTTATAACAAACACCAACAATTTCTTAACTATTAATCCTATAAATTCCTACAACCCCTTTAACCTATCCACTAAACCTATTGATAATTATAACAACTACTTTCATAACCTTTTAGAATGATACAGTCTCTGGGGCAGGTCCTCAGTCGTCAGGAACACAGTCTTTGTTGTAGATTCTTTAACGCACTTAGCAGTCCTTTTTTTGGATCTCTCAGATGTAGGTTCATCAGGGTAATTTGGTTATTGCAGTCTCACCTTAAATAAGGCTTCATGCTTTCTTCTCTGTGGGAGACCCCAGCCGTCTGCAGGCCAACTTACTTCTTTTGAATCAGGAACTCAGCTGCTCTGCCTCAGTCCTTAAAGCCAGGCACAATTTCTTTTAGGCCACTGTTCGGACAGATCAAACCCCTCTAGGCAAAAGCTGAGCCACAGGGTCCAGTCCTTGGCCTTTTGGTGTCTTGCTCAGGTTTTCTTTGCTCACCGGCTTCTTTCTGCTTCAGGGAGAGAGCTGGCCATCAATGGCCAGCCCTTTTTTTAGCAGGACTCTTGGAGCTCTCTAGCATCAGGTCCTCTTCTCTTTCTGGGCTCCATGTACTGTCCTTAAATAGGAGGAACTCTGTTTCAGCTTAATTTGGGCTCCGCCCACTTAGCAGCTGAAAACAATGTCAGGCCAAATATTTGTTTCTTCAAGTCTATTGAGTCTTTCCTGTTTTTCAGTCTATTAAGTCTTTCCTGTTTTTGCTGACTTCATGCTGATAATGCTCTTCAGGCCCCGAATTAAGAGACAGTATCAGAAACTCCTATATATTTCCTAAATCTAATTTATCTAACTCCTACACACCATAAATGGAGGAGTGTTCATCTTTCTCCACACCCTCGCCAGCATGTGCTGTCATTTGAGTTTTTTACCTTAGCCATTCTGACAGAGTTGAGATGGAATCTCAGACTCATTTTGATTTGCATTTCTTGGATGATTAAGGATGCTGAGATTTCTTCAAGTGTCTCTAAGCCATTAGGAATTCCTCCTTTGTGAGTTCTATGTTTAGCTCTGTTCCCCATTTTTTTTATTGGATTATTTGGTTTCTTGGCATTTAATTTCTTGAGTTCTTTGTAAATTTTGGATATTAGCCCTCTGTCAGATGTGGGTTGGTGAAAGTCTTTTCCCAATCTGTAGGTTGCTGTTTTATTCAAATGACAGTGTCTTTTGCCTTACAGAAGATTTTCAGTTTCATGAGGTCCCATTTATTGATAGTTGGTCTTAGATCCTGACCTGTTGGTGTTCTGTTCAGGAAATTACCTCCTGTGCCGATGAGTTTGAGGATGTTCCCCACTTTCTCTTCTTATAGATTTAGTGTGTCAGGCCTTATGTTAAGGTCTTTGATCCACTTGGACTTCAGTTTTATGGAAGGTGATATGTATGGGTCTAATTTCATTCTTTTACATGTGGATATCAGGTTGGACCAGCACCATTTGTTAAAGATGTTGTCCTTTTTCCATTGTACAGTTTTGGCTTCTTTGTCAAAAATTAAGTGGCCGTAGATGTGTTGGTTCATTTATGGGTCTTCAATTCGATTCCATTGATCCACTGGTCTGTTTCTATACCAGTACCATGCTGTTTTTATTTACTATTGCTCTGTAGTAAAGCTTGAAATCTGGGATGGGGATACCTCCAGTTTTGTTTTGTTTTGTTTTGTTTTGTTTTTTTGTACAGGATAGATTTAGCTATTCTTGGTTTTTTTGTTGTTCCATATGAAATTGAGAATTGCTTTTTCCAGGTTTATAAAGATTTGTGTTGGTATTTTGATAGGAATTGCATTGCATCTGTATATTGCTTTTGGTAGGATGGCCATTTTTATTATGTTGATCCTACCTATCCATGAGCAAAGATCTTTCCATCTTCTGATGTCCTCTTCAATTTTTTTCTTCAAAGATTTGAAGTTCTTGTCATACAGGTTTTCCACTTGCTTGGTTAGAGTTAACCCCAGGTATTCTTTTTTGTCTTAGTTATTTTTCTTTATTTCTTCACGTTACACCTCAACCATAATCCCTTCCTTACTCCCCCCTCCAGTCCCACCTCCCACCCTCTTCCGCCTCAACCCCCCATCCTCTTCCTTTTTTTTAAGTATAAGGTATATCTTTTCCTCCCAACAGCTCTCCCTTTCATTTCAACAAATGGTTCTTTCTCTTATAACAATAAATACAATACAAAACCACAGAAATAAATAGGCCACAGTTATGAGAGGTACATGGCTTAGCATGCATTCCCATTGTCCAGTCCATATGTATTTGGCACCTGACTTTAACTCTCTACTATCTAACCATCTTCATGAGCTTAAAGTTCTGTTTCTAACTCAGCTTTCATACTAACTTGCATCAAAATTTTAAAAACATCTTCTTAGATCCAGACCTGGACAAATAAATTCTCAATTTCATATGGAACAACAATAAAAAACAGAATAGCTAAATCTATCAGGTACAATTAAAAAAAAAATCTGGAGGTATCACCATTCCAGATTTCAAGCTGTACTACAGAGCAATAGTAAATAAAAGCAGCATTTTAGTGGTATAGAAACAGACCAGTGGATCAATAGAATCAAATTGAAGACCCAGAAATGAACCAACACATCTACGGCCACTTAATTTTTGACAAAGAAGCCAAAACCGTACAATGGTTAAAGAACAGCATCTTCCACAAGTGGTGCTCGTCCAACTGGATGTCCACTTGCAAAAGAATGAAATTAGACCCATACTTATCACCTTGCACAAAACTGAAGTCCAAGTGGATCAAAGACTTTAACATAAGGCCTGACACACTAAATCTATTAGAAGAGAAAGTGGGGAAAACCTTCAAACTCATCGGCACAGGTGACAACTTCCTGAACAGAACACCAACAGCTCAGGACCTAAGACAAACAATAATTAAATGGGACCTCATGAAACTGAAAAGCTTCTGTAAGGCAAAAGACACTGTCATTGGAAGAAAACAGCAGCCTACAGATTGGGAAAAAATCTTCACAAACACCACATCTGACAGAGGGCTATTATCAATAATTTACAAAGAAGTCAAGAAATTAAATGGCAAGAAACCACATAATCCAGTCAAAAAAATGGGGAACAGAGCTAAACAGAGAATTCACAAAGGAGGAATCCCTAATGGCTGAGAGGCACTTGAAGAAATGCTCAGCATCCTTAATCATCACAGAAATGGAACTCAAGAGAACTCTGAGATTCCATCTCACACCTGTCAGTATAGCTAAGATCAAAAGCTCATATGACAGCACATGCTGATGAGGTTGTGGAGAAAGGGGAACCCTCCTCCACTCCTGGTGGGAGTGCAGGCTTGTGCAACCACTATGGAGGTCAGTCTGGAGATATCTTAGAAAACTTGGAATAGCTCTGCGTCAAGCCTCAACCATATCACTTCTGGGTATACACCCAAATGACACCTCACTGAATCACAAGGAAGTTGCCTCATCTATGTTCATAGCAGCCTCATTTGTAATAGCTAGAAACTGGAATCAACCCAGATGTCCCTCAACAGAGGAATGGATAAAAAAACAAAAACAAAAATGTGGTACATCTACACAATGGAATACTACTCAGTTATCAGAAACAACAAAATCATGCAATATGCAGCCAAATGGATGGAACTAGAGAAGCTCATCCTGAGTGAACTAACCCAGACCCAGAAGGATGCACATGGCATCTATTCACTTATAATCAGATTTTAGCCATATAGTACAGGATAACTATACTACAATGAATGCAACAAAAGGAACATGAACATAGACTTTTTTTCCTGTCAGTGAGACACTTTGCCCTAGTGGTGCTGCCTTATATGCCCCCAGTGTATGTGGAGGCTCTTGGCCCTCATATGACTGCTGCACTGGAGCAGGGGACTGTTATGTAGGGACACTCCACTCCAGAGGATTTTGATGGAAAGGATAGATGGTAGAAGGAGGGAGGACAGTACTGGGAGGGGTGGAAAGAGGACACTATGATGAAGATGTAACCTGAAGTAATTAAAAAAAAGATATTCTCACATTTGCAAAAATTACAGGTCTATTATGATATAAGTAAACACTTTTTTTTATTGGATCTTAGACTTTTTCATCTAAGAAAATTCAAGCCTGATACTGCAGTTTGATCAAATGCCTTCTCAATGTATTTTCCTTTGAAATAGAATTCACAAATTAAAGGACTATCTGAATGTCAACAAGTATTGCAAAAATTCTCCCTTTAGCTACAATATGAAACTCTTCTCAGCATGTAGAAGCTGGTAAGTGTTTAAATTTCAGTACACCACAATAAATTGTACTGCCATCAAGAAAAACAGAATTCTGTTATTTGTAGCAAAGCTTGTGGATCAAGTGTGTAATTTGTTTAGGTCAACAAACCACACTTAAAAAGATAAGAACCACATTTGTTTTAACTATTACAGTTTTAAAAGTAGATCTGAAAGAAGGAGCAATTGTTGGATACAATGAAAATTATTCATAAATGAGGGGAGTGGGAGAATGTTGGATAGAATTAGAGCACACTATATGCATTTATGGAAATTTTGCACTTATAAAAATTGATACACACAAATAGCCAGTACCTATGATACAATTTAATTTCTTTAAAATAATTTATTTTTTATAACTTATTTTTTATTTCTTCAAGTTACATCTCAATCACAATCCCCTCCCTACTCCCCCCTCCAGTCTCACCCTTCCAACTTCTTCCCGTTCAACCCCCTATCCTCTACACCTTTTTTTTTTTAAGTTTAAGGTATATCTTTTTCCTCCCAACAGCTCCCCCTTTCAGTTCAACAAATGGTTCTTTCTCTTATAACAGTAAATACAATACAAAACAACAGAAATAAATAGGCCACAATTATGAAAGTTATATGGCTTAGCATACATTCCCAATGTCCAGTCCATATGTATTTGGCACCTGACTTTAACAAAACATGGAGATGGTTAGATAGAAGAATTTATTTTTCTAAATATTGTAAATTATTTATTTTTTCACAATTTTCCACATACATATATACAATGTACTTTGATCATTTATACCCTTATTATCCTCTCTTCCTGCACTCATTTCTTCAGAATTCCTTTTCTCAAATACTCACATTCATGTTTTGTGTCATGTTTTACTTTATTGTGTTCCAATGCACTTAGTTATACTTGCTCCGGTGAGAGATTATGTCCTTAAACAGGGATACTATAGCAGAGTCTGTACTACTGAGAAATGGGTCTTGACAACCCCATCAATCATGAATAAACTGTAGTTCCTTTGGTAGGGATACCCTTTACCTATGATAGATTACTGCACATCTAGTCTTGTGTAGGTCTTGGGCATATACTATCATTGATGACTTCATTGTCATTCAGCCATATTATGACTAGAAAATAGTTCTTTATCACTCTTTTTCATCTCCAATTCTTAAATTCTTTCTACACCCTCATTGAAACGGTTGCCTAAACTTAGGAACCAGAAATATAATTTTTATAAAGGAAAAAACACTCAAAAGTTACTTATTCTCAGCATTGTTTACATATGCATTCACTGATATTCATTGAGAATAAAACATCCTCATTGAAGTTGAGAAAAAACTTAATTCAGAGATAATAACACATATTTATAAAGTCATTTAGAAGCATGTCCTTTCGGCAATACCATAATTGTAGGTTTACCTCTTGATATTTTGACCACCTTAGATATGATTTTTTGATCAGTTTGACAATATTAATTATGATTTATTCTCAGTGTAACTGATATGAATTTAAATATATATATGTATATATATATATAGGTTTGTTACTTCTATAGCAATCATGTCACAATTTTACCACTGGGCACATTTTCCTAGAAGGTCAATACTACACCAAAAATAATTCACTCCTGAACCAGATCCGTTATTAGTTCCCTTACCTGCAGGCTACATAACACTCTCCAGCACTATGAAACTAGTGAGCATCTTTCAAATGTCCTGTTCAATGTAGCCTAATTTTCCTGTGTTCTGAAATCAAGTATAGGTTGTTTCCAACAATATGATATGAATATCTGATTATGATGTGCAATGAGGAGCAACAAAAATTTTCAACACTTTTGGGGACTTCTAGGTCCTCCCTAATGAACAATTCATAAAAAATTATCCAATAACTTACAGTAGATTTTCATTTAATAGCCTATGGGTTCTGAGATTCACTCATCCATTTTACTTCCATTTAATTCTTTTCTTCTTTTATCTTTAACATGTACTTTACCATACAAATTTATGTTAAGTTTTTTCATATATCCTTGATTTGAGTTAACATTCACTACAGATATATTTTCTCTCCTATTCTTCTACTCCTAACCTGCTAGAACATTTCAGACCTCAGTATTCTTCCCCTTTTCATTTACATCACAAGTGTTCTATCGGCCTCTACATATATTTACTCCAATTAAAACACACAATATAGAAAATGAATATACCAGGAAATGGAAATGAGAAAATGCATGCATCACTCATCCTTACATGTGCATGCATCTTGAAGTATTAATCATATTTCCTTTTACCATGTCCAGCATTTCAGGTTTCATATTAGTGTTTTGATCTAGTAAGAGGGAATATTTGTGTAAAAAGAGAAGTAGGGATGTACATGCTCAGTTTCTATAACAGCAATTGTTAAACTAATGTTTTCTCCAATGTTTTTTGCTTCTCTATTTAAAAAATCACATGAGTATATGTCTCCATCTTCTATTTTCTTTAATTGAACTACATGTCTGTTTTTGTGCCAGACATTATGCTTTTTTCATTGTTATGGTCTGTAATAGAACTTGAATTCATGTAGGTATTTTATTAGCCTCATAATTTATTTGGATATCTGAGATCTTTTGTGGTTCCAAATGAACCTAATTTCCTTTGCTATGTCTGTAAGGAATTGCTTTGGAATTTTCATTGTAAAAGCTTTATAACTAAAGATTGCTATTAGGAAGAAAGTCATTCTCACACTATTGATTCCTCAATCACAAACAGTAAGGATTTTCATATTATAATGTCTTCTTTAGTTGTTCTATGGTTTTAAAGTTTTTGTCTTGGAGGCCTTTCACTTTCATGATTATATTTCAAGGTATATTTGTGATAATTATGAATGCTCTGACTTTTTTGCTCAATATGCTCCTTATTCATTATTGATATGTATTAATGCTATCAAGTATTCAGTGTTAATTTTCTAATTTAACACTTCTCTGAGAGCAAGTATAAGCTCTACAACTTTAACTTTTTCCATTAAATCTTTTGGCCTCTTGCACCCAAACACACACACAACCATATTATCTTCAGGTCAGCATACTTTGTTGCCTTCCTTTTCTATTTTTCCACCTCTTGTCTTATTACTCTAGCTATGATATCCAAGACTTTACTAAATAGGAGAGGTACAAACTGACAGCCTTTCTCATTTCTGATTTTAATGTAAATGCTTTCTGCTATTCCCCTTTCAGTAAAATGGTGGTGAGACTGAAACTTTGTTAACAAATATATTTATTAATTGTATATGATTTATAACTTGTTAATTATTTATTAATTGTTTTATTAGGCAGGGAGAAGTGGGCAGGGCCTGGGGAATGCCTGTAGGACTGTCAGGCCTGTCTCGCTTAGCTGGAGGCCTGGCCTGTCCTGGTGATAAGCCCTGAGAACCAGGGTGGCCTTTTTCCCAATAACTAAATACACCACAACCTTTTAATGTTTCAACGTTTAGGCCTTAGCTGACTCTCAACTACCTCATCTAATTTAACCTGACCAACTATTCTCAATCCACCATATGGCTTGTTGTATCTTCAAAGCTCACACCAAGACATCTGTCTGCTTCGAAATATCCTAGTGGAAAGAGATCTACCTCTGCATAATCCCAGGCATCCTCTCTTCCTCTCAGGAAGTCCTGCCTTCTGATTCTCTCTCTCTGCCTAGCTAAATGGCCATCAGTGACTTTTATCATCCAATCAGAGTGTTTCAGTAAGCAGATCTCTGAGCACTGCAATCAGCCCCTGAAAACCATGTACAAGTCCTTTCTCTAACTTGATGGCTATAGGTTTGTTAGTTAGCCTTTATGTTGAGAATGTCATATCTAACCTGAGTTTAGTTTCTGACTTTAGTCCTGGGTACTCTTCTACATATATCATACTATTCATAGTCAACAGTCATATTGCCCTCTAACTTCGTTTTATTGCTGTGTCCTTAGTTTTATTTATTTAAAATGTTTGCTTTTGTATACTTGTATGATGTGAGGAGGTGTGGCATATGAGTGTTTATGAAAATGTATGAATCCTGGTGTGCTTTTTTTTTTCACAGTATTCAAGTAGAGATCATTTGACAACCTCAGATAGTGATCCAGATGTTTCGCCTTACTTGAGACATTTCTGTTGTTATTGTTGCTGCTACATTACATGCTCCAGGGTAGCCTTTTAATTTCTCAGAATTTCCTGGCTGTACTTCCCTACCATGGTGGCCTAAAACAATGGTTCTCAAAGGGGTAACCTAAGATCATTGAAGATCACAGATATTTAGATTATGCTTCATAGCAGTAGCAAAATTACAGTTATGAAGTAGTAATAAAGATAATTTTATGGTTGGGCATCATCACATGAGAGTAACAGATTTAGAAAGATTGAGAGCCACTCATTTAGTAGAAAAATTCACAGAACTCAGGGATGCTTTCTACTTTCATCTTTTGGCATATTAACAAAGACGGAGATGGATAAATAGATAGATAATAGATAGACAGACAGATAGATAGATATCAGATGATAGATAGATAGATGACAGAGATTTCAAAACACATAACACAAGGACCTTGCTTATAGCAGAGCTCACCTTTTCAGACATTTCAGAACTCTTCAACAAACAACAGCCAGGAAGCAGAACAAAGTTAGGAAATGACTGTGAGTGCAGAAAACATTTTTCCAAGACACTCCAACTGACCCACTCACTTCCTCCAACCAGAACGCACTTGACAATTTCCCATATTCCCATAGTCTGAATCTATGAAAGCATCAAAGCATTCATAAGGCCAGATGGCTCATGATGTCTTTGGAGATCTCTGTCAGGCAAAACCCTCAGATACGTGTACCCCCACACCCCATCCCCATTCCAAAGGTGAGCTTTATTGATTCGTTTCTCAATCCAATCAATGAATACTAAGTTTAACCACCACAGTAGAAGGAAGGCTACAATGGGACAGCCAAACAAAGGACTACATAGAAAGTGCTTCAGAGGGTACTCAAGCCAAGAAGCTTCTGTCAGCATGTGTGTTGGTGTGTCATGCTCCAGCCACTCAGATGTCTTCAACAACCAGAATCTTAGGGGTGTTTGTTGAGGTTTTCTAACATAAGTGTGATCAGTAATTAATTCTGTGTCCAGACCATAAAACTACCAAATTAGCAGTTATCATATATATTTGAAGGACCTGTAAGGATAAAAAATATTCCTGAATAGAGATACTATTCCAAAATGCCACTGACCCGAATGCACAGTATCTAAGTAGTTGGAGCTTAAGCTTAGTCACTGCAGAGCTATTGTGAGGCCATACTGTTGACTGTGAAATGCATATGTGTTAGCTTGACAAACACTGGGACTAGCCACCTCCATGAACAACACTCTCAGACTTCAGGAACAACCATTCTCTCCCCTGCCCAGCTCTACCTTCTGTCTAGAGAAGGGCTACTAGGTCAGAGCAACACACAGATCACATTTTTCCAGTTTCTCGTCCCCAGTGAATAATGGGACAAGCCACCTCCCTAAATAACACTTGCAGGCTCCAGAAACAATTAGCCTCCAGCCTCCTCAGTTCTACCCACCATCCTGAAAAGGGTCTCTGGGCCAAAGCAACACACAGAGTCAGCTTACAGTCCATAAGTCTACCCAACTTCTTTGGTTCCAGTCTCCACACAGATCTAATTATCTTCAGAAAGAGACCGCGCAGACCTCAGAATCATCCAAGTTAGACATCCCCCACCCAAATCCAGTGCCTGTGGGTACAACTGAGACACAGCCAACAGAGGTGAGAGGCAGGCTACTCCCTGAGATCCAGCGTCAATTACTCAGCATCTCAAGGAGGGCTGCCTGTCCCCAGGAATATCCAGCCTCTGGCACAGAGCTCTACCCACCTTACCAAGAGGTCCAGTAAAACAGGAACAACCAGCCACCAGAAATAACCAAATGGCTAGAGCTCAGCATAAAAACATAAACAACAAAATTGATGTCCACATGGAACACAGGAATCCAGCTCTCTTACAACATCCTGAATATCCTGTCACACCTAAAGTGGAGGAAGACAACCATAACCTGTAATGAAAATGATAGAGGCCTTAAAAGTGAAAAATTAAACCCCTCAAAGAATTTCAGGAAAATATAATCAGATGAGTAAAGGAAATGAATACATCCCTCAAAGAAATACAGGAAAATATAATCAAATGGGAAAAGGAAACAAATAAAAGTGTACAATAAGTGAAAACGGAAATGGAAGCTATAAAGAAAACATAAACTGAGGCAATCTTGGAGATGGAAAACCTAGGAAAGAGATCAGAAGCTACAGACATGAATATCACCAACAGGATACAAATGATAAAAGAGAGAATCTGAGATGCAAAAGATATGATAGAATAAATTAATACATTTGTCAAAGAAAATGCTAAATCTAAAAACTATCTAACAAAAAACATCCAGGAAATTTAAGACATTATGAAAAAACCAAATCTAAGAATACTAGTAATTGAAGGAGAAGATTTTCAGCTCAAAGGCCCAGAAAATATCTTCAACAAAATCACAGAAGAAAATTTGTGTACCTAAAGAAAGATATGCTTATAAACATGAAGGAATCTTATAGTAGACCAAATAGACTGTAGCAAAAAGGAAAATCCCCTATTACATAATAATCAAGACATTAAACATACAAAACAAAAAAAGAATATTAAAAGCCACAGGGGATAAGGGTGAAGTCACATACAGAAGCATACATGTTAGAATTATACCAGACTTCTCAGCAGACACTTTAAAAGCAAGAAGGGCCTGGGAAAGGTCATGAAGCTTCTAAGAAATCACAGATACCAGCACAGAATTCTATACACAACAAAACTTTCAATCATTATTGATGGAGAAAACAAGATATTCCATCACAAAACCAAATTTAAACAATATCTTTGCACAAATCCAACCCTACAGAAGATACTAGAAGGAAAACTCCAACCCAAGGAGGTTAACTTCACACAAGAAAATATAGGTAATAAATACCTCTTCTATTGCAAAACCAAAAGAAGAGAAACACACACACACACACACACACACACACACACACACACACACACACACACACCACTAACATCAAAACAACAAGAAGTAACAATCAGGGATCATTAATATCTCTCAACATCAATGGATTCAATTCTCCAATAAAAAGACATAGATTATTCAACTGGATGAGGAAATAGGCACCATCATTCTACTGCATACAAGAAACACAACTCTGCAACAAACAAAGGCATTGCCTCACAGTAAAGGTATAGAAAAGGTTTTCCAAGAAAATATCCTCAAGAAAGAAGCTGGAGTAGTCATTATAATATCTAATAAAATAGACTTTCAACCTACATAAACCAAAAGAGATGAGGAAGGACACTTCATACTCACTAAAGGAAATATCTATCAAAATATTATCTCAATTCTGAACATCTATGCCTCAAGTACAAGGGCACCCACATTTGTAAAAGATCAATTACTACAGTTTAAATTACACATTGATTCCCACACATTAAGAGTGGGTCACCAACAACAAATACCACCAATGGACATATCATTGAGACAGAAACTAAACAGAGAAATAATGAAATGTAAAAATGTCATGGGTCTAATGGATGCAATAGATATCTACATAACTTTTCATCCAAACATTAAGAATAAAACTCTTCTCAGCACCTCATGGAACCATAAACACTGACCATATGGTTGCTCACAAAGCAAGATTAAAACTATGTAAGACAATTGAAATAACCCTTTGTATTTTTTGAAATTATATCAGACAATTCCTATAGCTGATAAAGACCTTCAGTAAGATGACTGAATACAAAATTAACTCAAAAATAAATAAATCAGTAGCTCTTCTTTATACAGAGTATAAATGAGCTGAGAAAGAAATTAGGAAAACAATACCCTTAACAATAGCCACAAATATCATAAAATATCTTGAGGTAATGCTAACTAACCAAGTGAAAAACATGTATGACAAGAGCATCAAGACCCTGAAGAAAAAAAAAATCAAAGAAGATATTGGAAGATGAAACGAATACCATTGCTCATGGATTGGTAGGATTAATATGATAAAAATGACCATCTCACTGAAAGCAATATACAGATTCAGATTCAATGCAATTCCCATCAAAATCCCAACACAATTCTTCACACATCTTGAAAGAACAAATCTCAAGTTCATATGGAAAAACAAAAGGCCTAGGATAATTAAAACAATACTGTACAATAAAAGAACATATAGAGGCCTAGCAAGACTTCCAGTGGAGGAAGGGAGACACCAAACTACCCACAAAACCTCAGACCCATAACTTACCCTGCCTACAAAATGTACTGGGATAAAGATAGAACAGTCATTAAGAGAATGTCCACCAATGACTGAGACAACTTGAGACCCACCGCATGGGAGAGAGCCAACTCCTAACACTATTAATAATAGTCTGCTATACTTACAGACGGGAAACTAGCATAACTAAGCTGTGATTTGCCCAACCCAGTAGCAGATCAAACAGGTGCTTAGTCACACAACCAAACAGTAGGTGGAGCTCAGGGAGTCTTGTAGAAGAAAGGGAGTAAGAACAGAAGGACCCAGAGGGGACAAGAACTCCATGAGAAGACTAACAGAGTCATCCACCTTAGGTCCCTGGAGGCTTTCAGATACTGAAACACCAACCAAAAACCATATAGAGACTGGGCTTCGGTTCCCTACACAGATGTAGCTTATTGGTAGCTTGGCCTACATCCAGATCCCTTAGCAAGTGGAGTAAGTGATTCTGCATGGATTCTGTTGCCTCATTCTGGAACACTTTACCCTAGCTCGGCTGCCATGTCTGACCTCAGTGGAAGAGGATGTTTGTAGACCTGTATTTTCTGAGAAGAAGGGGATGAGGGAAACAGGCAAAATGATGGGAGAGTGGGACCAAGTTGGGAGGGCAGAGGGATCTAAGATCATGATATAAAACAGAATTATCGTACCAGCATATTTTCCAGACAAGACTCTCTCGTAGATGGTTTTTAGTTAGCTGGGTGGGTGTACCTTTCACTTTGTTAGCTTGTAAAACAACTTCCAGTACCATGAATACTCGTCCATAGGGGGGAAAAAAGGCTATAGGAAGGCTCCATTTCAACTCCTCTGTGTTCAATGAATTGTGTAAGTGCTGTCTTCAGCAATGGGACATTACCATCTGTCTGCAGAGATCCACCAGTAGTCTTTTCAATAGTCTGCATTTTATGAGGTTCTTATGAGGTTCTTTGTGAGGTTCTACTTCTTTGGTCAAGAACTTAATTAGATGTAACCCATTCCTTGTACTGGATACTTCATTTGATGACAAAAGATGTCAAGTTAGGGCTCTGTCTTTGACTATTTTAGCATACACCTTGGTATATTACTATTCACTGTCCTTCACTGAAAATTGTCTAATTGTAGAAACATCTGCTTTTAGAAAACTTTACTTTTGAAAGGGCTACAGTATTTAATAGAAACATTTTGCATATTATATATTCAAATAACAAAGGAAATATTCATGCTTCCTTGATACTCATCAGGAAGTGAAATTCTTTTGTTGCCTTAAAATCAAACAGTCATAATTGCAGACTATTTTAAGATTATCTTCAGCTTGTCTGTGAGTATATTAATTGCTGAATACATAAGCAACATTTTGTAAACTTACATAAAATGATTATATTGTTAAGGGTATAATGAGAAGAAATGACATTTTAACAGACAATAAAACTTATTACTTTGCACTCTTCACAACAAAAATAATGCTTTCTGATTCTCATCATAAATATGACTTTGTCAGTACAGTACATGCAAGTTCTTTCTTCACATGCATATTACATCACTTTTAGTTCTAGAAACTATCAGTTCATTTCTTGAGGCAGGTAATATTTGGATCAAAAGCTTAGAAGTATATTTTTGTATTCATTCATGAAAATTTTCAATGATTAAAATTTATTTATGTCTAGTATTTAAGCTGTTTAATTTCATGAGCTATAATAATATTTCTTGTTTCAATATATAAATATATTCATAGGTCATGGCACTTCTGTGGGCACTTTACATGTAGTAAAAGCTTAGATTCAGGATTTTAATTAATACATGCAATGCCAAGATTAATATTATAGACTATTTTACAAAATGACCAGAGTTTGCTGTTCTATAACACAACGTTTTCTTCATATCCATGAGTGTTTTCCAATGATCTGGTATCATAGTATAATAAATATGAGAAATACAGAAACAGTTCTCTTATTCTAGATTTGTGTTGTGTTTTCTAATGTTGTAGCTCAGCAGCTGCCATATCCTTTTAAAATTCTATAAGTTAATAAAATATCAGGTCAGAAGTTAAAGAAACTTCCTCCAGGTGTTTTTAAGATAAAATAATATTGGTGTATAATATCCACAAAGTTCAAATTAATATTCCACATAGAAAAATTTAATTATCTAGGATGCTATAGGGGGTTTGAGAAATATTGGCTAATAATATATTTCTTGGCTAATGTGAGGATTAGCCATTTGAAAAGTCTTGAAGCATAATAAAATTATCTCAGCATTAAAAACTGCTAAGCAGTGTTTCTCCAAAGAGAGGGGTCTTATAGTTCTTCAGAAGTAGTGCAAACAATCATCAGTAGCCAGCATGTACGGGTTTGAGTAGACTAAGAGGACATAGGGAAGTAGAATTTCAAGTGAACAAGATTTTGCTGATGGATCATAGTTAGTTGTTAATCACTGGACCTTTATGATGCTATTTAACACATTTCCTTATTGCAGTTGTGTTAACAGACACCACAGCAACACATGAAAACAATGCTCTTTTCTCACTATAGAAGTCACTTCCAAGACCAACTCAGAAACTGAAAGTGAGTGGTTAGCTGATATGGAATCAATTCACATTTGGCTAATTTAAACTCTCTGAAAATTTCTACTGCTCAAGTGAAATCTTATAAATCATTACTCTGATATTAAAGTGTCATTAAATAAAATATCATATGTAGTCTGAAGAAGTGTTTTATTCAATAACCCTGTGTATTTAGAATATACATATATAGGAAAGAAGCATAAATATTCATATATATCTATGAACACAGATAAACTTATAAACACAGACAGCTTATCTTTTATAAGGATATCTAATGTTTAATAAAAAAGCCTTCTTGTTTAGAGTCCTGTACTATTTTATCAAATTATTAAGTTAAAAAAATAGAAGTAAAGGGGTTATTTCACAGAAAAATTGATTTAGTTACACTAAATGGGTGAATAATAGCATATATATATATAATATGTTCACATGTTGCTTAATGTCAAATAAAATTGTCAAATAATAATATATTTTAAAGCAAATTTAACTGTAGGGATAGAAAACAATGGCAGACCATATTTAATATTTATTGTTGACAAGTATACCTCTCTAATACAAAAGAAATTTAAACTGTACAACATCTTTCAGGTGAAATTAGTATAACTTCCAATATAAAATTAAATTGGCACAGCAGAAAAAAAAACAGAATCAATAATCCTGTTCTCTGCACTCCTATTTGATGTCTGGAATTGAAAGTAGAGGTTCATGTCATTCTCTATTCTGGTGTTTATTTTAAACACCTATAGTGGTACAACAGGAAACAGTGCCCCTGGTAATCCCAGATATATTCAACACTTCCAATATTCTCTGTGTTTTTAGCAATGTTTAGATGAAGACTCCTTTGGGTATACGCTCAAGAGTAGTATAGTTGGATCTTGAGGTAGATTGATTTCCAACTTCCCGAGGTACCACCACTCTGATTTCCAGAATGACTGTACAAGTTTGCATTCCCACCAGCAATGGATGAGTATTCTTCTAGATCTACATTTTCTCAGCTTTAGCTGTCAACAATTTTATTGTTCTTAGTCATTCCGACAGGTATAAGATGAAACCTCAAAATAGTATAAATTTCATTTTCCTGAAGAATAAGGTTGAATATTTCTACAAGTGTTTCTCAGAGATTTCAGCTTCTTTCTTTGAGGAATCTCTCTTGAGATATGCCACTAACTTCATAATTGGATTGTTTTTTACTTGATATCTACTTTTTTGAATTACTTATGTGTTTTGGATATTAGCCCTTTAATGACTTTGTAGTTTGATTTTTCTTATTATAGGCTGACACTTCGTCCAAATGATGTGTCTTTTGACGTACATGAGCTTCTCAGTTAATGAGGTCAAGTTTATAAATTGATAATTTTTTAAATGATACAGCTTCAAGTCTTTGAAGAAATAAATTATAGTTTATATAAAAGATGAAAAGATATAACATGCTCTTGGATTATTAGGATTAATATTGTAAAAATGGCCATAGTACCAAAAACAATCTACAGATTCAATACATTCCCCATCAAATTCCGAAGACAATTCTCTATAGTTCTTGAAAGACAATTATTTCAGCTTCAGGGCTAAGTTTAATTATTTCCTCTTATCTCTTCCTTTTGGATATGATTTCTTCTTTTTTCTAGAACTTTCAGTTATGCTGTTAAGTTGTTTGTATGAGATATCTTCATTTTCTTTAATATAGGGACTTAGTATTATGAATTTTCATCTTAATCTTGAATTTGCCTTCTTTATATCCCACAAGTTTGTGTATATTGTGTATTCATTTTCATTCTATTAATGAAAGTCATTCCTTTTTAAAATTAATTTCTGTCTTGATCTGTTTTCTTTCTTTAGTGAGTTGTTAACTCTTTATGAATTTCTAAGGTTTCTATTGTTTTGGTTATTGCTAATGTCCAGTTTAATCTATGGAGGTCAGGTAGGATTCATAGTATTATTTCAAGTTAAGTTTTTTATCTGTTGAAACTTACTTTGTGTCCAAATATGTGGTTAATTTTGGAGAAAATTCCAGGAATTTCTGAGAAGGTAATTTATTTTATGTTTGGGTGAAAAGTTCTATAAATATCTGTTAGATCCTTTTGTATTCCTTCAGAATTTCTCTGTTTAGTTTTTGTCTGGATGACCTGTCTATTGGTGAGAGTGGGGTATTAACATCTCCCACTATCAGAGCATAAGGTGAAATATGTGATACCTGCTGTAGAAGTGTTTTCTTTATGAACGTGGGTAAATTTTTTTTCTGAAAATACCTGTTGGTTTATTTGGTTTATAATTTAAGTTAGTTCCAGAATTTCATTGTTTAACTCTTGTCTAAATGACCTATCTATTGAGAAGAGTAGGGTCTTCAAGTCTCACTATATCAGTGTATAAGGATGAATATGTGCAATGAAGATATTTTTATAATTGTATTTATAATTGGTACTGTGTTGTAAGCCTAAGACAAGTATGTTAAGAAAAAAATTTTAAAAATGTGTTTCATTACATGTACTCAAATAAATGTAGTATTACTTTTTAAAAAAATCACTAATTGAGCTGTTTGTGTTCTGTTCAGGAAGTTGTCGCCTGTGCCAATTAGTTTGAGGGTTTCTCCAACTTTTTCTTCTAGTAGATTTAGTGTGACCGGCCTTATGTTAAGGTCTTTGATCCACTTGGACTTAAGTTTTGTACAAGGTGATAAGTATGGGTCTAACTTCATTCTTTTACAAATGGACATCCAGTTGGACCAGCACCATTTGTTGAAGATGCTGTCCTTCTTCCATTGTGCCGTTTTGGCTTCTTTGTCAAAAATTAGGTGGCCATAAGTGTGTGGGTCTATTTCTGGATCTTCAATTCTATTCCATTGATCTACTGGTCTGTTTCTATACCAATAGCATGCTGTTTTTACAACTATTGCTCTGTAGTACAGCTTGAAATCTGGGATGGTAATACCTCCAGATGTTTTTTTTTTTTATTGTACAGGATTAATTTAGCTATTCTGGGCTTTTTGTTGTTCCATATGAAATTGAGACTAGCTCTTTCCAAGTCTATAAAAAA
>CAJQZJ010031536.1:9223290-9329120 GCA_907164525.1 Lophiomys imhausi
AGAAAATAACTGTGATAGACTGTCATAGTAACTAACAAAATGACACGTTTTCATGACTATTAGTTTCCGTTTCTTAATTATCCTAAACAGTTTATGTCGGTTGGTAGCGAGAGGTCAAAACTTGTCATTTCATTTTTAAATATTACTACAAACAATACCTTTAAGAAGCGTTACCCTTAATTTTGTATCAATATACAAAGATCAATACCAATGTGGCCAAATATAATCTTAATTTTGTATCAATATACAAAGATCAGTACCGATGTAGCCCAATACAATCTTAATTTTACATTAATATACTAGGGTCAATACCATTGTGGCCAAATATAATCTTAATTTTGTATCAATATACAAAGATCAATACCGATGTAGCCCTATACAATCTTAAATTTGCATTAATATACAATGATCAATACCAATTTAGCCAAATATAATATTAATTTTGTATCAGTATACAAAGGTATAAAGCTATATTCAATAATCTGTCCTTTTTTCTTGTTCTTTCCTATACTATGTCTATGTCCCATTTTTCTCAAGTCTGTTCACTCCTATATAGGAGAGAAAGGAGGATACAGAAAAGCAAAAGAGAGAAGTCCCTGGGTCTAACCTCCAAAACCCATTTAACAAGACCATTTAACAGCTTGTAGTCTTTTCCCCTAAATAACAAAATTTTCTATTATCTATCAAATAACCAAAGGGGGAGAACACCCTCCCCACCTTCTGGGGATGGGACGTTGTTCTCTTAAAATGACTTCCTGCTGATTTGGGACGTAGTAAACCTGTTTGGGGCCCAAATAAGAATGGAAAAATGGTTAAAAATGTTAATAGAATCATTTGATGTTCAGTCCCTTTGTGCTTAGCTATTTAGATGTCCTACAAAGTTCATAGACAGAAGCTGATCATGAGAACTTTACTGAAGATCTGGCTGGAGTAGTCTGTGGAACTGAACGATCTTAGCGATTTTGAGTTGTGGTGGTTATAGACTTTTGAGGAAACTGCTATTGAAGAAGTCTGCAAGGCTGGATCATCTGGGCCACTCGTCTTCTTTGGTGTCTGATCTGTTTTCTGCTGAGGTTTCCGTTGTCCAGTTGTCCCTGGATTCCTTGAATGGATGCTTTAAATCTCCTGGAAAGATAAGAACAGAGCCCTGCCCTAATCCTAACTCTGGGACAATTACCTTTTTTGGGGGGGGTCAGGTAATATTTTTCCTGGAGCAAATTTGTTTTTTTTGATAATATATAAAGTATTGTATTTGTTACTCTAAGAGAAAGAGCCATTTGTTGGACTGAAAGGAGAAACTGTAGGGGGAAATAAGATATACCTTAAACTTAAAAGAAAAAAAAAGGAAGAGGATGGGGGGTTGAGGGTGGGAGGGTGGGGCTGTAGGGGGAATAGGGAGGGGACTGCGATTGAAATGTAACTTGAAGAAATAAAAAATAAAGGAAAAAAAATCACTAAAATTATTATCTACCTTATATGCGCAGAACTATTTTGAGCTCTATGCATGGGGCTGAGGAGGTGACTTATCAGATAACAATACTTACTGTTCTTGCACTGGACCCAGGTTTGTTTCCTAACCTACATGAATTATAAACTTCAATTCCAATATATTCAATACCCTCTTCTTGCTTCTGAATGCTCATACAAGCATATGGTAGACATGTATTCATATAAATATGCAAATAATCATTAAATTTATCAATGTCATATTTCTACACATAGAACAACACAGTAAATATTCATATTGTTAATATTAATAGTATAGCTAATATAGTTTTGTTCACGTATCTACTGACTGAGCAAAGTTCTTTTAAAATAACCTTTCTGATATAAAAATTTCAAAACATCATTTGTTTTCTGTTAAGTATAAAGGAATTCTATCTGGGATAAATCAAATAAATTACATATGAAAGTACACTATGACTTTCAATTTCTTTAGATCAAAGTCAAAATAATTTGAAAAAATTGAAAATGATTCTAGAAATTGTACAGTGTGTTTTGATAATCTTCAAGAGAGGAAATTCATAACAGATACATATTATTTTCTAAAACTGTCACTGAGCATATCAGCTACACTCCACAGCAAGCCCCCATGTCCAGGAGTAGTTGGTGATGACAAAGTAGACTTCATGTTTTGTATGTAAGTGCTTTGTGGTTTGTTATGTCTGGTTTTGCTTATTTGCTTGTTTTCATTTTTGTTTGTTCTTTTATTTTGAATTTTTTGAGACAGAAAGAATACAAAACATAGTAGGAAGAGAGGTGGCAGTGTTCTGAGAACTAAAGACACAGAAAGAGTATGATATTGTCTAAAGATAAATAAAAATGATTAATTTTAAAAATAATTATTATATATCTATGAAAATCATCCCCTGCTGCATAATCCAAATTTTGTTTAATTTTTAAATTAAACACACATAGAATAACACAGTAAATATTCATATTGTTAATAGTAATAGTATAGCTAATACAGTTTTGTTCACCTATCTACTGACTGAGCAAAGTTCTTTTAAGATGACCTTTCTGGTATACAAATTTCAAAACATCATTTGTTTTCTGTTAAGTATAAAGAAATTCTATCTGGGATAAATTACATGTAAATTAAATTAATTTAAAAATTAAACACATAAACATATTCTTTATGTGCCAATCATTTATTATGTGTCAATAATAATAATTCCCTTGCTAGTAATAAATAGTGATTTAATTTTGTTAGTCAGTAGTGAACTATCTTATTGTTTTAAAGGGCTTTAGGTATTGACACCTTTTTAATTGTGCACATTACTACAGACCGAGACAATGATGCCATTATGGTCTTGAATGTTCAACTTTTAAAGTTGAGCACTAAATCAAACTCTTTTATTTACAATGTTACCTTGCCTTAGATACTGTTTATTAGGAACAACAAAAAATATTCCAGGCAGTTAGATATGGAAGTCATGCTACTCAATAAAATTACAAATAAATAAATAGCCAAGAGAAATAAGATTGATTGAATTAATTAATTAATTGTAACACTGCCCTAGCACATTTATTTTTCCCCTGGAGAATCTGTACATACTCATACTTCTCCTGTCAAATTCATAAATGCAGGAAAGACTAAAATACTGAGAGTTCAGGATGATCAAACGGTCAGTCCTAAAGAAGATATTCATATCACCCACTATGAAGATCTGGACTATATCCCCTCAGAGTTGTGTGGTTCCTGGACTCATGAGTCTCAGGACATCTTCCTGTCTGAGTAGGTCAAACACTAACAAAAACCACTCTGGGCTCAGTCCAAGTCTTGCATTTGCATAGCTAAGGTAAGGCTCTCATCTCATCCCTTCATCTATATATATACCTTTTTTGCACTGAGAATTTAGTAGCTTACTTATAGAGTTCTGAGTGGTGATGAATATCTTTCATAGCTGCTACCTAGTCCAAAAAAAAAAAAAAAGAAAAAAAAAAAAGAACAAAAAACAAAATTTTTCTGAACAATGTTAAGAAGAATCTAAGATGTTGTCCTGGACTGCTCTTCTGCTTTATTTCCAGTATATTTTGGATTACGCAGCAGGCAAAGGGCCACTTTGATCATGGCTCCAGTGGTGGTAGCAATGGCAGCAGCACTGGGACTATATTTTTATCTAATTATCTCTATATCTAGAAGCTTCCAGCCTCCATACAATCTAATCATCTGTAAGCCCAGACCTTGAAGACTCCACCTTCCAGCTTCCACTGCTAATCTAGGTCTAGAATGGTTTCAGCTCTGTAACTTTCTGCTAAATAAGATCAGCCTCTCTATTTCTTTCTGAACTCTGCCTGACTGGTTGGACCACCTCAGCTCTTCTGGCTCAATCTCCTCTCCAAGCTAACTGATTCAATCTACCTTCTTTGAGCTTCCAAATTGTTGTACTTGGAAAAACTCTTCTGAACTCCCTGAACTGAACTGCACTTACTGCACTGACTGCATGAACTGAACAGAACTGCACAAACTCAACTGAACTTCCCTGTGTGTTCTTGTGAGAGCTTGGTGTATCCTATCTCTGACTCATTCTGTCATATCTTTCTCTGATTTGTCAGTTTGACTGCCTATCAATTAGATGTCATTGTTTGAGATTAAAGGTGTGTACTAAGGAATATGTCTGTATTCCAACTAGAGGGATTAAAAGTGTGTGGTGTGTCTGCATTCCAGCTGGATCACACAGACCTAGAAGGCCTTTAGATGTGACTCATGCAAGAGAAAACACATTGCTGGAATAGAATTCCTTTACAGGAATGAAATTAAGGAGTTGCTTCCCCCCAGTAGGTTGATTTCTGGGTATGTCTTTAATGTATTTTAATGATTGGTTTTAATATGGTAGGCACATGTCTCTATGGGTGGGACCACAGCTAAGTCAGTGGGGCTGGGATATATAAAAAACTGAGATGAGTGAGACTTTGGGAGAAAACAAAGGAAAGACAAATGAAGAGCTAGGACAAAAACCCAGCCATCCCACCAAGCCATAGGCCCTACTTCTGCTTCTGTTCGAATTCCTGCCCTGACTTCCCAGATTAATGAAATTTGAACAAGATTTTTAAGACAAATAAACCCTTTCCACAAACCAAATTGATTGTGGACAACGATTTATCACAGTAATAGAAAATAATGATGATACATTCCCTACCACCAAGGGAGAGGGCACATTTATGAAGAGGGGGCATGAAGAATGCAGAAGCCTTCGAATGGTGGTTTAAATAGAAATGGCCTCCACAAGACCATGTATTTAAATGTGTGGCCATTAGGAAGTGAGTCTACTTAGCAGGGATTACAAGGTATAGTCTTGTTGGAGTATGTGTGGCCTTATTAGAGAAAGTATGTCACTAGGAGTGGACATTGGGTTTCAGAAGCTCAAACCACTGCCGCTTCTTGCCACCTGCAGATCTGGATGTAGAACCCTCAAGCCACTTCTCTGGGTCCAAATCTTCCTGCATGCTTTCTTTCATGATGACATTGGAATAAACCTCCGATCCTGTAACTAAATCTCAATTAAAAGCTTTCCTTTCTAGGAATTGCTGTGGTTATGGTGTCTTTTTTTGTCAATAGAACAGTGACTAAGACACAGGGTATATGGAAAAGTGTGGTGAAATGCTTCCCTCTGGACATGATATGACATGACTACCATATACATAAAACCGTAACAACTATGGTTACCTACCCAAGAACTTCACAAGATTAAGTCAGTAAAAATTCCCTTATTGGTGAGATAGACACTTGTGAGGCTTTATACCTTGGTGAGGAGTGGTTAACAGGGATGGTAACTTGGGGAGGGGGAGTCATCTTCCTTTGAGTTATGACCATGATATAATGTATTTATGTATTGAGTTCTCAAAAATATTAAAAGTTATGCATCTTTGCAAATATCTTCACTTTTGTATAGAAGAGAATTAAAATAATTTGGAAGAAGAAAACAATCATTTTGTTAGTAAAAATTGATCTCATAATTATTTGTTGCTAAGGAGATGGTTATTTTTGAATTTCCAGATGACACTGAATTTCATTATAAATCATTATGATGCTGTATTTTCTTGTCTTTCTTGGATTTGATATAATTGACATATATGAGATAATAAATTATATTAAAAATCAAACAAGAATCATCGCTTTTTAGCTGTATAACTAATTTTCTGTCTTTGGCCTTTGTAGGGGTTAAATTAGATTTAGAAAATATATGAGTTTCTGATACTGTCTCTTAATTCGGGGCCTGAAGAGCATTATCAGCATGAAGTCAGCAAAAACAGGAAAGACATAATAGACTGAAAAACAAGGTTGAAGTCAGGAAAAACAGGAAAGACTCAATAGACTTGAAGAAACAAAGTATCTGGCCTGACATTGTTTTCAGCTGCTAAGTGGGCGGAGCCCAAATTAAGATGAAACAGAGTTCCTCCTATTTAAGGACAGTGCATGGAGCCCAGAAAAGAAGAGGTCCCTGATGCTAGAGAGCTCCAAGAGTCCTGCTGAAAAATGGGCTGGCCATTGATGGCCAGCTCTCTCCCTGAAGTAGAAAGAAGCCAGTGAGCAAAAAAAGCCTGAGCAAGACACCAAAAGGCCAAGGACTGGACTCTGTGGCTCAGCTTTTGCCTGGAGGGGTTTGATCTGTCCAATCAGTGGCCTAGGGGAAACTGTGCCTGGCTTTAAGGACTAAGGCAGAGCAGCTGAGTTCCTGATTCAAAAGAAGTAAGTTGGCCTGCTGACGGCTGGGGTCTCCCACAGAGAAGAAAGCATGAAGCCTTATTTAAGGTGAGACTGCAATAACCAACTTACCCTGATGAACCTACATCTGAGAGATCCAGAAAAAGGACTGCTAAGTGCGTTAAAGAATCTATGACAAAGACTGTGTTCCTGACAACTGAGGACCTGCCCCAGAGACTATATCATTCTAAAAGGTTATGAAAGTAGTTGTTATAATTATCAATAGGTTTAGTGGATAGGTTAAAGGGGTTGTAAGAGTTTATAGGATTAATAGTTAAGAAAGTTGGTGTTTGTTATAAGTGAATTTAGTAATAAATAAATAAGTGTTAAATAAATAATAATTTAAAAGTTCGGTTACAGGACTTACATTCCTTTGTCACATTTAGCCTTGGATTTCATTAGTTCTTTGGTCTTGACATCATGTCTGTAGTCCCCCCTTTTTTTATTATCTGTAAGCTGTGTGCCCTCTGCCTGTCTGCCAGTCCATATATCTACATGGTACTTACTTACTTCTTTTTACTTACATGTTCAAAACATCATGAGATCTGACAAGACAAATTGATTCAAAACATAATTCACTTCTAACTTCTGAACTTCCAAACTCTTTGAAATGTTTGCTTCAATTCTATAAGCTACCAAACGAATCACATAATATTCTGCATTTATTTCATTTCTAAATGTTAATTAACCTGCTCCAGAGACTTGCTTGCTGTACACCAAGTAATGCTGTGTTACCTTGCTTTCTAATCATTGTCTCTAATTGGCTTTAATAAAATGCCACGGCCTGTGATTGAGCAGAGAGAAAGGTAGGCTGGGCAAATGTTTTCAGGCTTCTAGGGAAAACAGAGAGTATCTTGGGAAGAAGAGAAGAAGCCAGAAAAGGAAGGAGGACACACGATGGAGTAAATGGAAGAAGATTGTTCACATAGCCTGTGACATTGGCATAGCATGGAAAATAACAACCCAGGGATGGATATATATATATATGGTCATATTTGGGGAATAGAATTATAACCTAGCTTAGATGGGCTAAGATTACACAATCCAGGCTCAAGCTTATTATAATCCATTAGGTGTCTGTGTGTGTTTATTTATAATGGCAGGTTAAGGATTAACACCGGTGATCCAATTAAATATATTATAAATAGAGATAAATAATTTAATTAATTACTTCAACAAGTGACAGTTTTCTTTCTAATATATTTCATAAATACTTAGCACATTTCAAGCTCTAAGTATAATTTCTCTAAAGTAAATGAACTGTTCTCCAAAAAATTATTATGTACTAGTTACTGGGTTTGGTACAGATAAATTGGCATATATCACACACACAAAAAAAAACACTAGACACAATTATAAGTACCATTTTTCAAATAATGATTGAGAATATTAATATTAAACACCTAAGTAGAAGTTGGAAATATTTTCCAGTCAGTAAAGTCTTGTCACACCAACACGAGGTCTTAGGCTCAAGCCTGCTAAGCAGTGAAAATCTCAGTATAGTGGCACACAACTGAAAGTCCAACCCCAAGAAAGTAATATGTCATTGTCTCAAAATCCAAGTGGATATTTTCAAAGAAGTGACATCTATATTTGTGTTCTGGACACACACACACACACACACACACACACACACACAAACATACATGTATGCACACACCCATTCTCGCCTGACTTCCACACATAAACGGCATAAATATGATAAGTGCAGTGATGTAAAATTAGCAAAAGTATTGAAACTGGGGTGATGACTTGATCACCAGTGTTTGCATGTCAACCAGGAGCACCTGAATTTGATCTCCAGAATCCACACAAAAGATGGGCTTTGTGGTGTGTTCACGAAATCCTGGAACAGGAAAGGAGAAAAGAGGGACCCTTGTACTTCCTTGCTGACTTCACTAGCCTCTGGCTGGTTGCCAAATCCTGTCTCAAACAATAAGATATACAACACTTGAGGAGTGACACCTGAGTTTGATTTCATGCCTCCTGAACAATGTCCACTCAAAACAAACATATACACACATATTCATATACACTCATACACAAAATAGCAATATAGTATTTGGCCCATACATATGTCAAACACTTCAAAAATAGTTTGAAATATATGGTGAATATTAATTATAACCAAGAAATTGGTAAAATTACTTACTAGGGATGTTTTGTGTTAAGTATATTTCATAAATACTTAGCACATTTCAAGCTCTAAGTATAATTTCTCTAAAGTAAATGAACTGTTCTCCAAAAAATTATTGTGTACTAGTTACTGGGTTTGGTACAGATAAATTGGCATATATCACACACACACACAAAAACACTAGACACAATTATAAGTACCATTTTTCAAATCATGATTGAGAATATTAATATTAAACACCTAAGTAGAGGTTGGAAATATTTCCCAGTCAGTAAAGTCTTGTCACACCAACACGAGGTCTTAGGCTCAAGCCTGCTAAGCAGTGAAAATCGGAGTAGACCATACTCCGTTCACTGAATATTTTAGAACAGTGCCAAAACAGGTTTCTTGTAGATATGTGTGTGGTAAACTCACAAATATTTCCTGCCCAAAAGAACACCTGCAAATTTTATTATTCTGTTAAATATATATCTGCTGTTACACAGCAGTCTGAACATGACAGTTTTGTTGAATCTCTAGTTACATGATTACATCTTCTCAAGAACTTAAATTGATCTTAACATCTTGTTTTTCTCTCATTTACTAATGTGATAAATAAAATCTTTGGCATATGTTTACCTTATTTTTATATAAAAGCATATTAACATTTGGTAAATTAGATCATGTTCTGAAGGTAGCGATATAACATAAACATATATTTAAAATACTCTTGGGATTCAGTGTGGCATATTGTAATAACTATTTAGTTGAAATTTGAAAATATGCTCCTTGCTTTGGTGTTCTTGTCACAAGAATTTTTGCTTATTTTTCCAGGCTTATGAGTAATTTATTTTTTGAAACTCTTATACATATAGCATACATACAATATGCCTGGATCATTTGCACCCTCATTCTTTCCCAGCAGTTTCCCCAGGCTCCCTACTGAAAAATCTCCCTCCCAAGTTCATGTCCATAAGAGAAGTAAAGCTTTTAGAATTTTGGGACTACATGTCTGACCAAAGCTCCTATTTTCTAGTAGCATTCCTATTTAATGCTTTACATTATAGCAGTTTGTACAATTATTACAAATCAATTCAGACAGGATAACTGGGTTTACCTAAGATACCTCTTTGTTCTGTTTAGTCAGCACCCCCATTTCAAAACCTGGAAATCACTGATCTTCACAGTCCTCCCTTCCAATTGTTTATGTGCCTGAACTCACACCCTGTATATATTATACTGATTGGATTCTTTCACTTACTTAAATCCATTTATAATTCATCCAACCAATTTTACTAAAGTAATAGCTCATTACATAGATGCACCATAGTTTTGTTGTTGTTGTTGTTTTTATATCTGTTGACAATATGCCACAACATTTTAATTACTAATTTGGGTAAATATAGAAAAAAAGTTCTGTAAATGCACATGTACTTTGTTTTGATAAAAACATTTTCAAATTGTTTGGGTGAATACAAAGGACTGCTATTGCTAAGCTCTATGGTATGAGTTAGCTTTATTTTGTAGAATACTGGCAAACTGACTTGTAAATTATCTGCATATTTTAATTCACAGTAGGAAGTAGGGAAAGCTTGTTTTTATACTACCTTACCATCATTGAGTGGCATGAGTATTCCAGATCTGAGTCTTTCCATAGATACGCAATGTATTTCATTTTGTATTCACTTACATTTCCCAAATGACAAGATGTGGTTCTTTATTTTCCTAAGTAATTTCTGCATGTGCTCTTCTTACATTTCAAAAAAAAAATCTTTGTCCTGTTTTAAATTTAGTTGACATTTCTTATATTTGTTGTTTTGTATTGTATTTGTTGCTATAAGAGAAAGAGCCATTTATTGGACTGAAAGGGAGAATTGTTGGGGGGGGGAAGATATACCTTAAACTTAAAAAGAAAACACAAAAAAGGAAGTAGATCAGGGGTGAGGGGGAACAGGGTGGGAGGGTGGGAATGGAGGGCAGAGTATGGAGGGGATTGTGATTGAGATGTAACTTAAAGAAATAAAATATATATATATATATATACACATATATTTTTATAGTAGAATTGTTTCCTTTCACATTTTTGATAAAAGTTTTGATGCAAAAGCATTTTGCAAATATTTTCTCTCAATCTGTTTCTTGTCTGCCTAGTCTGTTATCATTTTCTTTTTTTTATTTTATATAAGTACTTTATTTTTTTTCTTCAAGTTACATCTCAGTCACAAACCCCTATTCCCCCTTCCTGTCCCACCCTTCCACCCTCTTCCCCCCCCAACAGCTTCCCTTTTCAATCCAACAAATGGTTCTTTCTCTTATAACAGTAAATTCTATACAAAACAGCAGAATTAAATATGCCACATTTATGAGAGTTAAATGGCCCAGTATACCTTCCAAATGTCCAGTTCATACATATTTGGCCCCTGACTTTAACCTTCTACCTTCTAACCATCTCCATGAGTTTAAAGTTCTATAACTGACTTAGCTTTCATACTAACTTGCATCACTATTATAACCATCTTAGATCTAGAACGCCCTCTTGATTCCTAAACAACTCAAAATTTAGCTATGAGACTCAAGCTGTCTATTCTTCAATCACCTCAAAGATCTGAGAAGGATAAATATATCTGATTATATAGGAAATGCAGGGCCTGCAGCTTCCAATACTAAGAAATGACAAACCAGTGACTACCTGGACAGTTCCCATTTTCTCTCCATACATTCCAGCATCAGTCTTCAGCCTTTTGGTCCTGTTTCTCTGACAGACATTTATTGTAGAGCAGGGATTATGAAGGACTAACCTACCCTGTCTTGGCAGAGCTAGGCTGTCGACTTCCCTGCTACCAAGTTTTGTCCTTTTTGGAGAGCAGTCTGTCTACAGTTGAAGCAAGAGGTTTTTCTTTCCAAGAGATAGGCTTGCCACTAATTCAACCATCTCACACTGGAGATTCTTCGATGCTTTTCTTCTACTTGGAGTAGAATAGGGGGTGCTGTCAGGAGCTGATATGTCACGATATCAAAAAAACAATCTTAATTTAAGACCACATCTTTGAATGCCATATTCTGCAGATCTCTTGGGGTTTTTGGAGATGCCCTATCTATCTCTTGTATTTAGATAAGCAAATGTTGCTTGTCTCTTAACAACTTGATTACTGAGTAGCTTAGAGAATATCTGTGATAGACTGTCATAGTAGCTAACAAGGTGACATGCATGCATGACTAGGAGTTTGTTTTTGTTAACTATCCTAAACAGTTTAAGATGGTTGGTATCAAGAGGCCAGAGCTTCACATTTCATTTTTAAGTATCTCTAGGTACGATACCATTAGGAAGCGTTACCTTTAATTTTGTATCAATATACAAAGATCTATTCAAATGTGGCTAAATATACTCTTAATTTTGTATCAATATACAAAGATCAATGCCTATGTGGCCCAATACAATTTTAATATTGCGTCCATATACAAGGGTAAATACCATTATGGCCAACTATAATCTTAATTTTGTATCAATATACAAATATCAATACCGACGTAGTCCAATACAATCTTATTTTTGCACAATAAACAATGGTCAATACCACTTTAGCCAAATATACTACTAATTTTGTATCAATATACAAAGGTATAAGGGCATATTCAATAATCTGACCCTTCTTCTTGGTCCTTCCTGTGCTATGTCTATGTCTCAATTTTTCTCAAGTCCGTGCACTCCTACATAGGAGATAAAGAAGGATACAGAAAAGGGAAAGAAGGAATACCCTGGGTCTAACCTCCAAAACCCATTAAACAGGACCATTTAACAACTTGTAATCTCTTCCCCTAAATAACAGAGTTTTCAGTTGTCCTTCAAATAACCAAAAGGTGGGGGGGGCAGAGAAACACCCTCCCCACCCTCTGGGTATGGGAAGTCGCTCTCTTAAAATGACCTCCTGCTGATTTGTGTCATAGTAAACCTGTTTGGGGCCCGAACCAAAATGGAAAAATGATTAAAAATGTTAGTACAATCCTTTTATGTTCACTAAACAGATGTATTCCATTTTAATGAAGTTCAGCTTGCAATTATTTATGTTGTGAATTTTATCTTTGAATTTATACCTAAAAATTATTATCATGCCCTATACTACCCATATTTTCTTATTTTATACTGAAGAATGATTACAGATTTTCATTTTACATTTAAGATTTTGATTTATTTTGAATAAGTTCTGCAAAGGTTATAAGGTCTAAGTTTAGATGAGTTTTTATTTGATTGAATTTGAAGTTACTGTAATAACTATTTCCTCTTATCTTACTTACCTAAATTGGATTCAAAATTTTCTACCAGATTACTCAATAGAATTCTTACCACCCCGTAGTTATTTAAATTCAACATTACCATTTATCTTTATCACTAAATGAGAAATGTTATAAGAAGAGCCATCTAAATTGGCACAATCCTGTAATCTCAGTATTTGGCAGGCATAGGCAGAATCAAGAGCTTGTGGAAAGCTTGGCCTACATAAAGAGACACTGTCTCAAAACCAACAAAACAAAAACAATAATTACTCAAACAAGGACAAAAGAAATGCAAAAAGAATATAACAAAGGTCCTGAGATGAGAAAGACTACCTAGAATTCCATCAACATGCTGACAGATACATTATTAATTATTTATGCTTTGGTTCTTTCATGATAAAGTCATTTTATCATGAAAATGATAATGGATTACTTAAAGCATTCTTTAAATTATTAAGTGTGTCCATAATTTCTTATAGCCATTTATGTGGCATGTGAATTACACACCATCCATGAAAAGAAGGAGTTATCAGGAAATAATAAATTCAGTAAAGTTGTTTGTTTTGATATTAAAACAAAATTTGAAATATTTCAATTAGTAGCTTTTTATTCTATATATCATTTTCTTTATTGTTAACAACCTCTATCAGACTTCTATTAATCTTCACATGGTATTTTTTAATATCCCCATACATTTCTTGTGTCTTATTTTTTATATTAATATGTGCTAATATCTAAGAAAACAATAATCTTTATATATTAAGGTAATCAAAGCTACAATATATTTAGCATCTTCAAGTGTATGCTAAGAGGAATGGGAAATAAAATTCCTAGGGAACTATGAGATACAACAGATAGCCAAATCAATCCTAAACAGAAACTACATCCCTGGAGGTGTCACCATACTTGACTTTGTCTATCACACTCTGTCTATGCTAATAAAACAAAATAGTACCAACACAAACAGAAACATAGATCAGTGTAATGCAATTAAGGACTCAGATTAATTCTAAACAACTCCATCCATCTTATTTTTGATGAATAATCCAAAACACAAAACAGAAGAAAGAAAAAAATTTAAGTGTAAAGCTCAGAAAACTCGAAATCTACATGTAGAATATCAAACTTATATACTAACTCTCATCACCCAAATTAATTGAAAGGATCAAGAATACAGACATGCATATATACATGCAAGTAAAACATCCATACACATAAAATAAATAAATCTACAACAGAATATATTTAAACTTAACTTTTAACATATATCAATAAAACATTTTGTTGCTTGGATTTAATAATTATGTTGTTTTGCAAAGTTCCAACTTCTTAAATTAAAAAAAAATATAAATGTCATCAGACCAATTGTTGTTGCTAGAAAACATTATGAAATAAAAATGATAATGAGTTTTATTACTGGAGCTGATTTGGATGTGAGTGAGTAGGTGTGTAATAATAGTCTCTTGCTCTCCTGCCCAAGATCTCATCCTTGCCTTCTTCCTCCCTCCTTTCAGCCTTAGCTTCACAGTCCTATTTTGTCTCCCTGTGTATGGTCACTGCAGCAACTCCATTTGTTGTTGTTGTTGTTTGTTTGTTTGGTTTGGTTTTTTGTTTTTGTTTTTTAGTGTCTTCTCATTCACAAAGCTGTTAAGCATTCTACTTTGACACTCCTCTTTCTCCCCTCTATTGTTTTCACCTTGCTGTTTCCTCTTTCTCCTCTTCTCATTTGTGCTTTCTATCCCTCTTCCCCTTTCTTCCTTACATTGTCTTTTTCTTATGGCTGTCCATATATCTTACTTATGTTGTAAATGATATTATCTACAATTAAAGGATAAATTTCACATTTATCTTCAACTTATTTACACCTGGAAATAGCTTGTCTCCCAAAAGATTAAACATAGATTGGATTCAGCACATATTTTTTCAAGCTCCTGTTATTTTAAATTAGTTCTCTTGATTATTTGATTCTTTGTTCAAACATCAACATTTATCTTCAGGACCTTGAAGTTGTCAAATTGCCTAGGAATTAGAGTAACCAAGGCACTAGGAACTGAATCTTATTATGAGGAGTATTCAAACTATAATTTTAAATGAGAAATACAGTCACTGTTTATTATGCTGTAGAAGATCATTCTGGATTATAAAAAAGAAGAAATTTCATTTTCATCCTGATCTAAATCATTAAAAGGAATCATATTGACTGTTTGTACATAGTCCATACTTTCATCTTTTTATTACTATTTCCAAGCAATATGGAGATATATTTTAAATATATGAGAATTTAATTTCATATATATTTGAAATGTCAATTTAATTCTCAAAATAAAAATGGCATTATTCTAAAGACACAAAATGCCATCTATGTCATATCATGTATAACTCTACATATATATATGTCATTCTGATTCTATTTCTATGAATGACTCTGTATATGCTATTATAAAATGTAATCATTAATTTTAAGAAGAGACATATTCTTTCTTAATACAGAAAGTCTGATATAGTTTATTGTTTTTTATGTTAGAAAAAGCATTCATTTTAATACAATTGAACATAAATTGAATTTTCGTAAAAACACTGAGTTATTATGCATGTATTAATTTATTAATGGAAACAGATTAAAGTAGAGGCCTACTATATGAGCTCTAAAGGAATATGAAATATTAAACCTGTAATTGGAAATATGAAACTTGACTTTTTATTACTATTAAATAGTATATTTCAGAAAAAATTCACCAATTTTTATCACTAATTTTCTGGCTTGCATTGAATGTATCTGAGGAAGGTGGGTATTTTTTTTTTCAAATATGATTTGGAACAATGAGAAAGGATAAACATAATACAAGATTTACAGCTAATTTTAGACCAAGTAAAGCTGATTGCTTTCTATAATGGGAGTGAACTATGTCCACTGCTTTGATGGATTTAAGAAAATAAAATTCTCACTGTTGGGGAAGGTCCAATAACATTACTGCTGATAGGCTGATTTAATGCTGAGATCTGCTTACCATCCCTTCTGAGGCATTCTTTTGATTGGTTAATAAAAGTTGCTGATGGCCAATTAGCTGGGCAGAAAGAGTATAGGAATGTGGGACTTCCTAAGATGGAAACAGGAACCCTGAGTTTTACACAGAGGAATCTCTCTATCCGCCAAGAGACATGGAAGCAGACAGAATTGTCTGAGAGCTCTGCAAGGTACAGAAGGCCACAAGGCTGTTTCAGATTAGGTGGTCCAGGTAAATTTTTATTAGCTAATGGAGAGTCTACCCAGATATGGGATAAGTCATGAAACATTAAAAGGTCTTGGTGTATTTAATTATTGGGGAAAGGACCACGGTGGCTTATAGGCCACCAGTACAGGCAATCCAGGGCCATAGGCCTTCTACCGAACTCTGACTAATCTCCTGCCAAGCTGCCGACAATTCTATCTGCCTAATATAACAACTTATATTAGTTAACAGGGTTTAGGTTACAGGTAGCGAAGGTCACCCTTAGTCCAGGGCCTTTTCCCCAGGAAAAGTTAGGTCTCCAGTTAAGGCAGACAAGGATGCTGGCCAATATCCTAACAGGGCACTGGCTGCCCCACCAGCCTAATCTTACAGTTTGTACTCATTAATAAATACAATTGATAATTAAATTGCAGTTTCAGCTCACCCAGGCAGAAAGAAACATTCCTGTTTGATGAGTTCCACACTGCCACACTGTCTTTATTCATGTCTTTTGAGACTCCAACTGAATCATTTGTTCCTGTAGGATCTCTCTATGCCTATCTTCTGGCAGGAACTATGTCACTAGGACTATGTAATCTTGGGCATTTAGCCTTCTGTCTTCTACTGCAGAACCTAGAATTTACTAATATCTGAAATGTTATGATCTCTTCCTGATTTTCTCTCCCTCTCTCTGTCTCTCCCCCATTTTCCTGTCTCTCCATACTCCCTGTCTTCTCTCTGTCTCTGACTCTTTCTGTCCCTGTCTCTCTCTGGCATATATATACAAGATAATTGCAAATACTATTCTGTGACGTCATGAAAGGAAGCCTGGAGTCCACCAAAGAAGTGATTCGCCTTAGCAGGTGTTGATCAGGAAAAAAAAAATGAAGAATTTCATATCCTTGTTAAAAGGGATAGCTGGAAAGGGTCATATATTGCTAGAGGTAGAAAGAAAAAAACATCAAATCAAAGTGGTCGACATTCCTACAGCAACTAATCCATGCAGAGTTATTTTCTTTTGGTGTTTAGAAAAGATCTACCCTTAATAATAATTATTAAATAAAAGATAATGTTGTATATAAAATTATCATTTTTGAAATTTATTTATTTATTCAATTTAACATCCAGTTCACAGCAGCCTCTCTCCTCTCCTCCTAATTCTATCCTCCCACACTCTGCCCCCTTTCTCCCTCCCCTTCTTCTCAGAGAAGGGACACCCCACAAACCAGCCCCCACACTTCATGTTGCATCAGAACTAACTGCATCTGTTTCCAGTGAAACCAGTCAGTGCAGGCCAACTAGGGGGAAGATATCCAACTGTAGGCAACAGAGTTCATTTCAGAGGCAGCCCTCATTCCAGTTGCTAGGGCGCCACATAAAGATCAAACTGTCCTTTTTGGACAGCAGTCTGTCTGCAGTTGAAGCAAGGAGTTTTTACATGCCAAGAGATAGGCTTGCCACTAATTCAACCATCTCTCACTGGAGATTCTTCGATGCTTTTCTTCTACTTGGAGTAGAATAGGGGGTGCTGTCAGGAGCTGATATGTCATGATATCAAAAAAAAATCTTAATTTAAGACCACATCTTTGAATGCCATATTCTGCAGATCTCTTGGGGTTTTTGAAGATGACCTATCTATCTCTTGTATTTAGATAAGCAAATGTTGCTTGTCTCTTAACAACTTGATTAGGACAAAACTTGGTAGCAGGGAAGTCGACAGCCTAGCTCTGCCAAGACAGGGTAGGTTAGTCCTTCATAATCTCTGCTCTACAATAAATGTCTGTCAGAGAAACAGGATCAAAAGGCTGAAGACTGATGCTGGAATGTATGGAGAGAAAATGGGAACTGTCCAGGTAGTCACTGGTTTGTCATTTCTTAGTATTGGAAGCTGCAGGCCCTGCACTTCCTATATAATCAGATATATTTATTCTTCTCAGATCTCTGAGGTGGTTGAAGAATAGACAGCTTGAGTCTCATAGCTAAATTTTGAGTTGTTTAGGAATCAAGAGGGCGTTCTAGATCTAAGAAGATGGTTATAATAGTGATGCAAGTTAGTATGAAAGCTAAGTCAGTTATAGAACTTTAAACTCATGGAGATGGTTAGAAGGTAGAAGGTTAAAGTCAGGGGCCAAATATGTATGAACTGGACATTGGGAAGGTATACTGGGCCATTTAACTCTCATAAATGTGGCATATTTAATTCTGCTGTTTTGTATAGAATTTACTGTTATAAGAGAAAGAACCATTTGTTGGATTGAAAAGGGAAGCTGTTGGGGGGGAAGAGGGTGGAAGGGTGGGACAGGAAGGGGGAATTTGGAAGGGTTTGTGACTGAGATGTAACTTGAAGAAAAAAAAATAAGGTACTTATATAAAAAAAAAAAAAAACAAAACATGAGATAACAAAAAAAAAAAAAAGATCAAACTGTCCTTCAGCTCCATATGTGTATAGGGCCTGGGTTCAGTACATGCATGCTCTTTGGTTGCTGGTTCAATCTCTGTGAGTCCCCAAGCACCAGGGCCTGTTGCCTCTGTTGGTCTTCTGTATTTTTTCCCTTGCCAGGGCCTCTGCCCTTCCCCCAACTCTTACAAAGGACTTCCAGGTCAGGTCTCTGTCTAAAGTTTGGTTGTAGGTCTCAGCTTCTGTTTCAGTCCTTTGCTGGGTGGAACTTCTCAGAGGAAAATCATGCTATGTTCCTGTTTGCAAGCATAGCAGAGTATAATTAATATGGTCAGGGTTGACACTGTCCCATAGTTTGGGTCTTAAGTTGAGTTATTCATTGTCCAGCCATTCCCAAAATCTCTGCTCCATCCTTATCCCTACACATCCAGTAGGCAAGGTAGATATTGGGCCAAAGGTTTTGTGGGTGAGTTGGTGTCCCCTTGCCTCCACTGGCAGTCCTTCCTGCCTTTAGGAGGTGGCCACTTCCGTCAACATAGTAGTCAGTTGCCAGTTACATATTTGTGTATGTGAGTGTGTGTGTGTGTGTGTGTGTGTGTGTGTGTGTGTGTGCAAACATGATATATTTGTATGTATATGTGTGTTTGAGTAACACTGACAGTGCATGCATATATGGAAAAACAGTTTGACTTCTTTTATCACTTTTCAAGTTATTTCATGAGACAGTATTCCTGACAGAGTCTTAACTTGACTTGAATTTTTGAATTAGACTTGCTGGCCAGTGACACTTTGTGATAAACCAGTTTCTGCCTCTACCAGCTCTTGGATTTCAGACACAACCTAGTGCCTGTCTGTTTTGAAGGCTATAGGTGCTAAACTCTAGTCATTGTGCTCTCATTTTAAACTTTAAACTCACTGAGCCATCTCTTCATAGCTAAAAAGCACCATTTTAAGATTTTATTTTAATATTTAAAGTGCACATTGGGTGGGAGCCCATAAATGCCGCAAGAAGACACCAGATTCTCTAGATTATTGCATCATTTTCCCTTCCTTTTGTTCCCTCCAATCCATCCCATATATTTCACCTTACTTTCTCTCAAATTCACTTCTTATTCTATTAATTGTTGTTATACACATACATGTGTATATAATATATATACCTAAATATATAAATATAACTGGTACGACTGTATAATGTTACTTGTATATATGTTTTCAAGAGAGTGAGTGTGACCCCCCCCTTTTACTCTTCTTTGATAGTTTGATCACTGTTAACTTTCTTATGATCCAGTTCATGACCATTCACACATGCACTAATTGTACTTGGGGAGTTAAATAAGTAATTATAAAAAAGATGATATGAAGAAGATGAAGAGATGTGGTGGCATCTTGAAGGAAGTAGAGATGGGAGTAAGGGGTAGCTATAATCAAACTTCACTATATACATGTATTAATTTTTGGAGTATGAATATAAATTAATTTTTTAAACTAAGAATTCAAAAGAGAATAATGCAGTACCTTTCTTTTACAAATTAAAAATTATAGTAATTTTGATTGAAAATGAAGATTTATGTAGCTTATTAAAATGACAATGTAATGTAGACTGGTTTTTAAGGGACATGATTCATTATGGAGACAAATAAAATCACCCATAGTTCCATTCTTCTTGGAGCCTCTTTCCATAACACAGGAAGTCATATTTCTTCTTCATATTTTCTAGAACTTTCAGGATAAGCCTTCTTGGAAAAACCTTATACTTTCCACAGACAACAATAGACACCTCAATATTTGAAATAGTCAGTCCAAATAGTGCTCCTAACTCAGTTTGTATTATGCTTACTCTGAATATCTTCATCCACTACCTCTCCGCAGAATCTAAATCAACATGTTGTATACTAATTTTCACACACACGATGCCATTAACAATAGATATACATGTTTTTAAGGACATAGTCTTACTTTGTCCTATTTGACATCTGCTGGGTTTTGGGGACACAGACGATTAGATTTCATAGTCCATATTCTCTCGTGCTTTGGTAGTATGAATGGTTGTGTTAATGAGGTCAAAGCTTCTTTTCTTCTTCAAACATCATCTAAGCAATTACTCACTTTTTGGTTTTAAAGTCTCACTCACTCTATTATTCATGTCTGTGTCAATGTGCACTTTTTTGCTTCACATCATGGTTTTCTATTAACAGGGTGGCATGTACCTGGAATACAGCCTCTGGAATGCAAAAGGCTTTTTGGTTGAGTTTTGCATAATCAGGAGCTTTGCCAGAGACTTTTCTGAAAAGCAGCACGAGGTATTGGCAGAGGCCTAACTGTCCAATCTCCAGGATTCTCTTTCTCTTCTTGACTAAAATTGTATGCTAATCTCTGGCATTGCCTCTCTGGCTTGGAGCAGAAACAACACTAGTTATGTAGCTGTGACAGAACCATCTACAGTCATGGCTTCCCAGAGTTGATCCAGTTGACCTTGACTTCTCCATCACTAGCAGTGTGTTCTTGTGTGGCCTTCATGGGGGATTTTCCTTTTGATCTAAAACATGACTTATGCAAATATGTCTCAAACCAAGTGGGACCCAAATGGCCTCTGAATTATTGTGTTTGCTTTTCAGATTTTAAGGGTTTTTTTTGTCATTTTTTAAATTCAAGTTACATCTCTATCAAAGCCTCCTACCTCCTCCTCTCCCATTGTCTCACTCTCCCACCCTCTACCCCCTCTTGCTCTTATCCTACTCCTGGGTGAGAGAGGTTCCCACATATCAGTCCCCCTCTGTTCATCAGTCATATGAGGGCTAAGAGTGTCCTCTTACTCTGGAGCCCGACATGGCAGCTCAGCTAATTAAAGAGTCCAACTAAAAGGTAATGAAGTCCATGTCTGAGACCGCCCCCCTCCACTTGCTAAATAATCTGTGTGAAGACCAAGTTGTCTATCATCTATATTTCTATAAGGGGCTCTAGGTCTAGTCTAAGCTTTTTTCTTATTTTATTTATGTATTTATTTTTGTTAGTGTTTCAGTCTCTGTATCCTCTAGGGGCTTAGGTTGTTTGGTTCTATTGATTTTCATGTGTTTGTTGTTCTTGTCTCCTCTGGGTCTCTCTATTCTTCTTCACTCTCTTATATAGGACTCCCAGAGCTCCACCTAATGATTGACCATGTGTCTCAGCATCTGTTTTAATCTGCTTCTGGGAAGAATTTCTCATAGGATACTTATGCTAGGCTCCTGTTCCTTTGGGTCCGTGGGTTGTGGAATAGTTGTTCTGTACTGTATTGCTAAAATCCAATTAAAAGTGAATGCATGCCATGTTTATTTTTCTGGGTCTGTGTGAGCTCACTTAGGATGAGCTTTACTAGTTCCATCCATTTGGTTGCAAATTACATGGTTTCCGTTTTTCTGATAACTGATTTCCATTGTGTAAATGTACCACAGTTTTGTTTTGTTTATTAATGTTTATTTATTACTTCAAGTTACATCTCCATTACAGTCCCCTCCCTCCACCTCTCCTGGTCCCATCTTCCTACTCTCTCCCCCTGCTTCTACCTATCCTACTCCTCATCAGCCCCTTCAGTTCAGCAGTCATATGAGGGTTATGAACTTCCTCTTGTACTGGGGATCTACCTGGCAGCTCCACTAGGGGAAAGTGTCCCACTAACTGGTAACAAAGTCTATGTCCTTCTTCCTTTTAGTCTGTTGGTCGTAAGATAATTATCCTGTAATATATGGCTAAAATACAGTTATAAGTGAATAGATGCTATGTGTGTCTTTCTGGGTCTGAGTTAGCTCACTCAGGATGAGCTTCTCTAGTTTCTTTCATTTGGCAGCAAATTGTGTGATTTCCTTTTTTTCTGATGGCTGAGTAGTATTCCAATGTACCAATATTCCATGGTAAAAAAAAATGTATCACAGCTTTTTTTATGCTCAGTTGCGGGACATCTGAGTTTTTTCCAGTTTCTAGCCATTACAAATACAGCTGGTATGTACATAGTTGAAGAGATGTCCTTGTGGTTTGGTAAGTAATCATTTGGATGTATATCCAGGAGTGGTATGGCTGGGTCTTGAGGTAGAGCTATTCCAAGTTTTCTCAGATATCACCAGACTTATTACCACAGTGGCTGTACAAAAGAGGACTATCTAATGGCAGAGAGACACTTGAAGAAATGTTCAACATCCTTAATCATCAGAGAAATGCAACACACGACAACCCTGAGATTTTTTTCTCACACCTGTCGGAATAACTAAGATCAAAAACTCAAATGACAACACATGCTGGTGAGGTTGTGGAGAAAGGGAATACAGTTCATTCTTCAGTAGAAAGGCATCGGGGATGTTTCCAATTTCTAGTTATTATGAATAAAACTGCTATGAACATCATTGAGCCAATATCCTTGTGGTCTGGTGAAGAATAGTTGGGTATATACCCAGGAGTGATAAGGCAGGATCTTGAATAGAACTATTTATGGTTTTCTGAGATATCACCAGATTGATTTCCAAAGTGGTTGCACAAGTTTGCACTCCCACCAGCAATGGATGTGTGATCCCCTTTCTCAACATCCTCGCCAGCATGTGCTGTCACTTGAGTTTTTGATCTTAGCCATTCCAACAGGAACAAATAAATAAGGAAATTAAAGACTTCTTAAAAGTCAATGAAAATAGCCGGGCAGTGGTGGCGCATGCCTTTAATCCCAGCACTTGGGAGGCAGAGGCAGGTGGATCTTTGTGAGTTTGAGGCCAGCCTGGTCTACAAAGTGAGTCCAGGACAGCCAGGGCTACACAGAGAAACCCTGTCTCGAAAAAAAACCAAAAAAAAAAAAAGTCAATGAAAATGAAGGCACAACATACTCAAAGTTATGGTACACAATGAAAGCAGTGCTAAGAGGAAAGGTCATAGCACTGTGTCTTCAAAAGAAATTGGACACAGCCCATACTAGCAACTTAACAGCATGACTGAAAGCTCTAGAAAAAAAAAAAGAAACAACTCCCAAAGAAGAGCAGATGGCAGTAAATCATTAAGCTCAGAGCTGAAATCAATAACTTACAAAAGAAGAATAATACAAAGAATCCACAAAACCAAGAGCTGGTTCTTTGAGAGAATCAACAAAACAGACAAACCCTTAGCCAAACTTACTAAAAGGCAGAAGGAAAATATCCAAGTCAACAAAATCAGAAATGAAAAGGGGGAAATGACAACAGACACTGAGTAAATTCAAAAAGTCATTAGATCTTACTTCAAATACCTGTATTCTACAAAATTGGAAAACCTCAGCAAAATGGACAATTTTCTTGGTAGATTCAACATACCATACCAATATTAAATCAAAATTAGGTAAAGAAACTAAATGGAACTATAACCCCTAAGGAACTAGAAGCAGTGACTAAAAGCCTTCTAACAAAAACAAACAAACAAACAAACAAACAAAAACAAAAAAAAAACCAGGGCCAGATGGTTCCAGCACAGATTTTATTTTTGTACAAAAATTATATATATATATATATATATATATATATATATATATATATATATATACAAAACTACTGGCTGTTATGATACCCTATTTAATTATTTTATTGTCCTCAGTTTCTCAGTACTTATAGACAATAGCTCATATAAACTAAAACTCTACTAGGTACTCTACTAGGTAAAATTTGTATATAAATATATATTTTTCTATTATTTATTTATATTTAAATAATAGCTTAGATATCAGATTGAGAGAGGAGAAAGATATAGAAACAGATGAAAAGAGGGAAGTGGAGGTATAAAATGAGGAATAACAGCAAATTTTTTTGTCTTTTGCAAAGGTAAATAAATATTTTGCCTTATGGTAAGGGTAAAATGATTATCTTTTTAACAGTATAAAATACAGAAGAATTAAGGGGTACAGAACAAAGGAGATTTACCTAATTTATTGAATCAAAGATTTCAAAAGTGTATTATAAACCTTGATTTAAAACATAAATGGGAAAAGATCAGAAAGATTAAAGATTGAAGGGCTGTGTGCCTAAGACAAAAAAAAATGATAACTTGGTAGTTCACCAACCTGTAAATAATTTTACATTCTGAGAAATCTGTAATTTGTTTGGAAGATTTTATAGTAAGTACTTAACATATACATAATATAAAGTTATTTCATAATACTCTTAAATTATCAAAATATATCATAATCAGGCTGAAATTGTCATGTTGATAAGTGATCCTTTCGCTAATAGTTTTTGGTTGTAACTCTTCTTTTAATTAATTGCACACATTTCATATGACATCCAAATTTCATTGGGGATAATAAAGAGAAAACTCTGTTTAACATAGAAACCATGGTCATCAATAAGAGAGCAATTTTATTCACCCAATTTTAGTCATTTTTTAATGGGAGGCCTGTATTGAAGTTAAGAACACTAAGGAGTTAATGCAAACAAATTATTAACAGTATAGTCTTGGCAAAGACTGAAAACACAAACTTTATTGAATGTATGTTGGTGTCATTTGCTTTAATCATGTCTTTTACGAATATTACTCAATTTCTACTTCAAGAAGAACATGTAAGCATAATATTGTGATGATAAATTATAAAGTTTGAAAATTGCTCCAGTTCTAACTCTAGAATAGAAAGGCAGAAAATGCATTTAGTGGAAAGTTAAACAAAGAAGTTTCTCTTTCAAAACATAGGCAAAATTCAAATGCACAAATGCTGAGAAACAGTCCTGAGTTATCAAAAATGAGATGAATAGAGAAGAAAAAGCTCTATCAAGCACACTTGGATGTGATATTCCTTTTTTTGTAAGAGATTCTACACAATTGGCAATTAGCAACTCTTGTTTATTGTGCAACTGCAACTCTATTTTAGTCTTGTTTGGAAGAAAGCCCAGAGCCGAAATTGCATAGATAAGAGCTTTAAAACAAGAATAAGGTATTTTGATAAACCCAAAGAAGCGTATGTTATGCTTCGGATGCCTGGGTTAAGTGGCTTTTTATTTAAAGAGCTTATGAAAACAAAAATAAATGTTCCGAACAGTAATAGCCAGAGGGCAGATGGTGGGCAATGTCTTAGAGAAAAATGATACATTCACAAAACATCTTTATGATGTTTTCACATTGATATGTAATATTTTTGATTCTCTTACAAGTGAAAATCTGCTCTCATCATTCTTAGTTACCAGCAGTTCTTCCTTTAGGCTTAAGACTTCTTGGATTTCCACCACCTCCATGCACATTAGCATATCTATTGTTGTTCTTCTTCAGCATATATATATATGTATATGCATATATGTGTGTATAGCAAAAAAATAAAGGAGACTATGGATATGAAAAAGAGCCAAAAGGAATATATGGGAGTGGAGGGATTAGGGGAATTTAAATAGTGAGAAGGGAATAAAGAAAAGAATTATGCTAATATAATATTATCACAAGAAACAAAAGAAATAGTGCAACAAAAATACACTAAAGACAGCATGTTCATGCTGAGAAAACTAGATGCACACATTCAGAATAATGAAATTATGCCCACCTCCATTCCCCTTTCCTTTTTATTTAACAAAAATACCTACAATGACAGAATATTTAAAGGACAGTGGTCAGTTTTATAATTAATGTTTAATATTTTTACTTGATGTTTGTATAGAAAGGACTCAGGTTTCCATCTTTTGCAGAAGGATATCTAGTTTTCCATATACCACTGTTAAAAATAAGCAGCTTCTTCTCCTTTGTACTGCTGGGAACAGAATTGAGATCATACAAACAACATGTTCAATTTCTGCCAGCACAACTTAAAACAAATATTCCAATAATGTCAAAGCACATATCACAATTAATTAATTAATGTATCTTAAAGTATGCTGCTTATTTTTCTTAAATTTTTGTTTTGCTATTTGGGGTATCTTGAGGTTTTGTAATTTATTTTTCTATATTTGTAATGAAAGCAATACCTTTTGTTTTGTGTTTACTTGTTTCTTTTGAATTTGGTAAAGAACAGAATTGTATTGTATTTGTAGATCATTCTTATTTTTATGGTAAGAATCATGAAATTTGTTTGCTATCCTGTAGCATGGCTGCATATTATGTTGCCTTTAGAAAGAGAGTCTGAGTAGAAATATGATGAATACTATTGAAAACTTAATAAGATTTGGAATAATATAGGAGACAAAACTCTAGGTATTAATATGAGTGAGTTACTAGGTTTGGTTAATTGAGCTAGAAAGCCACACCCTAACTTTGGGTGGGTCCTTGTACTCAAATTCTAGATTGAGTAAAAGGAAAGTAGCTAAGCATCAACATTCATCCGTCTCACTCCTGACTGCAGAAGCAATTTGATCAGCTTCTGCAAACTCCCTTGCCATGTCTTTTCCTGCCATAATGGAATATAGCATACAGCAATGAACCAAAACAAACCCTTCTTTACTTGTTCTCTAAGGTGCTTTGTCACAACAAAGCACTCACTAAATCGATAAAGGATAAAGATGTGATAAAATAACTTTATAGGACATAAACATTTTCAATAGGTTTGTGGGATAAATGTGAGTTTGAAATTTTAGGTAGAAAAGAGCATTTTGGAAGAAGAACACAATGGGGTTTTTTGTTTGTTTGTTTGTTTGTTTGTTTAAGATTGGAAGACAGTACTGGACAAACATACAGAGGGAATCTGTCTCATAAGGTTTTAGTGGAGAATAATGATTGTGTCAAGAACAATCATTTCTGGGAAAAAGAGAAAAGAGATGTAGTTAAAAATTACTGAAGTGTTGAAAGCTGAGAAAACACTTGAAACTGTTTAGGAGATTGAGACTATTTAAGAGCAACAGCCTGCTCTGTGTTGCAAAATGTTGCCTCAGTGCCCAATCACCTAAGTCCCAATTTTGGCCATTCCAAATCCATTTGAAAGAAGAAGGCATAAACTGCTAATAACCCTGACCATCTAAGCTCACAGGGGACACTGTAGCTTTAGTCCAAGGAAGCAGTTTGCATGTACAGTTTCCAGCAGAAATTGGCCATCTTTCCAAGTGATGTTGAATGTAAAATGATAGAGGAGGCAAGGTGAGGTGCCCATGTTGTGTTATGCCTCAGTTCCAGAAAAATCACTTAAGTCCACACAGTTTGGCAAAGGTTGAAACCTTTTCAAAGATGCCCTAAGGAGTTCACTCCAGGAAGTTGTGAGCTAAATTCTAAACTGAAATAGATCCCATCTACAATATTTGGCATGGGAAAACTTGGGATGCCTACTGAGACAAGCCTCAGGAACAAAACAAACTCACATAGAGCAGCTATGTGCGTTTTAGGATAGGGTGGTTAAATAGGACTATCCGAGTCTATTTATGCAACCACATGTGCTCCACATAGTAGATATTTAACCTCAGCACTTGGAGTTTGCCCGGATGGGTATGAGCCTACAAGGAAATAGCATGGAAAGTTATTACTAAGATGGATACATTTGACTATCAAGTTAACAAAGGGTTGAGTCGTGATTGTTAATATTGATTGCCATTTTGAAAGCATCTAGAACCATTTAGGTTTTAAAACTGTTGCAGAATATTTGACCACATTGTGATCCGGAGACTGTTATTTGAAAAAAAAAAAAAAATGCTTCCAATTGTGGGAAATCTCAGTCTTTAGTCCTAGAGCTTTCTGTTTACTGTAAACAAGTACTTGTGATTTGGATCTTCACTAATACACACCTTCAGTCACAGAGCATTCTCTACATAGGATTAAATAAAGTTAACCCTAGGTCAAGAGGCCGAGAAAGAAACCAGCTGACAGGGATTAAACAGAAAGGAGGGACACTGAGCTATAGGGTGCTTAGAACAGCATGGAGAAGAAAGAGTATTTAGCCGGGCGGTGGTGGTGCACGCCTTTAGTCCCAGCACTCGGGAAGCAGAGGCAGGCGGATCTCTGTGAGTTCGAGGCCAGCCTGGTCTACAAAGCGAGTCCAAGACAGCCAGGGCTGTTACACAGAGAAACCCTGTCTCAAAAAACCAAAAAAAAAAAGAAAGAAAGAGTATTTAGCCTTGGGATTTTGGCCTTTAGCTTTGAGGGCTTTTGGCTTTTGTGGAGTAGGGATTTCTGCTGTGTGCTTTCTATGACTTTCTAGGCTAGAAAGTTTTCATCTCAGCATCTGGGTCCCGAGTCTTCATTGATAGCATCAAATGACTAGGATAGTTTAGTTTTTTTAAACAACATAAAGTTCTAGGTATGACTGTGAGAAAGTTTCTATGTTAGATTTACTAAGGTGAGTAGAATCACTTTATATGTGGGGGTGCTTTATCACTTGGATTGCTGTCTTGACCTAAACTAAGATTAAGCAACAGCACTACTCAACAAACTCTGGCACCACAACTTGAACTGCTCTACTCATAAACTGCTAAAAAAAAAAAAAAAAAGGAAAAATAAAGCCTTTCTAGAGCTTGATATTTTCAGATATCTGTCTTGGCAATGGAGACAGTAACTAGTACATTGTGATGATCAGTATTGCAAACATAGCATTACAGAGATAATCGCCCAGGCATACATACCCAGGAGGTCTTGTCAAAATTTAGGTTAACTGTGAAATTGTCTCTGAGCGATTGACTCCATATGGAAACAACTCTTTCATTGTGGGCAGTGCCTTTTGCTGCAGGGCACATCTTGGACAGTGTAGAGTAGAGAGAGACTGCTGAGGGCAGCATATCTGAGCTCATCCTTTGGTCCTTTGTTCTCTGCTCTTGACTGGTAATATGACTAGCTCTTTCCAGCTACTACTGCTGTTGCTTCCCTGCCATGATGCTCTGGAAATTGGTATTGTGAGCCAAATAAACCCTTTCTTCCTTAAGTTATTTTGTTTAGAATGTTTTATCACAAAAAGGAGAAGCAAAACTAAGATTTACTTGTATTTACCAAACATGTTAAATCCTGCCATTTGTGTGTGTGTGATTTCTATAATTTCTTTCAACATTTTTGCTGCATAAATTTTTTACTTGATAAATTTATTTCTACTTATAGTACATTAAAATGAATTTATGTATGAAAGTACATTTTATTAACAAAATAAAATTTTATGTAGCAAATGATATATTTATAAAGAAAAAGTGTAGAAATAAATAATTAAATTATTTGCCTATATTTATATTATACTTAATTGATATTGATCAGTGGTGATAATCCTTAACCCACTATTATAAATAATCACACAGAGACACCTGATGGATATTAAAGAGCCTTTGCCTGAATTGTGCAATCTTAGCCCATCTAAACTAACCCTTAATTCTATTTCCCAAATATGACCCCATAAGTACATACATCCCTTTGGCTGTTACTCTCCATGCTATACTGACATTCCAGGCCACATGTCAGGATCTTCTTTCATCTACCCCATTGTGTGTGTTTTCCTCCCTGCTCCTGGCTTCTTTTCTTCTGGAGGCTTCTCCTATACATGAACCTCTCTTCTTCAGAAGCCTGAGCACCTTAGTACCTGTTACCTTTGTCCAATGTCTTTGCCCAGTCTCAGGCCTCAGTATTTACTCAACCAATCAGAGACAATGGTTAGCAAGCTGGTATCACAACATTACTTGATGTACAGCAAGCAGGCTTCTGGGAGTAGGTTAATTAACATTTAGAATGCATAACATCACCTCATCAAAAATGTAATATGGTATTAACTTTATTTTAATCAGTAATTGTGGAGGGAAAGTGAAAATCTCTAAAACCTGTCTTTCAATGAACTTTCAATATCTCGACATCATTTTAAATCATGTGTTTATAACATTTTAGTGTAAACAAGTTATATCAGCTTCCTTATAGATTATCACAACAAACCATTTTGATATTCTCCCCTTCCTATTCTCAAGCATAATTTCATATATGTATCCTAAATTATATTCCAAGTGGTAGCACACAGGATTATTGACTTTCACATGCACAATTGTTTGAATATGCACAGTTTGTAGAACGATATCAGATTGGAGATTTCTTGAATTAAGTATTTATACTTGAATGAATCAGGAACTCTGTAAGAAAAATGTGAAAGAAATAATCACAAAGTTTTCAATGATAACCCTAAATGTATTTGCTCTTAACTTTCCAATTAACTGAGAAAGTCTATTTAAAGCAAATAAAACCAAGAAGCAAATTTTTTATGATTATAAGAAACATAATGCTAGTGAGTCTAGGACAGCCAGGGTTATACAGAGAAACCCTGTCTCTGTATAAGAAACATAATACTGTCAAGTTCTCTTGATATGCAGTGCAAACTATTAATAATTGAATTTCCAATGCATTCACCCCCTTCCCCCGCAACTGGGGTCAATTTCTTTCTCTGAAATAATGCCAGATTCACTACAGTTCTCAAAGAAATCATGGAAACTTTAGTCCAAGAAACCAAATTTCTTAATCCAATTGCTAGCAGAAGTTGGGAGTATTTTCCAAGTGGTATGAAATTTGAAGTAATGGAAGATGCAAGACTGAGGTTGCCGTGATGTGTTATGTTCCAGTTCTAGATAACCACTAAGTCCATACAGTTTGACAAGGTTAAAGTGTTTTCAAAGAGCTAAGGAAATTCATTGTATGAAGTTGTTAAGGTGAATCCTTGACTTAAATAAAGCCCCATGAGAACGTTTCACATGCAGAATCGAAGATGGTGGCAGACAGCAAGGACACATTTTGAGCACAGGAAAAATAACTACAACATCGCAGAAATATAAACAAGCTGAGCAACAACCAGAGAAGTCGAACCCATGAGGATTTACCCAGCAATCCCAGGGAATTGTGGGGGGTCCCAGGGAGGGACCTCTGGGACACAGGCTTGGGGCCCAAAGCAGAGGCCAGCGAGCATGGGGTACAGGCTCAGGGCCCAAAGTGGAGCCCAGTGGACTGGGATACAGACACGGGGACTAAAGAGGAGGCCAGTGATGTGGGGTAGAGGTCCAGGAAGCAGAGCAGAAGCCAGCATGGAGCCCAATGCAGAACAGAGTCTGGCAAAGACCCTGCCACAGAAGCAGGCCCAAGCCATGCAAATACTCAAGGAATAGCTCCAAACATCAGACAGGGGTACTCATTAGCCTCCAGAGCACCCAACTTCCATGCCATCATTCAATACAAGAGAACTGTAGGTTCACCAAGATTTTTCTCCAGCAGAGCAGCTGGGTGGGAGGCACAAGCATATCTAAGATTACCCGGAAAGGTGTTGGACATAAAGGTCCCTCTACTGGAAATACAATCACTTGGAAGAACATTGCGTTCAGACAGGGCAGAGGGCTCCTCTTCCTGCACCAGTACAGTCTCCCACAGGTCTGATCACTGCAGGATCTTGGGAGGCAGCCCAAACTGCATGATAGAGGTAACTCCCTGATACCTGACCACCCAATAGTCACATGGTCCCTGCAACACCCTAAAGAGAACTGGCAGTGCCAATGAAATATTCTAGAAGAAATCAGGAACAATCACCTTAGGGCAACCAGATGGTTAAAGGTCAGCAAAAGAACAAAACTGACAAAATTCAAGGAAATATGACTACAATGAAATTCAGCAAGGTTAACACAGCAGGCCTTGAACATCCCACCAGAGCTGAAACCTATGAAAATGATAACAAATATATACTTAGGAAAATGATGGAGTCCATACAAGAGGAAATTAAATCTCTTAAAGAATATAAAGAATCCTCAATTTTACAAATGAAAGCAATGGAGAATACCATTAGAGACCTCCAAGCCAACTCAGCCCACCATGAACCGTAAAGAGACAAGGCAATGAAAGATTTGCAGACAAAGACAAGCAAATGGGAACAGGAAATGTATAAAACGAATAAAATTGTTCAAGACTTGAAATTGGAAGTAGAAGTAATAAAGAAAAAACAAGCAGAGATAATGCTAGAGGTGAAAAATCAAGGAGAGAGAACAGCAACTACAGACATGAGTATCAAAAATAGGACAAAAGAGATAGAAGACAGAACCTCAGGCATGGAAGATTCGATTGAAGTAATCGATACATGAGCCAAAGAATAAGAGAAGTCTAAAAAAGTTTTTACCCATAACATCCAAGAAATCATGGACTCAATGAAAAGATGGAACCTGAGAATTATAGGCATGGAGGAAAGAGAAGACTCCCGACTCCAAGGTCAGGAAACATCTTCAACAAAATCATAGCAGAAAACTTCCAAAACCTAAAGGAAGAGATGCTAGTAAAATTCCAAGAGGCATACAGAATACCAAACAGATTAGATCAGAAAAGGAACTCCTCTTGCCACAAAATAATTAAAACTCCTAATGTACAGAACAAAGAATATTAAAAGCTGTAAGAGAAAAAGGTCAAGTAAAATATAATGGCAGACCCATCATATTTAACCTGATTTCTCCTCAAAAACTTTGAAAGCCAGAAGGGCCTGGGCAGATGTCCTACAAGCCCAAAGAGAACATAGGTGCCCAGCCAGACTACTATACCCAGAAAAACTCTCTATCAACATAGATGGAGAAAACAAGATATTCCAAAAAAAAAAAATAAAGTAAACATTATCTACCCACAAATCCAGCCCTCCAGAAGATACTAAAAGGAAAATTCCAACCCAGAGAACATAACTACACCGAAGAAAACAAAGGTAGAAAAATGCCACTGCAGCTAAACCAAAAGAAACACACAACCACCACCTACATCAAAATAACAGGAAATAACAACCTTTGGTCATTAATATCCATCAACATCAATGGACTCAATCCCCCAATAAAAAGACACAGGCTTACAAAACAGGTTTAAACAAGACCCATCATTTTGCTGCTGACAAGAAATGTATCTCACTAACAAAGATAGATGTTACCTCAGAGTAAGGGGCTGGAAAAAGGTATTCCAAGCAAATAGACCCAGAAAACAAGCTGGAGTAGCTCACTTAATATCAAATAAAATAGACTTTCAACTGAAGATAATCAAAAAAGACAGGGAAGGAGACTCCATACTCGTTAAAAGAGAAATTCATCAAGATGACATCTCAGTACTGAATATCTGTGCATCAAATACAAGGACACACATTTGTAAAAGAAAATCTTCTAAAGCTTAAATCATACATCAATCCCCACCCATTAGTATTGGGAGAATTCAATACCCTACTAAGAACAAAGTACAGGTCATTGAGACAGAAACCATACAGAGAAATAATGAGTCTATCAGAGGTCATGAATCAAATGGATCTAACAGATATCTACAGAACATTTTGCCCAAACACAAAAGAATACACCTTCTTCTCAGCACTACATGGAACCTTCTCCAAAATTGAACATATAGTTGGACACAAAGCATGCCTCAACAGATATAAGAAAATTAAAATAGCCCCTTGTATCTTATCAGACCACCATGGAATAAAGCTGGTCTTTAACAACAACAGAAATATCAGAAAGCCTGCACATCCATGGAAACAGAAAAAACTCTCTACTAAATGACTGCAGGGTCAGGGAAGAAATAAGAAAGGAAAACAAAGACTTCTTATAACACAATGAGAATGAAGGCATGACATACCCAAACCTATGGGACAAAATGAAAGCAGTGCTACAAGAAAAGTTCATTGCAATAAGTGCCTTCAAAAAGAAAATTTTCACAGCTCATATTAGCAAATTAACAGCAGAACTAGAAGAACTCAAAAAAAAAAAGAAGCAAACACTCTCAAGAGGAGGAGAAGGCAAAAAAATCATCAAACTTGGGGCAGAAATCAACAACTTAGAAACAAAAAGAACAATACAAACAATCAATGAAACCAAGAGTTGGCTCTTTGAGAAAATCAACAAAATAGACAGACCTTTAGCCAAATTAACTAAAAGGCAGAGGGAAAAAACTCACATCAACCAAATCAGAAATAAAAAAGGGAGAAAAAACAACAGACATTGAAGAATTCAGAGAACCTTTAGGTCCTACTTTAAAAATTTGTACTCCACCAAATTTGAAAACCTAAGAAAATGGGCAATTTTCTTGATAGATTCCACCTCCCAAAGTTAAATCAAGATCAGGTTAACAGGTTAAACATCCCTATAATGCCTAAGGAAATAGAAACAGTCATTAAAAATCTCCCAACCATAAAAAGGCCAGGGCCACATGGGTTCATAGTAGAATTCAACCAGACCTTCAAGGAAGAGCTAATACCAATACTCTTCAAACTCTTCCACAAAATAGAATCAGAAGAAACACTGCCAAACTCATTCTAAGAGGCCACAGTCACCCTGATTCCTAAACCACACAAAGACCCAGCAAAGAAAGAAAACTTCAGACCAATTTCCATCATGAACATAGTCTCAAAAACACTTAATAAAATACTGGCAAACTGAATCCAAGAACACATCAAAAGTATCATAAACCATGATCAAGTAGGCTTTATCCCAGGAATGCAGGGATGGTTCAACATATGAAAATCCATGAACGTAATTCACCACATAAACAAGCTATAAGAAAAAAACCACATGATCATTTCGCTAGATGCTGATAAAGCATTTGACAACATCTAACACCCCTTCATGTTAAAAGTGCTGGGGAGAACAGGCATATAAGGATGATACCTAGAAATAATAAAGGCGATATACAGCTAGCCAGTAGCCAACATCAAATTAAATGGAACTTAAAGCATTTCCTCTAAACTCAGAGACAAGGCAAGGATTTCCACTTTAGCCATATCTCTTCAACACAGTACTTGAACCCCTTGCTAGAGCAATAAAACAGCTAAAGGAGATCAAGGGGATACAAATTGGAAAGGAAGAAGTCAAATTATTCGTATTTGCAGATGATATGATAGTATATAAGTGACCCAAAAAATTCCACCAGAGAAATCCTACAACTGAAAAACTGCTTCAGCAAGGTGGCTGGATACAAAATTAATTTTAAAAAATCAGAATCTCTTCTTTATACAAAAGATAAATATGCTAAGATAGAATTTATGGAAACAACACCCTTCACAATAGCCACAAACAACATAAAATACCTGGGGGTAACTCTAAGCAAGTGAAAGGCCTTTATGGCTAGAACTTCAAGTCCTTGAAGAAAGAAATTGAAGAGGACATTACAAGTTTGAAAGATCTCCCATGATCATGGATAGGTAGGATCAACATAATAAAAATGGCTATCCTAACAAAAGCTATATACAGATTCAATGAAATTCCTATCAAAATACCAACAAAATTCTTTATAGACCTGGAAAAATCTCTCAACTTCATATGGAATAATAAAAAAACCCAGAGTACATAAATCAATCCTGTACAATTAAAAAACATCTGGAGGTATCACCATCCCAGATTTCAACTGTACTACCAAGCAATAGTAATAAAAACAGCATGGTACTGGTATAGAAACAGACCAGTGGATCAATGAAATTGAATTGAAGACCCAGAAAGGAACCCACACAACCTATGGTCACTTAATTTTTGACGAAGAATTCAAAACTGTACCATGGAAAAAAGGACATCATCTTCAACAAATGGTGCTGGTCTAACTGGATTTCAACATGTAAAAGAATGAATTTAGACCCGTACTTATCACCTTACACAAAACTTAAGTCCAAGTGGATCAAAGATCTCAACAAAAAGTCCAACAAACTAAATTTAATAGAAGCAAAATTGGGGGAAAAGCCTTGAACTTATTGGCACAGGTGACTACTTCCATAACAGAACATCAACAGAACATCAATAGCTCAGGCTCTAGGACCAACAATCAAGAAATGGGGACTCATGAACCTGAAAAGCTTCTGTAAGGCAATAGACACTGTCAATCACACAAAACAGCAACTACAAATTAGGAAAATGTCTTTACCAACCCCACTTCTGACAGAGGGCTAATATCCAATATTTATAAAGAACTCAGGAAATTAAACACCAAGAATCCAAATAATCCAATCAAAAAATGGGAAACAGGAGCGGTGGGGGGAGGGGGGACTATAGCCTCATCCTCCTTTTTTTCCTTTGGAGCTTCCCTTTCCCTCTCTGGGTTATGGAATTTATACCCTCTCATGAGTTCTCAGAATTAAACTATCTGCAGCTGCCACAAATCATGTTCCTGCTAGAGAATGAGACAATCATAGCTAATGGCTGAGGCCAAACTGAAGCAGCCTCACATCCCACATCTGAGATTAGAACAAAAATATATTCACAAAACATAATAGGGTTTTTATAGAAACCAAAATTCTCACTACAGTTTTATTATTTGGGTTTATTATAAAATTCTTTAAACATATTGTACATATTTAAATTGTTTAGAAAATTTATTAACATACAGCATGGAGCATTATAACATCTCTAATAAATCAAAATTTAACATTACTACCTGTTACATTTACTGCTTGAAAACTTTGTAGACAACAATTGTTGGCATTTTTCAACATTATTTTCATTTTCTGTGGCAGAGAGTTTTATTAACTATTCTTTCTTATCCTCTCACCACATTGCTTTGTCAGCTTGTTGCAATACATTTTTTATAAGTATTGCCAGAGGCCAATCTCTGTTCCTTGCCAAATTAAACTCCAAAACTATGATATTTTGCCTCATCTGAATCAAAAGTAATATTTTAATATGATGAATATTATGGTATTTTGTATCTTGTTATTTAACATAACATTCATTAATATTTCTGTATTCCTTGAAAACAGCAAAAGGGAGTTATTACATAGGTGTATGCATGACTATTAATCAATTAATACCAATATGTTAGAATAATAGTGATATATAAATAAATGTATGCCAAACATGTAATTGATGTTAAAAATAGGATGAAGTCCTCCAGTAAGACTTAGAATGTAAAGATGTTGTCTCTTCTAAGATTGTATGAGTTTAATTCCTGGTTTTGTTTTTGTTTGTTTTGCCTATTCACATAAATCTAATTACCAAGAATCTAACACTAGCAAAAATAAAAGAACAAAAAAGTAATTTGTTATGATAGGACAGTCTAAAAATTTCTTCATGAGTGTTACAGCAACTGGAATTGTTTAGGGCTTTTCCACCATGCTTACATACATAAAGGTAGAAGAATCCTGAAAGTTTTTTTGAGATTCCCTAAGTGAATAATGGGGAACTTGTACATATATAAGTACACAAATATATACATACATACCTCTTGGAAACACAGTAAAAGAAATATAGAAGAATGTAAAAAAAAAGGGAAAAGGAATATCTGCAACTCAATATGTAAAATTATCATTAAGAAAATTATATATGGGTAGATCTAAACCAGAAGTTTACAAAATATCAATACAGTATAATCAAACACAGCCGACCATCCCAATGCAGACTGTTAAGCATTCTAAAAAGAACACATGTAATTCATCATATTATTAAGTGAAAAATAGACATAAAATATTTGATTATCAAAATAGACACAAATGAAATACTCATATAAAATAAAAACCCACCCACTATAAAAATCTTTCAACAAAATATGTATGTTAGTACTCAGACATAAACTAATAAGATGAATCTATAAACTTTATTGTATGTCAGTACTTTTGCACTGTTGCAGAGTAATTTACCTCTAAAAGAAAGACAGATGTGAATCTCTGTGTTGTCATTTACTGCAAGAAAAAGCTTTTCTTTATTTTTTTAAAGATTTATTTATTTATTTTTCATATGTGGGAGCTCAATCTTCATGTACCCCTGCATGTCAGAAGAGGGCATCAGATTTCATTATAGATGGTTGTGAGCCACCAAGTGGTTGCTGGGAATTGAACTCTGGACCTCTGGAAGAGCAGACAGTGCTCTTAACCACTGAGCCATCTCTCCAGCCCTGAAAAACCTGTTCTATGGGTACAGCAACACGTCATTGTAGGTCATTTCATTGCTATGTTCATTAAGCAGAATGATAGTGATAGGTCATCCTCTAGGGTCCATGACCTATTTCATTCCAGGTCCCTAGCCTCATTAACAGTGTCAAGTGTGGTTCTATTTTATGAAGTGGGCCTTAAATACAAGAAAAATATGACTCACCACCATTCCCATAAAATTTGTGTCATTATTATATTATATTAATATGTTTTGCATGCTATTGTAGGTCTCAAGGTTTATAAATGGATAAGATGGACGAATGTTTTCTTCTATGGTAGTGTTTATAGTAAATTCCAGCACTATGAATACTAGTCAGTAGGATTAAAGATTCTAGCTTGAATTTTCCATGAAAGATTATTTAAGTTGTGTCTTTCACAAAAGGTCCTTCCTATCAGGTTGATGAGGGTAACCCAGTGTTTGTTTAGGGGATCTTTTTTCAGCAACTCAACAAGATGTAACCCCTTCCTGGCACTGTGGGAATTACTTGGTAGCATATGATGTGTAGTTGCGGTATTTTCTTCCCCATTGCATAGTAACTCCAATTAAATTCCATATTATGTATTTTAGGAAGATTCTGTAATAGTAGGTTTCCTTTGTTTTTTTTTTTTTTTTCGAAAATGTTTGTTACTTGTTCATCTGATGAGATTGCCCTTTGTCTTGTCCTCCAAGCATCTACCCATTCAACCCCCAGCCTAATATCCTTTGCATGCTTTTATGACATTATGCACTTTTATATTTCCATGTATGAATCTCTTCTTTTCCATGGCCAGTCATGACATACCCATGTCTAAACTCTGGATATTCCAAAGAGACGTCATATTCTGAAGTGTTAAACCCAGACATAAATACTAAGAATAGTAAATATTTGAAACATAAGTTTATATGGGAAAGTTGGTTTTCTTAATATTTTCTGCATGTGCATTCAAGTTTTTTTACGTGGATTTTTTATTATAATGTTTATTTATTACATCAAGTTACATCTCCATCATAGTGCCCTCCTTCCATCTTCCTCCTTCCTGCCTGTTCCACCTTCCCACCCTCTCCTCCTGCTCTCACCCATCCCATTCCTCCGATGTGGAGTGTCGATATAAATCTGGCCCTCTCAGTTCAACAGTCATATGAGGGTTAAGAGCTTTCTCTTGCACTGTGGGCTTACCTGGAAGCACTCCTATGACAAATTGTCCCATTGATAGGTAGCACAAGCCTACACTCCCACCAGCAATGGAGGAATGTTTCCCTTTCTCTACAACCTCACCAGCATGTGTTTTGATCTTGGCCGTTCTGACTGGTGTGAGATGGAATCTCAGAGTAGTCTTGAGTTGTATTTCCTTGATGATTAAGAATGTTGAGCATTTTCTCAAATGTCTCACTGCCATTAGAGATTCCTCCTTTGTGAGTTCTTGGTATAGGTCTGTTTCCCATTTTTTGATTGGATTATTTGGTTTCTTGGTGATTAATTTCTTGAGTTCTTTATAAATTATGGATATTAGCCCTCTGTCAGAAGTGGGGTTGGTAAAGTTCTTTTCCCAATCTGTAGGTTGCTCTTTTGTTCTAATGACAGTATCCTGTTGGGGTAGTGTTAAGCATTCTAAATGTTAATTAATTGGTCCTGCTTGCTGTCTGTTACTTACATTGGCTCTGATTGGTTAAATAAAATGCCGAGGCCTGAGATTGGGCAAAGACAGAGAAAGGTGGGACTTCCTGTGATTAGAGCAGGAAGCCTGCACTTTAGACCGAGGATTAATGCATTCCAGCCAGCAGCAGGAAGAAGAAGCATTCCAGCCAGGAGCAGCAGGAAGAAAGACACACGCTATGGGTTAGGAAAACGAACCTCATTCCACATGGCCAGGAACATCGGCATGGCATGGAAAATGGCAGTCCAAGGGGACATATGTATATATGGGGTCATATTTGGGTAATAGAATTAAGAGCTAGCTTAGATGGGCCAGGAATGCACAACTCAGGCCAAAGCTTGTTAAAATCCATGCGGTCTCTGTGTGTACTCATTTATAATGTTCACTTAATGGCAGAATAAGGATTAAAGGCTGCCATACAAATTAACAATAATCTAAATACTGGTTAAACAATTTAATTAATTATTTCTACAAGTGGCACCCAATGTAGTTTAATTAGTTTTTTTTTTTACAGTATCCTTTGCCTTGCACAAGCTTTTCAGTTTCATTAAGTGCCATTTATTGATTGTTTGTCTGAGCTATTGGTGTTCTGTTCAGGAAGTTGTTAACCACTATGGAAATCAGTCTGGCCATATCTTAGAAAACTTGGAATAACCCTACCTCAAGACCCAGCCATACAACTTCTGGGTATCCACCCAAACGATTCTTCACCAAACCTTAAGAACATATTCTCATCTGTGTTCATAGCAGCCTTATTTGCAATAGCTAGAAACTGGAAACAATCCAGTTTTCCCTCAACTGACAAAATAATAAAAATTGTGATACGCCTACACAATGGAATACTACTCAGATATCAGAAACAAGGAAATCATGCAATTCATAGCCAAGTGGATGGAACTAGAAAAGCTCATCCTGACTGAGCTAACCCAGACTCAGAAAGATGCACATGGCATCCACTCACTTATAATTGGATTTTAGTTATATAGTACAGGATGACTATCCTACAACCAACACACCAAAAGGATCTGGAACATAGACTTTGTTACCTATTAATGGGACAATTTTTCCTAGTGGTGCTACTATGTAGGCCCCCAGTGCAAGAGGAAACTCTTAGTCCTCATATGACTGTTGAACTGAGAGGGGTTGATATGCAGGGACACTCCATATCGGGGGAGTGGGATGGGTGGGAGAGAGAGGAGAGGGTGTGAGGGTGGAACCGGGAAAGGTGGGAAGAGGGCACTATGATGGAGATATAACTTGAAGTAAAACATAAACATTAAAAATACAAATAAATAAATAAATAAGTTATAGCCAGGCAGGATGCCTCAAGAACTAAAACTGCTGCTTTGCAATCCTGATAACTTAAGTATGAGCCATGAATCACAAGGTGGAGCATAAGAAATGACACCTGGAGTTGAGCTTCTGACTATCCCATGAAAGTCATGGACATGTAATATACTCAAATACATACAACATACATACGCATCAGCAATAGCAATACAAATAAATTTACTGTAGTTCAAGCTAGGTATAATATTGGTAGTAATGCATATATAAAATAAAACTTAATATCAATAATAATTATGCTCACACATTTGCATATGCATATGTCTGTCTGTAGTCTATGTAGTGTATGCATATTTATGTGAGCATAGATAACACAGAAGGATCTCTGCCCTATACCCACTATTTTAGACAGGATCTCTTACTGAAGGAGCTCAATGTTTTTCAGTTAGAATGGCTCTAGAGAAAAACCTACTAAGTTTTCTTAGTTTCCCACAGTGCTGGTATGACAGATATGTTCCTCCTTGTCTGGCTTTTTAATGTGAGGCTTCAGGTTCTAAACATAAGTCCTCATGCTTGTATAGTAAATACTCTTAACCAATGATCCATGTCACCATGCCCAAATATGGCATTCTTAAAAGGAAATATGGTAGTATATAATCATATAATATATACTGTAACCTATAGCATGAAAAATAGGTTGTAAGCATAAGGAAAGCCATGAAATATGAGGAAAATTTAAACTTCTGAAATATATGGATTAATTTTGCTTTGATATTTATTAATGAATATGAAACATTGTGGAATTATATACTGGACAATATTGCATTTTTTGTTTTTTTGTTAATTTCATTTTATGTTAGTATTTTTCAGTTTGATTTACTAAATTGTTTAAGCTTCATCTTAGGCTTTTGTTTACATGAGTGAGAATATAAAAATGTTTGATGTGATACATAAAGGCCAGGTATATGTAGGTATTAACTAGTAATAAAAGCTTAGTAAGTGATTATGTAAATGACATTTATATGTATTTATAAGTAATAATTGAATACATACACTTTTCTAATGACATGTCATTAAAGCCAATGCTTCTATTACCAAGGAATGTAAATTTTGAAAATGATAATTTATTCTATTCAATTTGTATACACAATACATCTTTCTTCCATCATTTTATTCCAGTGTTCTCAGTCTACCAGAATTTTGATATCAAAGCACTCTTCACTAATGACCACACCTTTTATCTAACATCACTAAACATTCTTTGACCTTCCCATGAGTATCATAGACATATAATACACACACAAACACACACAACATAAACACGCATCAGCAATAATAATATAAATAAATGTGTTGTAGGTCAAACTAGCTATAATAGTGGTAGCAATGCATATATAAAATAAAGATAGCTTTTCTCAGTGAGCATCTCATGTGAATCTCAGGACCAGTTCGATGCTAGTAATGTTTAAATAACATTTCCATCAAAAATAATTTCATTTTAAAATAATTTAATTAATGTTTTGTTAAATAATAAAGAAAGCTGATGACTTTATGACTAGGAAAAAAGTTAAAATGATTATTCTTTTAGGAAAAATATCAAATATTGTTTTTATGTTTAGAGCAAGAAATTTATGAAAATAATAATAGTAATATATATTCTTCACAAATCACTTATTATCAGAAAAGTAGAAAAATGTCATAGGACACCCAATATGAAGAAAACAATGCATATGTAATAAAATTGGCTGGAATGCAAAATGAAATTTTGGATAAAAGAAGATGACAATAAATCACTTTACTTTGTTGTCATAATTCCATTGACAACATTTCCTCAATTCTCTTCATCAAAGTTATTTCCAAAATTAGATGTTATTGCTATTGACTTTGTTTAAATTGCTTGAGGTGGAAAGTGGGTGCCTATTGCTGAAGACAACATGCACTACACCTAGAGGGCTTAGAGACCCTTAACCTGGAACTGGTCTAAAAGCTCCCTTAGGACAAGCTTTCATAGTCTCAGAAGGTATCATGAAAGGGTCCACAGAGGAAAACAACCAACAGTCCTTTCTGGCAATGATTCCTATGGGACATAACAATGACCACCATTTGTACCAGTGTTGAACAAGCATATTATGCAGTCAGGTCTCCATTGTAGTTAAAAGCATTTGCAGATGCTTAGGTATTTACCATTTTCCTCTGGTAGTGTACAATTTGCATTTAGTACCATAAGCAGTAGTCAGTAGAGATGAAGGATGAAGGCTATAGTTAGGCACCAGCTTAACTTTTCCATGTTGAATGAGTTAAGTAGCTGTTTCTTTCAGCAGTAGGGCCATTCCATCAGTTTGTGAAGTACAATAAATAGACTTAGGATTAACCTGAGTTGTTTAGGTGTTTCTAAGTAAACTTTTTGGCCAACAACTCAATTTGATGCAACCTCTTTCTAGCATAGGAGGTTTCACATGATTTTAATAAATGTTGTTTTGGGGATTTGCCTCCCTTGCTGTTTGGTGACTGAATTTAGATTTCTTTCCTATATGTATATATTGTAAAAAGATTATACCATAGTAGGTTTCCATTTGATCCCCCAATTTGCCTTAAAGGCTAATTGTCTCTTTCCACATTCCCTTCCTTGCCTAACTTTTCATCCCACAACTGATTTAGTCCTCCTATTCCCGTATGCTCCCAGTCTCTCCATAACTACATATTCTATTTTCTCCCCTTCAATGAGAGACCTCCTCAACACCTAGTTTCTTACTCCATAACTAACCTCAATGGTTATATAGATTGTAGTATGTCTATCAAAGACTTAAAGGTAACATACACATATAAAAGTATATATGCCACAATTGTCTTTTGGGGTGTGGTATATACACTCAGGATGATTATTTATAGTTCTATTCATTTACCTGCAAATTTCATATTTTTCATTTTAAAGCTGAATAATTTTCTATTGTGGAAATGTAGAATATTTTCTAAGCCATTTATTTTTTATGAATATCTAACCTATTTCCAAATTCTAGCTATTATGAACAGAGCTGCAATGAACCTGGTAGAGAAACTGTCTATGTGTAATAAAATGTAGTTTGTTGGCTATATGCCCAAGAGTGGTATATTTGGATCTTGATTCATAGATTCCTGAGGAACTGCCTCACTAATACCCATTGTGGTTATTCAAATTTGCCCTCCCAATAGCAACAGCTGAGTGATCCTCTTTCTGCACATCTTCACAAGCATCAACTGTCATCTATTTTATTGATAATGACCATTCTGATAGGTCTAGGGTTAAGTATTAAACTAGTCTGATTTACATTTTTCCCATAACTAAGGATATTGAACTTTCTTTCATGATTAAGAATGCTGAACATTTCTTTTTTAAATAAATTTATTCATTTTTTATACTTTATTTTTTTATTTCTTCAAGTTACATCTCAGTTACAATCCCTTCCCTACTCCCCCTTCCTGTCCCACCCTTCCACCCTCTTCCCCTCAACAGATCCCCCTTTCAGTCCAACACATGGTTCCTTCTCTTATAACAGTAAATACTATACAAAACAACATAAATAAATATGCCATATTTATGAGAGTTAAATGGCCCAGAATATATTCCCAATGTCCAGTCCATACATATTTAGCACCTGATTTTAACATTCTACCATCTAACCATCTCCATGAGTTTAAAGTTCTATATCTGACTCAGCTTTCATACTAACTTGCATCACAATTTAAAAAACATCTTCTTAGATCCAGAACACCCTCTTGGTTCCTAAACAACTCAAAATTTAACTATGAGACTCTAGCTATCTATTCTTCAACCACCTTAGAGACCTGAGAGGGATAAATATATCTGATTATGTAGGAAGTGCAGGGCCTGTATCATCCAAAACTAAGAAATGACATATCAGTGTCTGCCTGGACAGTTCCCGTTTTCTCTCCATATGTTACAGCATCAATCTTCAGCATTTTGGTCTCGTTTCTCTGACAGACATTGATTGTAGAGCAGGAATTATGAAGGACTTAACTACCCTGTCTTGGCAGAGCTAGGTTGTCGACTTCCCTGCTACCAAGTTTTGTCCTTTTTGGACAGCAGTCTGTCTACAGTTGAAGCAAGGGGTTTTTCATGCCAAGAGATAGGCTTGCCACTAATTCAACCATCTCACACTGGAGATTCTTAGATGCTTATCTTCTACTTGGAGTAGATTAGGGGGTGCTGTCAGGAGCTGATATGTCTCAATATCAAAAAAATCTCAATTTAAGAAAACATCTTTGAATGCCATATTCTGCACATGTCTTGGGGTTTTTGAAGATGCCCTATCTATCTCTTGTATTTAGATAAGCAAAAGTTGCTTGTCTCTTAACAACTTGATTTCTGAGTAGCTTAGAGAATATCTGTGATAGACTGTCATAGTAGCTAACAAAATGACATGCTTGCATGACTAGGAGTTTGTATTTCTTAACTATCCTAAATGGTTTATTATGGTTGGTATCAAGAAGCCAGAGCTTCACATTGCATTTTTAAATATAACTAGGTACAATACCTTTATAAAATGTTACCCTTAATTTTGTATCAATATACAAAGATCAATAACAATGTGGCCAAATATACTCATAATTTTGTTTCAATATACAAAGATCAATGCCTATGTAGCCCAATACAATCTTAATATTACGTCAATATACAAGGGTCAATACTATTGTGGCTAACTATAATCTTAATTTTGTATGAATACACAAAGATCAATACCGATGTAGTCCAATACAATCTTAATTTTGCACAATATACAATGGTCAATACCACTTTAGCCAAATATAATACCAATTTTGTATCAATATACAAAGGTATAAGGGCATATTCAATAATCTGTCCCTTCTTCTTGGTCCTTCTCATACTATGTCTATGTCCCATTTTTCCCAAGTCTGTGCACTCCTACATAGGAGAGAAAGAAGGATACAGAAAAGAAAAAGAAGGAGGTCCCTGGGTATAACCTCCAAAACCCATTTAACAAGACCATTTAACAGCTTGTAGTCTCTTCCCCTAAATAACAAAGTTTTCTGTTATACATCAAATAACCAAAAATGGGGGGGTGGGGGTGGGAGAAACACCCTCCCCACCCTCTGGGCATGGGACATCGCTCTCTTAAAATGACTTCCTTCTGATTTGGGTCATAGTAAACCTGTTTGGGGCCCACACCAGAATGGAAAAATGGTTAAAAATGCTAATACAATCCTCTTATGTTCAGTCCTTTTGTGCTCAGCTGTTTAGATGTCCTAAGAAGTTTGTAAACAGAAGCTGATCTCCCAGGCTTTACTGAATTTCTGGCTGGGGCAGTGTGTGGAACTGAATGATCTTAGTGATTTTGAGTTGTTGTGGTTGTAGACTTTTGATGGAAACAGCTATTGAGGAAGTCTGCAAGGCTGGATCATCTGGGCCACTCGTCTTCTTTGGTGTCTGATTCTGTTTTCTGTTGAGGTTTCCGTTGTCAGGTTGTCCCTGGATTCCTTGAATGGATGTTTTAAATCTCCTGGAAAGATTAGAACAGAGCCCTGCCCTAATCCTTACTCTGGGACAATTACCTTTTTTTTTTTCTGGGGGGGTCAGGTAATATTTCTCCTGAAGCAAATTTGTTTTTTTGACAATATATAAAATATTATCTATCAATCTGGAATAAAGAAGAAATTATTTTGTTATTTTGGAACTAAACAAGCCTTAGTGTATATATTTTGAGATCTCAAAGGACAATTGTTTGTATTGAGTAAACCTTTTGTAAGTAGCTTTTAAACTTAAGTCCTTCCAAATCCTATGTGTCTGTCTCTGCATTCTAATTATTGGGATCAAAGACCTGTGTTTCCCATCTGAAGGGATTAAAGATGTGCTCCACCACTCCTGGATCGGAATTTTTCTCTATTTAGAGTTTGTTTTGTATCAGGCTGACCTTGAGCTCTGAGATCTGCCTGTTTCTGTCTCTAGTGTGTTGGGAGTAAGGGTGTACTCTTCTTGAAAGATGGGATTAAGGGTGTGCACCATCACCACCCTGTTTCTTGTAACTCTAGAATTTATAAGACAACTAACTCTATAGTGCTCCTCCCGTCTCTGCTGAAGTTAAAGGCATGGGCTAATACCATGCATTTCATGTATTTTACCTTAGCTCAAAGTTTTTTCAACTCTTCGAAGTTTATAAAACCAGGTTGAACGGCTGTAACCTTTATTTTATTAACAGTGTTTTAAACCTGTTACCTGCTTTTTTTAAATTAATAAATTTATTTGTTTGTTGCTTCAGGTTACATCTCCACCATATTGTCCTCTTTCCCCCATTCCCAGCCCCACCCTCCCATCCTCTACCCCCTAATCCTCCCCTCTTGTTCCTCTGGGGTGGAGTGTCCCTACATAGCAGTCCCTTGCCACAGTTCAGGAGTCATATGAGGGCCAAGAGCCTCTTCATACACTGGGGACCTACGAGGCTGTACAGCCAGTGAAAGGTGTCTCCTTGCTAGGAAGGAAAAACTAAAAAACAGATCAACAAACACACAAACTCACAAAAACAAACAACAGAAACAAAAAAAGAAAGGAAAAAGAAAATAAAGTCTATGTCCATGTTCCCTTTGGTATGTTGGTTGTAGTACAGTTATCCTGTACTATAGAGCTAAAATCCTACTATAAGTGAATAGATGCCATGTGCATCCTTCTGAGTCTGGGTTAGCTCACTCAGGATGAGCTTCTCTAGTTCCATCCATTTGGTTGCAAATTGCATAATTTCATTGTTTCTGATAGCTGAGTAATATTCCATTGTATAGATGTACCACAGTTTTTTAATCCATTCTTCAGTTGAGGGACATCTGGGTTGTTTCCAGTTTCTAGCTATTACAAATAAGGCTGCTACGAACATAGATGAGGAGACTTCCCTATGACTATGTGAGGAATCATTTGGGTGTATACCCAGAAGTGGTATGGCTTGGTCCTGAGGCAAAGCTATTCCAAGATTTCTAAGATATCGCCATACTGACCTCCATAGTGGTTGCACAAGCCTGCACTCCCACGAGCAATGGAGGAGTGTTCCCCTTTCTCCACACCCTCGTCAGCATGTGCTGTCATTTGAGCTCTTGATCTTAGCCATTCTGACAGGTGTGAGATAGAATCTCAGAGTCATCTTGAATTGCATTTCTCTGATGATTAAGGATGTGGAGCATTTCTTCAGGTGTCTTTCAGCCATTAGGGATTCCTCCTTTGTGAATTCTCTACTTAGCTCCGTCTCCCATTTTTTGATTGGAATATTTGGTTTCTTGGCATTTAGATTCTTGAGTTCTTTGTAGATTTTAGATAATAGCCCTCTATCAGATATGGGGTTGGTGAAGATTTTCTCCCATTCTGTTGGTTGCCGTTTTGTTCGAATGACAGTGTCTTTTGCCTTACAGAAGCTTTTCAGTTTCATGAGGTCCTGTTTATTGATTGTTGGTCTCAGGTCCAGAGCTGTTAGTATTCTGTTCAGGAAATTGTCACCTGTGCCAATGAGTTCGAGGGTTTCTCCTAATTTTTCTTCTAGTAGATTTAGTGTGACGGGACTTATGTTAAGGTCTTTGATCCACTTGGATTTAAGTTTTGGACAAGGTGAAAATTAGGGGTCTAATTTCATTCTTTTGAAAGTGGACATCCGGTTGGATCAGCACCATTTGTTGAAGATGCTGTCCTTCTTCCATTGTGCCATTTTGGCTTCCTTTCAAAGATTAGTTGGCCATAGGTGTGTAGGTCCATTTTTGGGTTTTCAATTCGATTCCATTGATCTACTGGTCTGTTTCTATACCAATACCATGTTGTTTATACAACTATTGCTCTGTAGTACAGATTGAAATCTGGAATGGTGATACCTCCAGATTCTTTTTTATTGTACAGGATTGATTTAGCTATTCTAGGCTTTTTGTTTTTCCTTATGAAATTGAGAATAGCTCTTTCCAGGTCTATAAAGAATTGTGTTGGTATTTTGATAGGAATTGCATTGAATCTATATATTGCTTTTGGTAGGATAGCCATTTTTATTATGTTGTTCCTACCAATACATGAGCATGGGAGATCTTTCCATCTTCTAAATGCTTCTTCCATTTCTTTCTTCAGGGGCTTGAAGTTCTTGTTGTATAGGCCCTTTACTTGCTTGGTTAGAGTTACCCCCATGTATTTTATATTGTTTGTGGCTATGGTGAAGGGGTTTGTTTCCCTTAATTCTTTCTCAGTCCATTTGTTTTTTGTATATAGAAGGGCTTCTGACTTTTTTCAGTTAATTTTGTATCCAGCCACATTACTGAAGGTGTTTATCAGCTGTAAGAGTTCTCTGGTGGAATTTTTGGGGTCACTTATGTATACTATCATATCGTCTGCAAATAGGGATATTTTGATTTCCTCATTTCCAATTTGTATCCCCTTGATGTCTTTTCGTTGTCTTATTGCTCTAGCAAGAACTTCAAGTACTATATTGAAGAGATATGGTGAAAGTGGGCATCCTTGTCTTGTCCCTGAGTTTAGAGGAAATGCTTCAAGTTTCTCTCCATTTAACTTGATGCTAGCCACCGGCTTGCTGTATATTGCCTTTATTATTTCTAAGTACAGTCCTTGTACGCCCGTTCTCTCCAGAACTTTTAGCAAATTGGTGTTGGATTTTGTCAAATGCTTTTTCTGCATCTAGTGAGATATTCATGTGGTTTTTTCTTTCATCTTGTTTATATGGTGAATTACGTTGATAGACTTTCATATGTTGAACCATCCCTGCATTCCTGGGATGAAGCTTACTTGACCATGATACTTTTGATTTGTTCTTGAATTTGATTTGCTAGTATTTTATTAAGTATTTTTGCGTCTATGTTCATGAGGGAGATTGGTCTGAAGTTCTCTTTCTTTGTTGGGTCTTTGTGTGGTTTAGGAATCAGAGTGACTGTGGCCTCATAGAATGAGTTTGGCAATGTTCTTTCTGATTCTATTTGGTGGAAGAGTTTGAAGAGTATTGGTGTTAGCTCCTTTTTGAAGGTCTGGTAGAATTCCATGCTAAAGCCATCTGGCCCTGGGCTTTTTTTTGGTTGGGAGATTTTTTAATGACTGTTTCTATTTCCTTAGGGGTCATAGAGCTGTTTAATCTGTTAATCTGATCTTGATTTAGTTTTGGTAGGTGGAATCTATCGAGGAAATTGTCCATTTCGTTTAGGTTTTCAAATTTGGTGGAATATACATTTTTAAAGTAGGACCCAAATATTGTCTGGTACTCCTCAATGTCTGTTGTTATTTATCCCTTTTCATTTCTGATATTTTTGATTTGAGTTCTTTCCCTCTGCCTATTAGTCGATTTGGCTAGGTGTCTGTCTATTTTGTTGATTTTCTCGAAGAACCAACTCTTTGTTTCATTGATTCTTTGTATAGTTCTTTTTGTTTCTAAGTTGTTGATTTCATCCCTAAATTTGATGATTTCCTGCCTTCTGCTCCTCTTGGGAGTGTTTGCTTCTTTTTTTTTCCAATTCACCCAGTTTAGCTGTTAATTCACTAATATGAGCTGTCACAATTTTCTTTTTGAAGGCACTTAGTGCTATGAACGTTCCTCGTAGCACAGCTTTCATTGTATCCCATAGGTTTGGGTATATTGTGCCTTCATTGTGGTTGAATTTTAAGAAGTCTTTGATTTCCTTCTTTATTTTTCTCTGACTCAGTAGTCATCCAGTAAGGAGTTGTTCAATTTCCATGTGTGTGTAGGTTTCTTTCTATTTCTTTGCTATTGAAGACCAGCTTTATTCCTTGGTGGTCTGATAAGATACAGGTGTTATTTCAATTTTCTTGTATCTGTTGAGACTATCTTTGTGTCCGTCTATGCTGTCCATTTTGGAAAAGGTTCTATGAGGTGCTGAGAAGAAGGTGTATTCCTTTGTGTTTGGGTGAAACATTCTGTAGTTATCTGTTAGGTCCATTTGGTTCATGATCTCTGTTAGACTCAATATTTCTCTGTTTGGCTTCTGTCTTATTGATCGGTCCATTGTTGTGAGTGGGGTGTTGAAGTCTCCCACTACTAATGTGTTGTGATCGACATGAGATTTAAGTTTTAGAAGTGTTTCTTTTACAAATGTAGGTGCCTTTGTATTTGGGGCATAGATGTTCAATATTGAGATGTCCTCTTGATGAATATTCCCTTTAATGAGTATATAATGCCCTTCTCTGTCTTTTTTCAATAACTTCATTTGGAAGTCTGTTTTGTTTGATATTAGGATGGCTACTCCAGGTTGCTTCCTGGGTCCATTTGCTTGAAAAACCTTTTCCCAGTCCTTTACTCTGAGATAGTGTCTGTCTTTGAGAGTGAGATGTGTTTCTTGTATGCAGCTAAAAGACGGGTCTTGCTTATGGATCCAATCTGTAAGCCTGTGTCTTTTTGTTGGGGAGTTGAGTCCATTGATGTTGATGGATATTAGTGACCTGTGGTTGTTATTTCCCATTAGTTTGGTACAGGTGATCGTCCTGTGCCTTTTTTGGTTTAGTTGCTGAGGGGTTTTCTATTTCCTCTGTTTTCTTGGGTGTAGCTTTCTTCTCTGGGTTGGAATTTTCCTTCTAGGATTTTCTGTAGGGCTGGGTTTGTGGGTAGATAATGTTTTAATTTGATTTTGTCATGGCATATCTTGTTTTCTCCATCTATGTTGATAGAGAGTTTTGCTGGGTATAGTAGTCTGGCGGGGCACCTATGTTCTCTCGGGACTTGCAGGACATCTGTCCAGGCCCTTCTAGCTTTTAAAGTTTCTGAGGAGAATTCAGGTGTGATTCTTCTGATGGGTCTGCCATTGTATGTGACTTGGCCTTTTTCTCTTACAGCTTTTAATATTCTTTCTTTGTTCTGTACATTTGGTGCTTCAATTATTATGTGGTGAGAGGAATTTCTTTTCTGATCTAATCTGTTTGGTGTTCTGTAAGCCTTTTGGATTTTTTTTTTTTAAAGATTTATTTTATTTATTGCATATGTGTGCTCTATCTGCCTGTACACCTGCATTCCAGAAGAGGGCACCAGATCACCTTGTGGATGGTTGTGAGCCACCATGTGGTTGCTGGGAATTGAACTCAGGACCTTTGGAAGAGCACTAGGCAGTGCTCTTAACCGCTGAGCCATCTCTCCAGACCCAGCCTCTTGGATTTTTATTGGCATCTCTTTTTTCAGGTTTGGGAAGTTTTCTTTTATGCTTTTTTTCCTTTATTTTTTATTTCTTCAAGTTACATCTCAATCACAGTCCCTCCCTATTCCCCCCTCCAGTCCTACCCTCCCACCCTCAACCCCCCCATCCTCTTCCCTTTTTTGTAAGTTTAAGGTATATCTTATTTCCCCATACAGTTTCACCTTTCAGTCCAATGAATACCTCTTTCTCTTATAATAATGAATACAATACAAAACAACAGAGGTAATTAGGCCACAGTTATGAGGGTTATATGGCTTAACGTACATTCCCAATGTCCAATCCATACGTATTTGGTACTTGACTTTAACATTCTACTATCTAACCATCTCCATGAGTTTAAAGTTCTATATCTAACTCAACATTCATACTAACTTGCAACACAATTTTAAAAGTATCTTCTTAGAAATATAACACTCTCTTGACTCCTAAACAACTCAAAATTTAATTATGAGACTCTAGCTATCTGTTCTTCAACCACCTCTGAGACCTGAGAGGGATAAATATATCTGATTTTATAGGAAGTACAAGGCCTGCAGCTTCCAAAACTAAGAAATGACATACCTGTGGCTGTCCGGACAGGTCTCTCCATACATTACAGCATCGATCTTCAATTGTTTGGCCCTGTTTCTCTGACAGACATTGATTGTAGAGCAGGGGTTATGAAGGACTTACCTATCCTGTCTTGGCAGAGCTAGGCTGTCGACTTACCTGCTTCCAAGTTTTGTCCTTTTTGGACAGCATTCTGTCTACATTTGGAGCAAGGGGCTTTTCCTACCAAGAGATAGGCTTGTCACTAATTCAATCATCTCCCACTGGAGATTCTTCGAAGCTCATCTTCTACTTGGGGTAGAATAGGGGGTGCTGTCAGGAGTTGATATGTCTTGATATAAAAAAATCTAAAGTTATGAAAACATCTTTGAATGCTACATTCTGCAGATCTCTTGAGATTTTTGAAGAGGCCCTATCTATCTCTTATATTAGGGTAAGCAGATGTTGCTTGTCTCTTAGCAGCTTTATTTCTGATTAGCTTAGAAAATAACTATAGTAGGCTGGCATAGTACCTAACAGAATGACAGGCTTGCATAACTATTAGTTTACATTTCTCAATTATCCTAAACAGTTTATGACAATTAATACTAAAAGGCCGAAACATCACATTTCATTTTTTTTATTTACCTCCTAACCCTTCCATCCTATTTCTTTGGGGTGGGGTGTCCTTATGTAACAGTCCCTCATCTCAGTTGAGATTTTTTTTGAAGATGTTTCCTGGACCTTGGAGTCGGGAGTCTTCTCTTTCCTCTATGCCTATAATTCTTAGGTTCCATCTTTTCATTGAGTCCTTGATTTCTTGGATGTTGTGGGTGAGAGATTTTTTTAGCCTTCTCATTTTCTTTGGATGTTTTACTGATTTCTTCCATCGAATCTTCCATGCCTGAGATCCTGTCTTCCATCTCTTGCCTCCTTTTTTCATACTCACATCCGTAGTTCTTGTTCTCTTCCTTTGATTCTCCATTTCCTCTTTTAACTCTGACTGTGTTTTCCTTATTGTTTCCATTTCTATTTTCTTGTCTTGAATGGTATTGTTCATTTTGTACATTTCCTTCTCCAGTTTGCTTGTTTTTGCCTGGAAATCCTTCATTGCTCTGTTCTTTTCCTGTTCAAGCTGAGTCACCTTGGCTTACAGCTCTTTAATGGTGTTATTCATTGTTTTGACTTGTAAAATTGTGGCTTCTTTGAATTCCTTCATAGATTTAAGTTCTTCTTGAAGGGACTCTATCACTTTCCACAATGTAGAATTGTTATCGTTTTCATGCGTTTCTGCTATTATGAGGTCATCCAAATTGGATGAGCTAGGATAGTTCTGCGTTGTTGGAGTCATATTTCCTTGATTTCTGTTTTTTCTTGGACCTTTGGCCACTTGGATGTGTTTAGCTCTCTGCTGTCATCGTCTTCTGGGCTTGGATCCACAGGGGATGCTTTGGTGTAGCAGTCGAATTGCTTGGTTATCTTTTGTTCCTTACAGGGGGATCTCAGTGTCACTATGTTTCTAATAGCCTGAAACACTGTGAGCTGGTGTAGCCTATTCCCAGGTAATGAGGAATGGTCTGGGATTGTTTCTCTGCTCCCAAGTCAGACTTCTCTATGTTGCACACTGACTGATCAGCCTGTAGTGGTTCTGATGGTATGGACCTGTTTGTCCAGGCACAGATTCTGTGGACTCTGGTTGTCCCCAAGGAGACTGACAGGGCCTGGCTCCATGCCTAATATGTCTGGGTTTTCCAGAATATAGCTGTAGTCCCTGGGCTTCTGGCTTCCACGTTTTTGGAGCCCTCAGCCTCTGTGTGCCTCCGCTGCTAGCTCTGCCTCTGTGCACCTCTGTGCACATCCAGCCCTTCTACTTCACTGTGCGGGCTTCCTTCCAGCTCCTTCTCTGTGGGCTTGCGCCTCTGCCCTGCCCCCCTGTGCGGTCTTCTGCCCGGCTCCTTAGCTGCGGCACACATGGCTGCAGACCTCCTGCCATGCGCCCTGCTTCTGCCTTGCTAAGACTTCAACTAGCCTGCAAAGTTTCCTAAATAACTATAAGGTCCGCCTGGGATGTGGGGAGCCTAGTAGGCTGGTGAGTGATCCCCCTGTGGGGTCTGATTCTGCATGCTGTGTATTAGAGTCGATCTTACCTGGCGCCTCTCCAAATGAGTTCCCGAGTCCCGGATTTAGCGGCTTCTGTGTCTGGGAGAGATGGGGGGAGACCCTTGCCCTGGGACTTTTAACAGTCCCATGGGAGCTGGGTGTGTTCCCAGTGGGTCTAGTCCCTCTGGTTTTTGCACAGTGTCCAATAACTCTGTGCTTTTTATGGCTCTTTTCCCCACATTCAAAATGCATCTGTGCGGGCCACTGCCATCTTGGATCCCCCGCTGAACATTTCTTTAACTGTTTCCCTGTGATTACGTTTCATCTTTTGATAACTCTGTTTAATTTTGTTACCCATTTTTAACTGGATTATTTGTTTTTGTTTTGCTTGATGACCAGTATTTTTAGTGATGTATTTTAGAGATTAACTCTCTATTGGATGTGATCTCAATTTCATAACCAATTACATATCCAGTATTTTCAATTCTGTAGCTTCCTGCTTTGAATGACAATGTTCTTTGATATTCAGAAGCTTTTCAGTTTCATGTGGTTCCATTTATTTCTTGATCTTAATTTCTGTTCTACTTGTGTCCCGGTCAGAAAATCTCTTCCTATGCCAATGAGTTCCATACTATTTCCCCACTTTCTCTTCTTCAGATTTAGTATATTTGGCCTTATGTTGAGATATTTGATCAATTTGGAGCTGACTTTTGTGCAGCATGATGAATATAGATCTACTTATAATCTACCACATGCATCCATCCAGTTTTTAGCAGCACCATTTGATGAAGATGCTATCCTTTTTTTTTTTTTTCAGTGTGCATTTCTGGCACCTTTATTAAAAAGTTATGTGTCTATAAGTGTGTGGATTTTTGTCTGCGTCTTCAAGTAAATCCCATTGGCCTACATGTTTTTTTTTTTTTTTTTTTTTGTACTAAACCATGCTGTTTTTATGGCTAAACCTCTGTAGTATAACTTGGCATCTTGCATCCTGAAATTTACTTGAGGAGAAAACACTGTGGGCTCCCATTTGGTGAAAATAGGTTTCTGGGTAACATATGCGGGCTTAAAGAAGAAAGGTGAGAACCTTCATTTGGTACATAAACCTGTGAAGCCTGGGTCCTGGAACTGAATTGTAGAAGAGAAGCATGCTTAGTGTAAGTGGCCACTCAGGCTGGGTATCTAGATCATGGTTACCTGGCAGTGTTATGCCTGTTCTTGATTGTTGTGCTTCTGGGAATTGCTAGGATAATTTCTAGCAATAGTTTTCAAATTAATATGTTTACTCCTTCGTAATTTTAGCTTTATTCCTACAAATAACCTTGTGTATAGCTTATATAAACTATTTTATTATCCTTGTACTATTTTTCCTTATACTAATACTGATGTTCAGATAAAACAAAGATTACTTTCTGAGAAATAAATTCAAGTTTATTTCTTCCTTCTCATTTTTATTAGTTCTTAGACAATTTCATACTGTATATTTGATCTTATTCACCATCAAAATCTACTCCTCTCATAACCATCTTTTTTCCTACCTACTTAAATTTGTACCCTCTTTTTTCTTGTTTGTTTGTTTGGCTTGTTTTATGCTCAAATAGCACATTTGATGCTGACTATGAACTATTGGATATGTGGCCTTCCACTGGAACATAGTTAGCCTACCAGGGATCATGACTTTAGAAAGAAAATAACTGACTCACTCTTTCCCAGTAGCTACCAATTGAGTCCTCTTAAGTCTCATTTTTACTTTCACTTCCACTGCACTAAAACGCCACACCTTGACTGTCCTTTCATGTATCATACTACTTATCTGTTTCTTCTGACTCTTAGAACTCTTAAAGAGACAATTGTTTTGAACAATCTTAATTTTCGAATCAATACTTTATATGCCTGTGTGTGTGATCTGATTTGGTCACATTTCCTATAGCATATGTGCAATCAGAGAACAATGTTTTGGAGTCAGTTCTCTCCTTACAACTTTATACAGGCACCAAAATCAAGCTGGAAAACTCTTGGCACTATTTACTTGCTGACCTATCCCAACAGATTCTAGTAGCTATCGTGTAGTTAATCTTGTATCAAACTTTGTCCCTTTAGCCCAACTCACAGCTTTTTATTCTAATTTCAATTTTGAGTATCTGTTTTGATGCATCATATATGGAGTACAAGATATAATGTAAATAAATAAAAGTGACCATATGAAGATAAATGGCCAAAAACACTAAAGAAGAGAAAAGCACATTACATCCCTAGACTCAGGAGTACTGCACCCTGTTGGGATAACTGTCATCAAGAAAAACAAATCTTTTCACTCTATTAGTATTCACCATTGGATAGTATGGTCCCATGAGTCATTACACTAATATCTATTTTCCTACACTTAAATTGTACAAGTAAACCTCCAAGGAGCACATATTTTTGTAAATCTTTAAAATAATATAAAACAAAGGGCAGAACTTTTTCTAGGCTGTTTAAAATTCCAGATGAAAAGTGATATATCTGTCTAGTTAACACAGTTCTGCTCTATATCTTTAGTTAACATTTTCAAACTACTTCCAAGTTCATAGCTTGCACCTGCAAGTAAATCACACGGTTACTCACCTGAGCAGCTTCTTTTGGATGGCTTCCCAGATTGGACCCATTTATACATGAAATCACCTTTCTGGCAGCAGCAGTTCTAAATGAAGTAAACAGTCTTGATTGGTTGGTACATAAATTCACAAATGTACAGTTAGGAAAGGAATGGCCTGAGCTGTAATTGTCCAAAATACCATACTTGCAGTTGTAAAGCAAAGAATTTTTATTGAATCTTCCCATTCCAAGAGGGCAAGTTACCACTTTTCATTTGGTAAATGAAATAAATTGTAATCTTCCACTCACTTGCAGGTCTTTGTTGCCAGAGTGTCATGGGAGAGGTTCCTCAAGTGAGTGAACACTGTGACTAGACTCCTGCAGAATCTAGAACTGCACAAGTGTTCAGAAACTCTGTGTTTCATGTATATTATATATACAATATTAATAAAGACATGTTAATTTAGCATAAACATAAAATACAGATATGGAAAATTGCTAAAGAAGGGTTTCCACATATTGCATATGACACACTGTAATGAAGAGCAAAGCCTTCAAGTCCTTCACTTGTATGTAATTTATGTGAAGATGGAGATATGTTCAAAAATGCCTTTAATTCCATAGCATTCAGAATCATATGTGTTTTACAGAAAAAAGTGACACTCATGCTTCATAGATTATGTTTTAATAATCAATTAGGCAAGAAATTTAAATAATTACCAGATCAAAAAGTTGGTATTACTAATAACATGAGGCAAAGAGGAATGCTAATATTATACTATCTACCTATTTATATAATGTTTTAAAGCTAATCTTATAAATTCATAATTACACTTATTAACAGTTAAAATACAACTTTTGGAAATTTAGTACAATGTTAGTTATGAAGCAGACAAAACCCCAAAAGAATAAATTTATGTTCTAAAATATAATTCAATAAATGGAAAAATGACATTTAATCCATACTTATTTTTCCATTAGTAATAACAAGAAAAAGAAGAAGAATAAAAGCCAGAAGCAATCATATTAATTCCTCACATAGTCTTACAAATAACTGCATAAGCATGTACCCTTTCCTTTAGATCTTTACCATAACTTGAGAATCCACAATTCACTAAAAAGATATTAAACATTTAACTATATTATTTGCATTTTATATTGTACAAGTTTCATAAAATATTAAATTCAAATTTTAATTATAAGGTCAACTAATTCTTGTATTTCATAAGCTATAATGAGAAATCTATTTTAATGACCAATAATATATATATTGCAATAATTTGAAGGTAATGTATTTTTTAATATTTATTTATTACTTCAGGTTTTGTCTTCATCACAGTGTGCTCTTTCCACCCCTCCAAAACCAACCATCCTACCCTCTACCCCCTATCTCTTATTCAACTCCTTTGGAGTGGAGTGTCCCTACATAACCTTTCCCAATACCCAGTTCAGTAGTCATATGAGGGCCAAGAGCCTCCTCATACACTGGAAGAATACAAGGCAGCACCACTAGGACAAAGTGTCTCACTGACAGGAAAGAAAGTCTACATTCCTATTCCCTTTGGTCCATTGGTTGTGGTATACTTATCCTGTACTATATGACTAAAATCCGATTATAAGTGAATAGATGCCATGTGCATCCTTCTGAGTCTGAGTTAGCTCACTCAGGATGAGCTTCTCTAGTTACATCCATTTGACTGCAAATTGCATGATTTCCTTGTTTCTGATGGCTGAGTAGTATTCCATTTTGTAGATGTAGCACAGTTTTTTTTTTTTTGTTTGTTTTTGTTTTTTGTTTTTTATCCATTCCTCGGTTGAGGGACATCTGGGTTGTTTCTAGTTTCTGGTTATTACAAATAAGACTGCTATGAACATATATGATGAAATGTTCTTTTGATTTGGTGAGGAATAATTTGTATGTATACTCTGAAGTGGTATGGCTGGGTCTTGAGGTAGAGGTATTCCACGTTTTCTAAGATATCGCCAGAATGATTTCCATAGTGGTTGTACAAGCTTGCACTACCACTAGCAATGGAGGAGTGTTCCCCTTTCCCACATCCTTGTCAGCATGTGCTGTCATTTGAAATTTTGATCTTAGGCAAAGTGACAGGTGTGAGATGGAGTCTCAGAGTTGTCTTGAGTTGCATTTCTCTGATGATTAAGGATGTTGAGCATTTCTTCAAGTGTCTCTCACCCATTAGGGATTCCTCCTTTGTGAATTCTCTGTATAGCTCTGTTCCCCATTTTTTGATTGGATTATTTGGTTTCTTGGCATTTAATTTCTTGAGTTCTTTGTAAATTTTGAATTTTACCCTCTGTCAGATGTGGGGTTGGTGAAGATTTTTCCCAATCTGTAGGTTGCTATTTTGTTCGAATAACAGTGTCTTTTTCCTTACAGAAGCTTTTCAGTTTCATGAGGTCCCACTTATTGATTGATGGTCTTAGATCCTGACCTGTTGGTGTTCTGTTCAGGAAGTTGTCACCTGTGCCGATGAGTTCGAGGTTTTTCCCTACCTTCTTTTCTAATCGAGTTAGTGTGTCAGGCCTTATGTTAAAGTATTTGATTCACTTGGACTTAATTTTTCTAAGAGGTGATAAGTTTGGGTCCAATTTCATTCTTTTACATGTCGACATCCAGTTGGACCAGCACCATTTGTTGAAGATGCTGTCCATTTTCCATTGTACAGTTTGGCTTCATTGTCCAAAATTAAGAGACCATAGGTGAGTGGGTTCATTTCTGGGTCTTCAAGTTGATTCCACTGATCCACTGGTCTGTTTCTATACCAGCACCATGCTTTTTAAAATACTATTGTTCTGTAGTACAGCTTAAAATCTGGAATGGTGATGCCTCCAGAGGTTTTTTATTGTACAGGATTGATTTAGATATTCTGGGTTATTTGTTATTCCATTTGTAGTTGAGATTGCTTTTTCCAGGTCTACAAAGAATTATGGTGGTATTTTGATAGGAATTGCATTGCTTTGGGCAGGATGGCCATTTTCATTAGGTTGATCCTACCTATCCAAGAGCATGGGAGATCTTTCCAACTTCTAATGTCGTCTTCAATTTCTATCTTCCAGGACTTGAAGTCTTGTCATACAGGTCTTTCACATGCTTGGTTAGAGTTACCCCCAGGTATTTTATATTGTTTGTGGCTATTGTGACAGGCATTTTTCCCTAATTTCCTTCTCAACCCATTTATTTATTATATAAAAGAAAGGCTTCTGATTTTTTTGAATTAATTTGTATCCAGCCACCTTGCTGAAAGTGTTTATAAGATGTAAGAGTTCTGTGTTGGAATTTTTGGGGTCACTTATGTATAACATCATATCTTCTGCAAATAGGGATAATTTGACTTCTTCCTTTCCAATTTGTATCCCCTTGATCTCCTTTAGCTGTCTTATTGCTCTAGCAAGAACGTCAAGTACTATGTTGAAGAGATATGGGGAAAGTGGACATCCTTGTCTTGTCCCTGAATTTAGAGGAAATGCTTCAAGTTTCTCTCCATTTATTTTGATGTTCGCTACTGGCTTGCTATATATCGCCTTTATTATTTCTAGGTATGGTCCTTGTATGCCTGTTCTCTCCAGGACTTTTATCATGAAGGGGTGTTAGATTTTGTCAAAAGCTTTTTCAGCATCTAGCAAGATGATCATGTGTTTTTTTTTTCTTTCAGCTTTTATATGTGGTGAATTACATTGATGGATTTTCTATGTTGAACCATCTTTGCATTCCTGGGATGAAGCCTACTTGATCATGGTGTATGATACTTTTGATGTGTTGTTGAATTCGGTTTGCTAGTATTTTATTAAGTATTTTTGCATCTATATTCATGAGGGAGATTGGTCTGAAGTTCTGGTTTTTTTGTTGGGTTTTGTGTGGTTTAGGAGTGAGGGTGTCTATGGCCTCATAGAATGAGTTTGGCAGGGTTTCTGCTGATTCTGTTTTATGGAAGAGATTGAAGAGTATTGGTATTAGATCTTCTTTGAAGGTCTGGTAAAATTCTTTGCTGAAAGCATCTGGCCCTGGGATTTTTTAGTTGGGAGATATTTAATGACTGTTTCTATTTCCTTAGGGGTTGTAGGTCTGTTTAATCTGTTACCCTGATCTTGATTTAACTTTAGTAGGTGGAATCTATCAAGAAATTTGTCCATTTTGCTTAGGTTTTCAAATTTGGTGGAGTACAGATTTTTAAAGAAGGACCTAAATATTCTCTGGGTTTGTATAATGTCTGTTGTTATTTCTCCCTTTTCATTTCTGTTTTTGTTGATTTGGGTTTTTTCCCTCTGCCTTTTAGTTAATTTGGCTACGGATTTTTCTATTTTGTTGATTTTCTGAAAGAATGAACTCTTGGTTTCTTTGATTCCTTGTATTGTTCATTTTGTTTCTAAGTTGTTGATTTCAGCCCTAAGTTTGGTGATTTCCTGCCTTCTGCTCATCTTAGCAGTGTTTGAATTTAGTGCTATGAACTTTCCTCTTAGCACTAATTTCATTGTGTTGCATAAATTTGGGTATGTTGTTCCTTCATTTTCGGTGATTTTAAGAAATGTTTGATTTCCTTTTTTATTTTTTCCCTGACTGAGTAGTCATCCAGAAGAGAGTTGTTTGGTTTCCATGAATGTATAGGCTTTGTGTTTTTTCTGTTTTGTTGAATCCAGCTTTATTCAATGGTGGTCTGATAAGGTACAAGGGGTTATTTCAATTTTCTTGTGTCTGTTGAGGTATGCTTTTCTCTGACTATATGGTCGATTTTGGAGAAGATTCCGTGTGGTGCTGAGAAGAATGTGTATTCTTTTTGTTTGGGTGAAATATTCTGTAGATATCTGTTAGGTCTATTTGGTTCATGAACTGTTTTAGACTCATTTTTTTCTCTGTTTGTTTTCTGTCTTGATGACTTGTCCATTGTTGTGAGTGGGGTGTTGAAGTCTCCCACTACTAATGTGTGGGGATTGACGAGTGGTTTAAGCTTTAGAAGAGTTTCTTTTACAAATGTAGGTGACCTTGTATTTGGAGCATAGCTATTCAATATCGACATGTCATCTTGATGATTATTTCCTTTAATGAGTATGTAGTGCCCTTTTCTATAGTTTTTTTATTAACTTTAATTGAATGTCTATTTTATTTGCTATTAAGATGGCTACTTCAGCTTGCTTCCTGGGTGTATTTGCTTGGAAAACCTTTACTCAGCCCATTACACTGAGATAGCGTCTATCTTTGTTAGTGAGATGTGATGCATTTCTTGTATGCAGCAAAATTATGGGTGTTGTTTACAGATCTATTTTGTAAGCCTGTGTCTTTTTATTGGGGAGTTGAGTCCATTGATGTTGATGGAAATTAATGACCAAAGGTTGTTATTTCCTGTTATTTTGATGTAGGTAGTGGTTGAGTGTTTCTTTTGGTTTAGCTGCAGTGAAGCGTTTTGTTTCCTCTGTTATCTTGGGTGCAGTTATTTTATGTGAGTTGGAATTTTTCTTCTAAGATCTCCTTTGGGCTCGATTTGTGGGTAGATACTGTTTAAATTTGATTTTGTCATGGAATATCTTGTTTTCTCCATCTATGTTGATAGAGAGTTTTGCTGGGTATAGTAGTCTGGCTGGGCACCTACTTTCTCTCAGGGCTTGTAGGATGTCTGCCCAGGTCATTCTGGCTTTTAATGTTTCTGAGGAGAAGTCAGGTGTAATTCTAATAGGTCTGCCATTGTATGTCACTTGACCTTTTTCTGTTATGCTTTCAATATTCTTTCTTTGTAATAATTTGGAGTTTCTATTATTATGTGTCAAGAGGAGTTTCTTTTCTGATCTAATCTGTTTGGTGTTCTGTATGCCTCTTGGATTTTTATTGGCATCTCTTTCTTTACGTTTGGGAAGTTTTCTTCTATGATTTTGTTGAACATGTTTCCTGAACCTTGGAGTTGGGAGTCTTCTCTTTCCTCTATGCCTATAATTCTTAGGTTCCATCTTTCAATGGGTCCTTGATTTCTTGAATGTTATGTGTAAGAACTTTTTTAGATTTCTCATTTTCTTTGGTTGTTGTACTTATTTCTTCCAATGAATCTTCAATACCTGAAATTCTGTCTTCCATCTCTTGTATCCTATTGTTGATACTCATGTCTGTAGTTCTTGTGCTCTTCCCTTGATTTTCCACTTCCCAGATTATTTCTGCATGTATTTTCTTTATTGCTTCCACTTCCAATTTCAAGTCTTGAACAAATTTATTTGTTTTCCATGTTTCCTGCTCCAGTTTGCTTGTCTTTGTCTGCAAATCTTTCAAATCTTTCGAATCTTTCATTGCCTTGTATCTTTTCCATACATGTTGGGCTGAGTTGGCTTCAAGGTCTCTAATGATGTTCTCCATTGTTTTAACTTGTAAAATTGAGGATTCTTTATATTCCTTCAGTGATTTAATTTCTTCTTAAAAGGACTCCATTATTTTCCTCAGTATATATTTGTCATCATTTTCATGTGTTTCCACTGTGGTGGGAAGTCAGGGCTTGCTGTGTTACCCTTGCTGAATTTCATTGTAGTAATATTTCCCTGATTTTTGTCAGTTTTGTTCTTTCACTGACCTTTAGCCATCTGGTTGCCCTAAGCTGTTTGTTCCTGATGTCTTCTGGACCATTTCAGTGGCACTTCTCGTCCTCTTTATGGTGTTGAGGTGACCATATGAATATTGAGCAGTCTAGTAGCCAGGAGGTACCTCTATCTGGCAATGGGGCTACCTCTCAAGACCCTGCAGTGATTAGGCCTGTGGGAGACTGTACCAATTTAGGACAAGCGGTCCTCTGCCCTGTCTGAGCGCAATGTTCTTCCAAGTGATTGTATGTATATCCAGTAGAGGGACCTTTATGTCCAACACCTTTCTGGGTAAGCCCATATATGCTTGTGCCTCCCTCCCAGCTGCTCAGCTGGAGACAGATCTTGGTGAACCTGCTGTTCTCCTGTATGGAATGCTGGTGTGGAAGCTGGGTGCTCAGGAGACTGGTGAGTACCCCTTTCTGAGGTTTGAAGCTATTCTTTGAGTATTTGCATGGCTTTTGCCCACTTTTGAGGCAGAATCTGGGCTGGCCTCTGTTTTGCTCCAGGCTCTGCACTGGCCTCTGCCCTGGGTCCCTAACCTGTGCCCTGCACCACTGATCTCTGCTTTGGGCCCTGAGACTGTGCCCCTTGTTACTGAACTCTTCTTTGGATCCACTCACTGGGCTTTTGAGTGGCTCTTGCCCACTTCTGCGGAGCACTCCTCTGCTTGGGTTCTGCAGCATGCCACTCTGCCATGCTGCACCCCACTGTGAGGATTCCCTGCTGTGCTGCTCCGAGCTGCCTGCTGAGCTGTGCCCCACTGCCTGTGTCCCCACTAGGTTTTGTGCCACAGGGCACCCCATGGCCTGGGTTCTGCCACTCCCTGCCTGGGGTGCCTGCCGTGCTGCGCCCTGTGGCTTGGATACCTCTGTTTACCTGAGTTTCTGAGGGTCCCATGAGGGACACCCACTAGTCCCTGGGTTCTCTGGGTGTGGCCTTGTGGGTTCACGCTTCTCAGGATGTTGCTCAGCTTGTTTATATTTCTTCAATGTTGTAGCTATCTCCCCTCCTCCAGATCAAAGTGTGTCCCTCTGGACTGCCACCATCTTGGATCTCTCCAAGTGGGTTTCTGAAGGTAATGTTTAATGAAAGTTGATATTGAGTAAATTTCTGCTTCTCCAGGCACAAAAATTAAGTAATACTATATCTAATTTACAATAAGTTATAAATAATAATTGTAATGGAAAACTTGAAATTTTCTCTACCCCTAAATTTAAGACTTTATAAAATAACACAGAAATATTCAACAACCTATAGAGTGTAATTTTGAATTAAAAAAAACATTGAAGCCATTGAGAATAAATTTATGTCAAAACCTATTTTGTTCATGAAAAACATATTTGGAATCCCATTGTTTTGCTCAGGCTAGCCTGGGACTTTCAGCAATCCTTCAACCTTGAATTCTAAAATACTGTTGGGATTACAGTGCATTATGTTACACATTACTCATTTAAAAAAATAAATAGCAAACAAAATAAAAAAATTCACATCCTGAGTTCACTTATATAACACTTGCTTAAGTGTTATGTATAATGGTATATATCAATTATAATATAATAGATATTATTTTCAAGAGTATTATGTACTTCAGAAAAGACTTATTTCCTTACAAATAAATTTAATTAATACAAAATTTGATATTGACTTAGATTATGAAATAAGTTGTAAACCATTTACGATTTTAGAATACTAAATGAGGTAAACATCAAAATAGAAAAAAAACAAAAACAAAAATCCGTGATCCACAGAAAATAAATAGTTGACCAGAAAACTCAATTAAACAAGACAAATGAGGAATTCTGTATGAAATTTTAAGAAATAATATCTAATCTCTTAAGGGTAATGATATGACTATGTGTGATTTTAGCAGGTTTGAATTTGAATTACATTATTTTAAGCATAAACCGAAGATTTGAAATTGTGAGCTGTGTGACAAGGTACATCAAGTCTATCAACACCAAAATAGAGAAATTTCCCTCACTGGATTGTTTGGATGACTGCAGTAAATACAGAATATACAGAAATAGAATAATTTAAGTAATTTAAAGTCTGTGTCAATGATGACAGAAAATATGATACAAGAATGTATTATTCATTTTCTGAATTTATGGAAGAAAATTAAAATAATTTAAATGATCTCAAATGTAGGGTCTAACCAAACAAAAAAACTCCTTTGTATATTTTAGACTCTTGAAGTATTTTGGACTTATTTTATTGGATGAGAGAAATACTACAAATAAACCAGGATGAAATTGTATGGGAGTAGCCTGTTACAGCAAGTGAATGATGAAACAAACAAACAGACAAAACAAGACAGGAAAATGAAAGTCATGTTTAGAAAATAATGTATAATTATCTATTCACAGAAAATTTATGTTGGTGTAAGGATCATACTACACCTCAGAGAATGGGATAAAAAGGACTGTATAAATGGAAAGAAAATTTTGTATGAGGAAGAAAGAGATCCAGTTTAATCAAGGAGAAGAAAACTGTACCAAGAGTGTAGATTATAGCATGGTTATCCTGTACTTTATGGGTAATATACACTTATATATGAGTGCATAGCATGTTTGGCTTTCTGAAAGAAGAGGAATAAGGATTGAAGGAGTCAGAAAGGTCAAGGACAGCACAAGGAAACTTACAGAATCAGCCAACTTGGGCCCATAGGGGCTAACAGAGACTGAACCACCTGTCAGGGTGCATGCATGGCACAGTTCTATGCCTCCTACACATATTTAACATATGTACAGTTTTGTCTTCATATGGTACCCTTGATAGCAGGAACAAGAGCTGTCTCTGACTCTCCTGACTGCTTTTGTATCCCTCTCCCCTAGCCGTACTACCTTGTCTAGCCTCAATGAAAGAAGATGTAACTAGTCATCCTTGGCATTCCAAGGTGGGTTGTTATCCACGGGAGGTCTCCCTTTCTCTGAAGAGAAATGGAGGTGAGGTAGAGGAAGGGGATGTTAGACAACAGAGAGACTGGGAGGAGAGGTGGGAGAAGATGCTTCAATCAGGACATAAAGTAAATAAATGATTTAATTAATTAAAAAGAATGTGATAAGATGATTAGTTTCCAGATCTTTTGACAAGAACTGTAAGTATTAATTGAAGGAAGAGTTCAATGCTAACATTTTAGAAAATGTAATGCTGAAAAATGATTAGCCTCTCAGAGTTGAAAGAAGTATGAATTACTATGAGTCTTTAATAATTACTTTAAGAAACAGAGCAGTATCCTAATATGGACTTTCCTGTTGACTGATTTGTTGCTGTAAATATTTTCAATTGAATATCGAAAGAGGTTTACACCAATTTTGGTCCTTAAAAAAATGATTGTTTGTGGGTACAAATATCATTCAATCAAAGATCCTAGAAGTAACATTGAGTTCTCACTCCAAAAGTATAACATTTTTCCTCACAGGAATTTATCAGTGTGTGCTTTTGGATTGAGAAAACAGAGTGAAGCTGGCTGGATGCATCGGTGGGTTCTTGACACACAGCCTGTTGATCTAAATTTGATACCCAGAACACACTTAAAGCTTGAAGGAAAAAAAAAATGGTTACATCTAGTTGTCCTCTGACCTCCACAAGGACGCCATGACACATATGCTCCTAGCTTTCATGCATGACCTCTCATGATAATTTTTAATTAAAATAAATAAAACAGAGAAAGCCTGAAATCAACTTGGTGTTTTCATTACATTTAAGACAGTAATATATTTAAGCCACTGAGGATTTACAGGCTCTCTTGAAGATCCATACACCATTAAAAAACAAAAAAAATGTGCCAGGCATGTGAAACCTACTTTTAAGTTGTTGGTCCAAAACAATACAGGAGAGTGCTGTTACCCCTTGGTTTTCTCCTAGAAGTTCCCAGAGGAATCTAGCTGTACCTTACCCAGAAGCATTTTCCCAGAGGACTAGTTTTTATAGTACTGAAAGGTGCTGAGCTAGCTGTCAACTAAAGGAAGACTGAGGGAAGCAATCTTACTCTACTGTGATGCCTGTTAGCCACAACAAAAATTACCATGACAAAGTATAATAGTGGCACCATATCTGGATGGTATGAGCAACTGTCTAACAGGACTTTAGGTCCACTTATGAGGGGTAAAATCATTCCTGTTAGTGTAGTCATGGGTTAAAGAGGAGAATATATTACTGACAATTTACTACACCAATATAATTCTTTTTTTATATAATTTATTTTTTATTTCTTCAAGTTACATCTCAACCACAATTGCCTCCCTACTCCCCCCTCCAGTCCCACCCTTCCACCCTCCTCCCCTCAACCCCCCATCCTCTACCTTTTTTTTTTTTTTTTTAGTTTAAGGTATATCTTTTTCTCCCCGATAGCTCCCCCTTTCAGTTCAACAAATGGTTCTTTCTCTTATAACAATAAATACAATACAAAACTACAGAAATAAATAGGCCACAATTATGAGAGTTATATGGCTTAGCATACATTCCCAATGTCCAGTCCATATGTATTTGGCACCTGACTTTAACATTCTACTATCAAACCTTCTCCATGAGTTTAAAGTTCTATATCTAACTCTGCTTTCATACTAACTTGCATCTCAATTTAAAAAAAAATCTTCTTAGATACAGAACACCTTATTGATTCCTAAACAACTCAAAATTTAACTATGTGACTCTAGCTATCTATTCTTCAACCACCTCAGAGACCTGAGAGGGATAAATATACCTGATTATATAGGAAGTGCAGGGCCCGCAGCTTCCAAAACTAAGAAATGGCATACCAGTGGCTGCCTGGACAGTTCCCATTTTCTCTCCATACATTACAGCATCAATCTTCAGCCATTTGGCCCCGTTTCTCTGACAGACATTGATTGTAGAGCAGGAATTATGAAGGACTTTCCTACCCTGTCTTGGTAGAGCTAGGCTGTCAACTTAATCTGCTTCCAAGTTTTGTCCTTTTTGGACAGCATTCTGTCTACAATTGAAGCAAGAGGTTTTTCTTGCCATGAGATAGGCTTGCCACTAATTCAACCATCTCACACTGGAGATTCTTCGATGCTCATCTCCTACTTGGAGTAGAATAGGGGGTGCTGTCAGGAGCTGACATGTCTTGATATCAAAAAATCTTAAGTTAAGAAAACATCTTTGAATGCCATATTCTGCAGATCTCTTAGGGCGTCTTCAAAAACCACCAATATAATTTTTAACAGGTTTCCAAATACTTGTGAATACACAGATAAGAATATCTCTCATCCCTTATCAAAGAAGCATCTCTCTTTATGGCAGATGCAGACCATTATAGAACAGGACAACAGGTTAAAATGCTAAGAAAACTGATCATGATATATTCAACTTGAACTGATACATCTACAGAATTACTACCACACCTAAGCCTCAGCAAACATTTTAGAGAGAGGCCAGAATGATTATAAGAGCCATAATAACAGGAAGTCTGCTTTGAGATTTTGTCTCCTAGTGATGACTAGAAAGCCACATCTGTGATACCTCAAAAATATAGTTGCCTGTGCAAGACTTGATCAAGGACAACACAATTGCTAACTTCGAAGGTGCAGCTCTTATAAAGCCCCACCCATAGACAGAGAGATACAGACTATTAACTACTCCTGAATAGAGAGAAGTATTCTTCACCGAGATTAGCCTTCTAATTGGTTATTCAGTTGGTTGTCATATACCAAATGTATGGCCCTACTACTTAAACATATAAGCAACACTAAACAGTATCAGAAAGCTGTATTTATATATTTGTGTACATATGTGTTTCTGTGTGCATAAATGCAAGTGTGTGTGTGATTATTGAGGTGCTTAGTTATAAAATGAGAAAATCCGATTGACAGACATGGTGAGGATACAGCATGAATAATACCTGCTACTCATATTTAAGTTTATGTTTCTAACACTTGTGGATTATTCTTAGTAATAATTGCATTCAGCAATATGTGTTCAAGAAGTACAGTAGAACAAAGGCATTTAGACTGATATATGCACTAGCTGCGAGTAAATAACTGATAAAATCAGATTAAGATGGAAAACTTCACTTTGGTTCACAATTTTTGGAATGTTCAGCCATGGTTGTGTGACTTTACTGCTGAGTCTCTGTGGGAAGTCACCTTATCATCGATATGGAGAGTTAGACAGAAAAGACTGGTCACTTAGTGAATACCAGGTAACAAGGCACCGAAGTTTTTGGGACAAGAAATACCCTTCAAGAACAAGCTGACAATGACTTGTGTACTGAAACTCCACTCTGCTTCCAACAGCTTCTACCACTCATGAATAATTCATTTAGTTATGAACTTAAAAATGAAATAACCTGCTGAGATGTTGATCTTTAACACTTGAGATACAATCACACACCCCCAAGCCACAATTCTTGCCTTTCTTATGCTAGGTATTTAGGCTTCAAGACATTAATATTTTGGAAATATGTAATATATAACTTAGCAATAATAGTAACTTTACACTTAGTATAACATTTTTTATATCCCCACCATAAAAGAAACTAAATACACAATAAAGAAAATTAAGCAGTTAGTATGTTTATATTTCAAAATGTATTATTTCTATTTGGAAAGTTTGACTCATAGACTCCAGTAGACTAGGCTGGACTTGAACTCACTGTGTATAAAAAGTTTATATTGGACATCTGACTGTCTTTCCACCATGTATATAAAACCTTTTCCATGTATTTCATTACAAACAATGGGATAAGGGTCTTATACACACTTAGAAAGCAATCATCCACCTGAGCTATATCTTCATCTCACTTCTTGAGTGATTTTTTTCATATCTATTGGATTTTAATATCATAAAGTTAATAACAATTTGTAGAATGGTAGGCAAAATATGATTTTTAATGTTTGTCATTTACTACTCACAATTCTAACTTAAATGAAATGAATAAAGAACAAACTTCCTCAGTAACTTTAGTTATTATATAGGTCTTGAACAAAGCCTGGTATTTCTCTTTATAGTACCCTACTCATTAAAAATAAATATCTAACATTGCTAAAAATTAAAAATTCCTATATTCCAAATAACACTTATGTTTATATATTATGCTGTTTTCACACTTTGAATCTGTGGAATCCATGTTGAAATTCACTCTTGTCAAATAAGTGTGAAGTGGACACTGAATTTAATATTGTATTGTGTATGAAGGTACAGAATCTTTGGAACACTGAATGTTACTGTTACATGTGAATCAAACTGTTTGTGACTCACTAAGATGGAAACACTGTACCCATGTGCTAATTATGCCATAAGTGACTCATTAGGAAATGAGATCAGCAGACAGAACATGTGCATCTACTTAGTATGAGCTCAATTCAGAGTTAATTAAAGTTCCTTCTCAAGTCATTACATAACATGATTGAGTGGAACAAAATGTAGTGCTAGTTAGTCCCATATGAAGGGGATGTAATCAGTACATCTCTGACCAAGTAATTTAGAAATATACTTTTAAATAAGCAAATGTTTCTGTTTAGTACAAAACAACCCTAACATTTAGAATGTGAACATGAATTTCTGTTTCTTGTAGTAATTTCCAATTTGAATAGGCCACAAGGTTGTCTTCTCCCTATTAATTCATCTGGACATTCATTCTTTTAAGTGGAACAGTTTTCAATGTAAAAGATAAAGTTTGTGTATTTTAACCCAAGTATTCATGACTCAGGTTGCTTGATTTCACAATAGTAATATTTGATTTATACTTTGTTGCAAATTATTCACGGATTAATTTGCACATGTATAAAAATTTCCAAGATATTTCTGACCAACCATGCTTCTATCTGAAATAAATACCTTTGAATCTCATAATAAATAATAGTATCTGCCAGACATAGACTTATTTTTGTTATCCATCTTTATCAAAGAATTTTAATATTTTTAAAATTCTTAATCTAGCCCCTAATGATTGTGTTTTAACTTTCTGTTAACATTTTTAGAGAATATATTAATATTCTGAAAATATTGTCACCTATTTACCATGCCATACTGAGAATTTACATATATCCTAAAATATTTTAAATGATTCGCAAGTTGTTTTAAGCAACACATGCTTATTATTCTCTCTTCTCTTCTTTCTCTCTCTCTCTCTCAATCCACTGAGCCACAGTTTCTTCAATTATTTAAAAAATAAATTTTATAAGGCATAGTGTGATAATGTGCATTGTTTCTTGTACAAAATCTAGAGTGGATTTGAAGAACAGCAGCAAGAATTCAATATTTATATGTAAAATTTATTGTATTTTAACTTGATTTGTTCGGTTTCTATCTGTATAGATCTTTGGTAGCTAGGAAAACAAACAGGATAGCTGCAACTGGCAAAGGGTAATTCACTGTCAAGTGATTTAACTGTTTAATCTGTTTTAATCCCCCTTAAAATTTACATAACTAAGGTCTTTTTTTCTATTTACTTCAGAATTTATTCATTGCGGGATATATGTCAACTACTGCTCTTGTCAAAACTTCAGTAGAAATTATTCGATTCTAAATTCCTCCATGGAAATAGCATCAGTTGGACCAAATATATACTCGTTAGACAATGATTTAAAACTCTTAAAGACCTCCATCATATTCTTGGGGATCTAAATGGCATACACATCCTGGGTATTGTGTGGCATGTCTTTACTCTCAGTACTGGAAAGTGTGAGGGAAGTGGATATCTGTGTGTTTAAGGTTATGCTGGCCGACACAGAGAGTTCCAAAATAACTAGGTGTATACATTGAAAACCTATCTCAGAACCAACAGTCACACACAAATATGTAGCTATAAGCATGCACAGTAAAGGCACTATTAACTAAACTAGTAATTGATCTTGAACCTCCAACAGAGGAACAGGATATTAAAACATAGTTAAGAATTCATGGAATATAATGACATACTTGTATGTGCATGTGCACACAAACACAAATGGGCTTACAAAACAATCCAGCAGTATGATACTCATTGCATAGATGTTTAAAGAACTCCCAGTGAAGATATCAGTGATTCACAAACCAAACTAAGAAGGAATTTCATAGGTTGTTTATGACAAAACACAGACTTAATGGAATAAGGACAAGAAAGCCCCAGCAAAATCACCTTCAGTAAAAACAAACACCAAGGACAAAACAATACTACAAATGATAGTTCTGGTGCTTTTCAGAGGTTCTGCATGTATTGAGCACAATGCTCAAGTTTCTAAACCACTTTGCTAAACCAGCATAATTTCTAACTGGATTCTTTCTATTTATTCTTATACTCACAAGTAAGCATAGCTCTCATTCTTAATCCAAGAATCTACCTTATGATGTTGATAGACCTTTACTGAAAGATGTACCTGAACAAAATGAAGAGATCAACTAGCTCGATTCTCCTTACATTTCTGAAAAACGTTACTTGAAGACCTTTGCAACTTACCTTGAAACAAGGATCTCATACATATTCTGGCCAACAGTTTCCAAGCACTGAATCCATGGTATTCTTTTAAAGTTTATAGTAAAAACTAACAAAATTCTAGTTTGTTATTATTATTTTTATTAATCATTATCTTAGTTTATGTTTCTCTAAGGCTAGGGTTCTCAGCCTTTCTAATGCTGTGAGACTTTAACAAAGTTCATGTTGTGGTGACTTCATCCATAAAATTATTTTTGTTGCTACTTTATTATTGCAATTTTGCTTCTGTTATGAGATATAATATAAATATATGTATTTTCTGATGATCTTAGGTGACCCCTGTGAAATAGTTACTTGATTACCAAGTTGTAGCAATCTACAGTTTGAGAAACAATGTTCTGAGGCCTGGTAACTTCTAGAAAAATATTATTGGGCACATAGTGTTTGAAATAAATAAAGATTATTCCACCATTCAATGCTCACTTACTCTAGAATTGTTTAGGACAATATTTTTCTGAACAAATTTAAGGGACCTATAGAAAACAAAAAAATTGTAATTTAATTAAAATTGTTTTATAGTTGATGCCAATGGTTTAATTTTTTTCAGTTTTCTTTTTTTTATTTTATTTTTTATTTCTTCAAGTTACATCTCAACCACAATCCCCTCCCTACTCCCCCCTCCAGTCCCACCCTCCCACCCTCTTCTGCCTCAACCCACCCATCCCTTCCTTTTTTTTTTTAAGTTTAAGGTATATCTTTTTCCCCCCACCAGTGATCCCTTTCAGTCCAACAAATGGCTCTTTCTCTTATAATATTATATACAATACAAAAAAACAGAGGTAATTAGGCCACAATTATGAGAGTTATTTATACAGTATCTTGCATATTAAATTTTAAGTTGTTTAGGAATTAAAAGAATGTTCTAGGTCTAAGAAGATGTCATATTTTGTTTGTTTGTTTTGGTTTTTTGAGACAGGGTTTCTCTGTGTATCCTTGACTGTCCTGGATTCACTTTATAGACCAGGCTGGCCTTGAACTCACAGAGATCCACCTGCCTCTGCCTCCCAAGTGCTGGGATTAAAGGTGTGTGACACCACACCAAGCCTAAGAAGATGTCATTAAGTTGGTAATGCAAGTTAGGATGGAAACTGAGTTAAGTATCTATCAAGATGTATGGACTTGACATTGATAACGTATGCTATACCTTATAATTTTCATAATAGTAGCCTAATTATTTTTTAAAAGAATTATGAGTTCTGGGAGACGCGGGAGAGTATGGGAGGGTGGGACTGGGAAGGGTGGATGGAGGGGTCTGTGATAGGCACGTAACTTGAAATAATAAATAAACATAAAGAAATAGATAGATAACACCTGCACCCCCTTAAAAACTTAACAGCCAAGTGTCTGTTTTCCCTGCTTAGACTCTAGTATGGTATAAGGGGCAAGTACTTCCTTTTGTGGAACGCTCAGAAGGAATTTTGAAGAGATAATTTGTGTGTTCTGTGTTCTTATCGCTAGGAGACTATTATGCATTTTAACAACTCTGGCCTTGTCTGCAGAATACAAAACCCTTCTGCAGCATCAACCATAGAAAAAAACTTTCATTAGTTTGATATGAAGCCTGAAAAACTATACAATACTATGAATGCATTGATGTTCCATAAAATTATATTCTGGACATCATCTAGTTTCTCACCAAAGTGAGTCAATCCCTGAATGGAAAGCTGTTTCTCCACTTGCAATGTAGAAAGATCAATGAATCCTAAGAAGTAAAATCTAGATAAGTATATAGAGAGGCCAACACACTAACATAAACCAAGTACATATAAATGAGAAATCTAGGGATCAGGTGGTGACTAAAATAGGCAAAGGCACACCATTAATGTAATTTATATTCTTTAAGTTCTGTATGTGTGTATGCATGTAAACAAGGCTCAAACCTAAAGGTAAAACTACTAATTTATACAACAAAAGCTCAAAGAAAATTACATCTCAAAAGTGTTTCAAAGTGAAATAGAAAACAGTACAAGCTATAAAAAAATACACATTAGATATATAGTTTTATTTCTACATAATCAACATACCATGTTAGAATCCTAGTTCTACAAGCATATAAAATACAACTCCTCTTTTTTTTTTCCTAACATTTATTTATTTCTTCAAGTTACATTTCAATCACAGTCCCTTCTCTCCTCCCCCTCCTGGTCCTACCTTCCTACCCTCTTCTCCCTCTCCCTCCATCCCCCCTTTTTTTAAAATTTAAGGTGTATCTTTTTAACCCCAACAGCTACCCCTTTAGTTCAACAAAAGGCACTTTTGTAGAAAAAATATGGCTAGTTAAATTATTTACCCATATTTATATTATCTTTGTTTGGCGATATAAATCCTTAACCCGCCATTATAAATGAATACACACAGACACTGGGTGGATCTTAACAAGCCTAGGCCTGAGTTGTGCAATCCTAGTCTACCTTAGCTAGCTCATAATTCTATTAACCAAATATAACCCCAAATATACATACGTCCCTTTGGACTATTATTCTTCACACTAAACCAACCTTCTAGGCCACATAAAGGATCTTCTTTAATCTACCCCATGGCGTGTCTTCCTTGTTTACTCCTGGCTTCTTCTCTGGTCTCTTCCCAAGATTCTCTGTATCTCTCTAAAAGCCCGCAAACCTTAGTCCTGCCTACCTCTGTCTTTGCCCAATCTCTAGGCCTCAGCATTTATTTAACCAATCAGAGTCAATTAAGTAAGAAACAGCATACAGGACCAATTAACATTTAGAATGCTTAATACCACCCCATCACACTTTTTCTTGTAACAATAAATACAATACAAAACAATAAGAACAATTAGGCAACAATTATGAAAATTATAAGGTATAACATACATCCCCAATGTCTAGTCCACATGTATTTGGCAACTGTTAATAATATTCTATTATCTATCTATCTCGATGAGTTTAAATTTCTATACTTAACTCAGTTTCCATTCTAACTTGCATTACCAACTTAAAGCCATCTCCTTAGACCTAGAACATCATTTGATTCCTAAACAACTTAAAATTTAACTGTGAGACTCTAACTATCTAGTCTTCAACCACATCAGAAACCTGTGAAAGATAAATTTCAACTGAATAAACAGGAAGTACAGAGCAAGTAACTTTCAAAACCAAGAAATTACAGACAACTGGCTGCCTGCACAATCCCCAATTTCTCTCAATAATATTGGAGTATCTATCTTCAGCCTTTTGGCCCAGTATCTCATCCAGAACAACTTCAAAACAGCTAATTAAGGTGGTTCAGCCCCACAGACTGTTCCAGCCAGGACTTCATTAAAGCCCTGAACTTTTCCACCCAAAGTTCAGCATCTGACTACAAACTTCTCAGAACATTTAAATAGCTGAGCACAAAAAGACTAGTCAAAAAATGTTGCTATTAACTTGCTTAACCATTTTTTCCATTCTTATTTGGCCTCCCAAACAGGTTTCCTACATCCCACATCAACAGGAAGCATTTTTAAGAGAGTGATGTCCCATTTCCAGAAGGTGGGGTAGGTGATATTTTTGGTCATTTGATGAGTTATAGAGATTTGTTGTTATTTAGGAGAATTGGTTACAAGTTGTTAAATGATCTTGTTAATTAAGTTTAGGAGGTTAGACGCAGGAATTCCTCTCTTTTTACTTTCTCTATCCTTTCTCTCCTATGTGTGGGGGGACTTGAAAAGAAAAAAGGGAATATAGCCATGACTTAGGAATGATGAAGAAAAAGGAGTAGATTATTGAATCTCCTCTTATATCTGCATATTGATACAAAATTAAGGTTATATTTGGCTACATTGGTATAGATCTTTGTATATTGATACAAAATTCAAGTTAACTCTTTTTATGATAGTGTATCTATGTAATTCTTAAAAATGCAATGTGAAGTTTTGGCCTTTTGATACCAACTGTCACAAAATGTTTAGGATAATTAAGAAATGCAAACTAATAGTCACTCAAACTTGTCATTTTGTTAGGAACTAGTGTAGTGTAACACAGATGTTTTCTAAATTAATCAGAAATCAAGCTGCTAAGAGACAAGTAACATTTACTTATCCAAATATGCAGAAATAGATAAATAGTCTTCAAAAAACTCAAGAGATTTGTAGAATGACATTCAAAGGAATTTTCTTAACTCAAGATTTTTGAATATTGAGACATGTCAGCTCTTGATAGCACCCCCTATTCTATTCCAAGTAGATGATGAGCCTCAAAGAATCTCCATTTGGAAATGGCTGCATTAGTGGCAAGGTTGTCACTGGGTAAGAGAAAGCCCTTACTTCAACCTTAGACAAAATGCTATCTGAAAAGGACAAAACTTGAAAGCAGGTAAGCCAAGACCCTAGCTCTGCCAAGACAGGGTAAGCAAATCCTTCATAATTCCTGATTTACAATGAATGTCTGTAAAAAATACCACTCATCTTAATGTCAAAGCATAAGTTGAGATAATAAAGATGTCAGATAAAAATCTTTTATACATACCTTAGAATTATTTTTACTAAGTACACTTAGGGTTTCATTCCAGAATAATCTATTCCTTCCAAATATGGAGCTTTATGATATATCATATGTAAGAACCTGGAAAATTATCTATTTACAAAAATTGCTTTCTAAGGCTTCTAAATTCTATTTAAGCAGAGAATAGAAAAAGTGTGTGTGTGTGTGTGTGTGTATGTGTGTATGTGTGTGTATATTTGCATGTCTATGTGTCTGTGCATCTGTGTGTTTCTGTTGGGGGGAGCTCATACATGTATGTGAATTTGTATATCCTTGACATTTTCCTATGAAATGAGATGAGGATTTCTACAGTCTGTAAGCATCCTGTAAAACAATTTCTGAAACCAGAGTCTATATTTTATTGAAAAAATATTTAAAGGATACAGCTTTTTAGAAACAGTTGGATTTTTGATAGGAAAGGTAATGCTAAGTTTCAAAGGCACTTAAAATAAATTATTTTTAAAACTTTATAAAAAAACAGTTGTAATAAATAAGAAAACAAACTTATCTAGAGAGATGGCAGGAGGGAAGTACTCTTTTTTTAATGTATGTGATTGTTAAATTATATCCATCTAGTGACATTCTAGTGCAGTCAAGACTGTAATCAACAATTCCATGTACTGACATGGAGCTAAACAAAATACCATTTTCATCAAATATATAATACTACATATATAAACATGATTATTGTTTTTTATTCTCTTCCTTATCTCTCTTTATATAAAATTCTAGTAACACTTTTAGGAACTTAATATAAGAATAATTTCATTTTTAAATATAGAATAACAAAATGTGAGCAATTAATTTGTCATGTATGTCATTGTGCAGCTAGCAGTTAACCAATCATCAATGCCATGACAGCACACAAAACTAAACATCTATGTTTTTGATATTAAAATTTCTATCACTGTAATACAATATTTCAGAAAAATATTAGGAGGAAAGTTGATTATGCTCTTATATTCTGAAGTTTCAGGATGTGTTCTCTGGCTTTCCATAATTTTGGGTTTGTGGCAGAGCTTCCCAAAGTCTGGTGGGAAATACATGATGAAGGTAAAATTTTTCACTTAATGAGAGTAGGAAAATAAGATTGAAGGGAAGGAAACTCAGCATTCCTAAAATATCTTACAAAGGCAAAGACTTAATAATCTGGCTTAATTTGAGCAAGCCCATCTCCTATTGTTTTTGCTAGTATATAATAGAGCAATCATTTGGAGGCCAGGCACTCAACATGTGAGCCTTTGAATGACAAGAAAGCTGATTCTGGGATGTCTCCTCAAGTAAGAGCACTTGCTAAGCAGGCATGAGGAATAGTGTTCAAATCCCAGCACCCATAAAATATAATAATGGTTTGTATGCCTGTAACCTTAGAGTTGTGAGAGCCTGAGTCTTGAGGATTTCTAGAACTTGCTTGCTGCCATCCTGGCTCTAGGCTGTCTCAAGACGTAAGAAGGGAGAGACAGCAGGACACAGAAACACTCTCCATCCTCTTCTGACTTACATATATGTGTACAGCACACACATTTACATACACATACAGAGAGAGAGAGAGAGAGAGAGACTGAACAGCCAATGTAACCAGATTGTAACATCCCAGTAACAAGATTACTTGCAGTCAATAATCTTTACAGGAGTACTTCACAAAATCAGAAGTTCTGAAAAGAATTGTTGTTTGTTGAAATGTTAATGTTAAATAAAAATGTGGATTGTTGCATTTACTCTTTTTTAAAAAATCTAATTTAAGTGTACCTTATAAGTAACATAGGAATGTTATTCATGTTTTTGTTTCCTTTTTGAGATATGGTCTCACTATGCAACCTGGCAGGCCTGCAATTCACTGTGCAGAACACAATGTTCCACTCAGAAATCCTCCTTCATCCCTTCCTAGGTACCAAACTTAAAGGTGTGTGCCACTATGCTCAGATCATGTTTTCTCTTTAAGTGACATTAATTTGGAGGTGTGTGAAAAGCACAGCTCATACAATATTAACTGTCTTTTGAGTTTATTTATATTTCCAATAATTATCTGAAAAAAACCTTCAATTTTGTTACCAAGTGACTTTTTCATACTAAATATAATATCTTTTTTTTCCATTTTGTCCAGAAGCTGCTGCTGTAGCAGCACAGATGCTGATGTAACTTGGAGACTGGCTGTTCTACAGCCCCAGCTCACATCTATTGATAACTATAAAAAAAAATTTATTTTTCATTTCATCCTGTAATTATTGCAATCTTAAGAAAACAAAACAAAACAAACAAAAACAAAGGAAAAAAGGGGATCATAAAACGTAAAAGCTTTTCTAAAAAGCCCATTTATTTTATCTGATCCAGGAAACAAGCATAAAGGAAGATTGGATTAAGGTGGGATCAGGCACTGAAGATTTAGGAGTGGAAGGTAAAAGTGGTAACTGGCATGCATTTGAAACAGTAGAAAAATTCAAATAAATCATTTTAACTGAAAAAGTAAAGTTCAGCTTCAGAACCAGTGAATACACAAAAGAATATTAAAGAAAGGAAAGAAATTAACATAATATTCAGATTAAAAGTAAGTCAAGTAAAATATTTTTTTCATTTTCATTTATTTAAGATATGCTATACTAAACCTATTCTCTCTACATATATCACATTTCAAACTGAAATCCTATGATGTCTGGGATTTCTTCTTCTGGGAAACTTTTTTATAATTTGTAATGTGAATTAGTTAATTGTGAAAGACAAAAGAAAAAATAAATTCTCACATGACCTAATTCTACTTTTCTTTATAAATGAAATGAAGGATTTGTTATAGTAATATACTATTTCTTTTAATATCTCTATCTATACAGTTGCCAAAGGAAATATAATATACCCAAATCTCTAAACACATGTGTACTTAAACATGACCATCTGCACAAACCTATGTGAGCATAAACACACATACAGAGAGAGAGAGAGAGAGAGAGAGAGAGTGATTTACCCTTAGAGATTTTTTCTTTTTCCTTTTATTTGTGATGAATGTTGTAGTGTCGAAAACTGAGCTAACACTGAGACATTGCAAGGCAAAAAAAAAAAAATTATTTTTGAAAGTGAACCAAGCTTACATGCATTCCCCCTTAGTAGGAGGATGAAGTGGCATCTAGGCTATACTAGAGGAATTCTTATATAGGTCCTTTATGACTTTTCTAAACAAGAAAAACTTAACAAAAGAGGAATTTGTGCAATTAGAGTTTAGCACAAACACATTGTTGTAAGTTTTTTAATTTATTGTGGTCAGTTACTTTGTGAAAACCTCCTGTTTCAAGTCAAGTCAACCTGATTCTCAAAAGGTCTTTGTGGTCTGTTGGTTTGAAAACCAGTATGCACAATAGGAGCCTAAGTCTCTTTTTTAAAATTTAATTTAATTTAATTCAATTTTTCATTTTACATCCCAATCATAGCTCCTTCCTTAGCTTCCTCTGGGTCACACCCTCTTGCCCCCTCTCATTTTACCTAAAGAAATACAAATACAAATATTAAGACTATGGAAACAAGTTAGGAAACTGACAATGGAAAAAAATGGATGGCATGCTGTTATTTAACCCATATTAAAATCAACAGTGAATACAGAAATGGGGGAGTCATCTTCTAAGATTAAAGTTGTAATTTAAAAATAAGATGCTTTCAAAATGTCTTATATGTAGAATATTAAAAATACCTATCTTAAATGTGCTAAAAATAGATTTTCACACAGCTAAAACATTAATGGAATAGTGTGTTTTTGAAAAAAAGAAACATAATATGTGATTTAAAAATTTACTGTGAGAAGTATTCATTCTTCTCAAGTACAACAAAAAGAGTGATCAGAATATAGTGTTTATTTTAATAATAAATATAGATATGTATATAATGGAAGGTTAATAAATGTTTATAATATTTTTATTTATTTTTAAAATAATTAACATAATTTGGAAAGGATAATTTCTGACTATGCAACCATGATTTTTTTAAGAAAGAAAGAAATTTATGATATATTTGGATTTTGAAAATTAAACATTATAATAATGTGTAAAAATATTATTAAATATTCTATGGAGCATGCACTTTTATTTACAGCAAGAAAATTATAAGACATATGAAAACATAGAAAAATTATGAATGAGAATCAGACTAAGACAAGTTGTTGACCAAACACATTCCTCCTTTCTGGCCTCTGGAGCTCTTCAATATTGCTGTATATGGATAGAAGACTTTTGCAGTATGTTTGAGATAGGAATCATTACAGAGAGCATCTTGGGTTTTGAGAGTTCATTATATATTTAATCATTTATATCATTATAGGAGGGAGATTTGACTGGAAAGGACAGAATTATACTGCCTAGCAGCATATGTTAGGGTTTTATGAAATATAGTTCAAGATGAGTCCCAGGTGTTCAATCTGAGGTCAGTGACTACATGAACCCCTCTCTAGCTACATATGCTGGCCAACACAAAGCATTTATTTAATTAAAATGTTATATTATATTATTTGTAGCACACTTTCATTCTTTTCTCCATGAGTGTTGTGGATGACAATCAACCTTACTATTTTAAAAAGTGTAAATGAATATGATAAAATCTAAGAAACAAGGAGGATATTTTGTCTAAGAGTCTTCATAGGGAATACACTCATTGTTCCTAAAGATGATTATTTCAGATCTTTTTTTTTCAAATATGTGGAATAAGTGAGTGTGTACTTGTGTGTGTAGTGAATGCAAAAGTGTGTTTGAGGGGGGCATTGGAGGATTTTGTGTGTGTTCTCTGATACTTTATCAAGTACCTGCTTAGGTAACAAGCTCTGTTATCCACTGAGCCACCACTCTAACCATATAACTTCAAATTTCTTGATTCAAAAGAGTAAGACAATAAATTTGTGACTTTAAATCACTGTAAACTTGTGGCATTTTTACTACTTAACACATGACATATTGTTTATATCACAACTAGAAGGCCTTGGGGAGGTTTCAGCAAGCAGAAAAATTTGTGCACAGACCTCACAACCAACTTTGATCCTATTTCCTACAAAATGGCAGGAGATAACCAACATCCAAGATTTCTCTTTTGATTTCAAAAAGTACATCACGACACAAGTGTTTCTGTTCTCTCTCTCTTTCCCTCTCTGTGTCTGTCTGTCTGTTTGTGTCCCTTTTTCTTTCTGCCTCTCCTCTCTTTCTCTCTCTCTCTCATATTATGAGATGTTAGTGTTGTCTGTTGTGATCTAGGGGATAGCATGCACATGGAAATGGATATCATATATTAGCACTAATAGTATCATTAAAATATCTCTAAAATGACCCGAGATTCCTCTTTAATACCTCAATTCATTTTTACCCTAGTATTAGTGTAAAGTAATATCTAAATTGACAATTAATATTCTGCTTCACTAGAAATTACTTGGCACCAGTAAGTTTTATTGAATCCATTATGGTTTGACTTTGTCGTTTATGAACAATAAAATGAATTACAAGTGAACAATAAAACTACAAACATAAAATCAGTAACCTAATCAGACCACATGTATATATTTCTAGACCACAGATCATTTCTAGACACTGTAAATATTGTTAATAATTATTTGGTACTGAAGCTCAATAAATGACTATAGAGACTAACTTTTTTATTTTAATTTTTAAATGTGAGTATACAATGAAGCATAATAACTTATACCGACCGTTTCTCTGATCCAACTCTCTCCATATCCCTCCAACATCTCCCCCTCCAAATTTCATGTATTTGTTCATTAGTTTTCTAAATAGAAAAGCCCAGTTAGTGCTGTCTACATGTACATAGGGTAAATAATTTTATAAATATAATTGTTAGGTTATAGTTGATTATATAGGTTTTTTAAACCACCATGATTACATAAAGAGTAAAGAGCATTTCATTTTATGTATGAGTGAATTTCTTGCTTTTGAGTTCATTTCATTCAGATAATTACTTTGGAGACCAGAAAAGAGAGACAGATATACTGGAGCTAAAACTATATAAGGATGTGAGTCACCGTGTAGAGGATGAGAATCAAACCCTAATACTCTGTAAAAGCAGTAAGTGTTCAAAGCAATATAGACATATTTCCATCCCCAAAAGTAAAGACTTTACCTCAAATACTGCTACATCTGATCTTTAAATTAAAGTGAAAAAGATGATGAAAATTAAATCCTCTGGTTCAATTTCAGCACATAAATATTTCACTAAAACTTTTGTTTGTATTCTATAATTTAGTTCACTTTATAGTACTAAATTGTAGAAAACTTAAGAGCATTAAAGCAAAGAGAAAGTTACAATGAGAAGTCATTTGCTTGAAAAGGAATACTGTTTCTAGTAAATATATATATATATATAATTTAAGATGTGTGCTTAAATGATATATAATGTCATAAAACAGTATATTTAAATTCATATAAATTCATAAATATATATTGTATACTGTTTATAATTACATATGTTATATACTATATCTGTTTTATATAGTATATATATTATTTATACTATATATAATAAATGTTTATATATAAATTGAAATATTCAAAGTAATATAGAATACTTAAGAAAAGAGTTAAATTCAAAGCTTGGATTGAAAAATATCATTGTAAAGAGATAGTATTACAGTAATGAGAAGGGGAATGCTGAAGATTTGTCATCTTTGATTGTGTTTTATTTACTTGTTGGAATAATTTAATATCAGGAGTTGGAAATAAATGCAGATATGCCCAAGAGAAAGAATAAGATATTTATTTCAATTATGACAAGTTAATCCATATATTTATCTAGAAGTAATTGAAATCTTATAGGTTTATCTGAGAACTGAAGCATTATCTTCTTTCACAGAGGACCCTAGTTTGGTTCCCAACTCTCAAATGTGTCACATCACAAATGACCTGGGGGTGAATCAGTATGACCCCCATAGGCTCATGTGTTTGAATGGTTAGCCCATAGGGAGTGGCAATATTAGGAGTTGTGGCCTTATTGTAGTAGGCATGACCATGAGAAAGTGTGTCACTGTGGAAGCAGCCTATAAGGCCTCCCAGTGTGGTAGACAGTCTCCTGTTGCAAGCAGATTAAGATGTAGAACTCTCAGCTCCTCCATCACCATACCTGCCTGCATGCTGCCATAATTCCTCTTATGGTAATAATGGACTAAACCTTTGAAACTGTAAGATAGCCCCAATAAAATATTTTCCTTTATAAGAGTTGCCTTGGTCATGGTGTCTCTGCACAGCAATGAAACCCTATCTAAAACAGAACTTTTGTACTGGCTGATTCTGTGTGTCAACTTGATACAAGAGGAAGGAGCTTCAGTTGAGGAAATGCCTAAATGAGATCCAGCTGTAAGCCATTTTTTTTTCAATTATTGATCAATTAGGGAGCCACCACCTCATGGTGGGTAATGTCATCTCTGGGCTGGTAGTCATGGATTCTATAGAAAAGCAGGCTGGGACTACTATACAAATATGTGAAATATTTTGTTGCAAGGAGATCAACTTTGAAATCATGATATTGAAAAATAGTAGTCATATAGGTTGTTAGTTTTTATGAAAAATAAAATGTCATGGAATGGTGAAAAGTCAATACTAGTTATATGAATTGATTATATAAAGAATAAAAAGATAAACTATGCAATTATTTTCTTGGAAAGAGAGACATAGGGTATGTACAATGACAAGGTAGAGCCTGAAGCTATATAAAATTTTACTCGTATTATTTTCCAACAATATCAGATGTGAATTACCATTAAATATCTCTGATATCTAAGAATGTTCCTTTGTTTGTTCTTAAATAGATGTTAGACTTTTTCTTTGAATGAGAGTGAATTGTATTACAAGATAAAGTTATTGTGCAAGTACTACTCAAAGGATGATAGATAGCTGTAGCTTCCAAGCTCCAGGAAGAAAATGGTGCTACTAATAAAAAATTATATCTTTTTTCAAATTGAATGCAGACATATACAATGATATTTTCAGATGCATATTGGGAAACAAAATGTATTAAAATGTTTTTTATTTTCTTGAAAATATATAAAACAAACTTATATATTCTGTGTAGAAGTTAAAGGATGGTAAGCCATGTGAAAATTTTTAAAAAGGATAGAGAGTAAATAATACTTAGTCAAAGTGATATATGAATTAATAAAACCACAAAACAATGTCTACTGGCTATGCTGCTTTAAAATCATGAATTTTAAATAAAGCAATGTAGAAGCATTTTTTATGGTAAACATGCATGAACAGAAGCAGGCACTGTAGCCTTATTTAGAGGTTTCTAGGGTGTCATTTCCAGGCATCTGCTATAAGTACCATAGTAGATTACTTTCAGAAAATATTTTCTCATCCTTCCATCTTCTGAGACATTCATAACTTATGAATTATACTGCCAGAAAAGGAGGCCATCATCTACCTAAGCCATCTGTTAATAGGCCAGCTCCCGAGAGATTGACTTTTGCTATTAGAACAACTGACAAAACCTGTTTCAATGATTGTTCTGTAAATGTTTATCTCATTTTTCATATAAATATGATGCAAAGATATACTTCAAATAGATAAGTTATTTCCAGATTTAGGACATTTTAGTACTTAAGATCTATCAGTGATTTCATTTAAGTAGCTTGAGGGTATTGTAATGTATGTACCTTACATACCAAATTGTAAGTGTAATAACATTCTAGGATGCTTATGAAGACTAAAAGGTAAGCATCATCAAGGTTATTAAGATTATACTTCTTATGCTTTAGCACACGCTTATTCAAGAGAATAAAAACAAATATACCCTGAATTATCATTATAATCAGAGAATGTCCAAAATTCCCATTGATTTAATTGACTGTTGGCCATCTACTGCTGGGCATGTGACCTACCTAGACTGAAGTCTGATTTGTTTCTCCAGTGAGAATCCATTGAAGAAAACAAATTTTCGTTGGCAAGTGGTTATCAATTAAAGACACCTTTTGGGTTAGATGGGGCATGTGTCCACTTAGCTCTAGGACTCCATCTGGTGCAAACCTATGCTGGCTTTGTGCCTGCTGCGACAGTGTCTGTGAGATCATATGTATGTCAGTCCTGCCACATTTAGATGCCTTCTGACTTGCTGTTCTCCATGTCGTCTAGCTCTTACACTCTGGGCAATCTCTTCCATAGCATTATGTCAGCCCTGATGGAAGACATTGGATAGAGGCATGCACTTTAGGGTTTAGTGTTATGAAGTCTCCCACTTTTTACACGTTGTACAGCTGTGTCTTTCTGTACATGTTCCCATCTGTTGCTGGAGGAAACTTCCCTTTTGACGGCTGAGCAAGACATTGATCTTTGAGTGTTACAGAATGTTACAGGTGTCATCTTGTTGTGCTTTAGAAGGACTGAGTATTTGTTTTTTTCCCTGGGTCTCTGGCCTATCTAGTCTCAGGTATAATTCCACCACTAGGAAATGTTAGTTTATGGGTTCCATTTCATGGAGTGAAAGGCCAATTTTATTTTTATTTTTTGGAAGTTTTAAGGAGTTATTTTGAGGAAAATGCTAGAATTATGCTTGCACACAAATTGAAAACATTTATTGTTGGTTGATGAGGTCTTATCTTTATTTCTGCAAGGTGCTCTCTGGCTCTTAGTTTCAATCTTCTAACTAACATTTTTTCCCCTAATGTTGAATGTACCTGTTAATGCCCCTGTTTGAAACAGAATCCATAAGCTCCTACATACAGTGGCAAGATCCTTGGATACAAGATTCACAACATTGTAGGCTTATTTCAAGGTTAAAATGTAGCAGGTAAAATATCCTAGATGTTGGAGAATTCAACTCTTCTCTCAGTAGTTTGTAATGATCTAATTATTTTTCCTATTTCATGTAAATTCAAAAAGAATCGTGCCTTTGAAAAGTCATTGCATTACTAGGAGACAAAATGTCATTGCAAAATTCCAGAACCTGTAACTCTTCTTACAACCCTGTCCCCTGCTTTCTTAGTTTTGAAGACATAAATGTAAACTAGAGAAAAGAGGTGTATGTGGAAAAATTTGGAAGGAGAGAAAGGAAATGGGAAATTTCCTTGTAATTAGATTATAGTCTCAAAAATAGTATTTTAAGTTCCATCCATTTTATGACAAATTGCATGATTTCCTTGTTTCTGATGGCTGAGTAATATTCCATTGTGTAAATGTACCACAGCTTTTTTATCCATTCATCGGTTAAGGGACATCTGGGTTGTTTCCAATTTCTGGCTATTACAAATAAAGCTGCTATGAACATAGTTGAAGAGATGTCCTTATGATTTGGTAAGGAATCATTTGGATGTATACCCAGAAGTGGTATGCCTGTGTCTTGAGTTAGAGCTATTCCAAGTTTTCTAAGATATCACCAGACTGATTTCCATTGTGGTTTTACAAGTTTGCACTCCCACCAGCAATGGAGGAGTGTTCCCCTTTCTTCACAGCCTCACCAGCATGTGATGTGTTTTGAGTTTTTGATCTTAGCCATTCTAATAGGTGTGAGATGGAATCTCAGAGTCGTCTTGAGTTGCATTTCTCTGATGATTAGGGACGTTGAGCATTTCAAGTGTCTCTCAGCCATTAGAGATTCCTCTTCTGTGAACTCTCAGTTTAGCTCTGTTCCCAGTTTTTGATTGAATTATTTGATTTCTTGGTATTTAATTTCTTGAGTTCTTTAGAAATCATGCAATTTGCTGCTAAATGGGTGGAACTAGAAAAGCTCATCCTGAGTGAGCTAACCTAGACCCAGAGAATGTAAGTGGCATCTATTTACTTATAGCTAGATTTTAACCATATAGTATAGGATAACTATTCTACAACAAGCAGACTGAAAGGAACAATAACAAAGACTTTGTTACCTGTTAGTGTGACACTGTGCCCTAGTGAAGCTGCCATGTAGGCTCACAGTGAAAGAGGAAGCTCTTAGCTCTCATATGGTGGCTGAGCTGAAGGGGGCTGATATGTAGGGCACCCCACACTGGAGGAGTAGGATAGATGGGAGGAGGACAGGATGGGAGGGAGGGAGGGTCTGGGTGGGTTGGAGAGAGGGGACTGTTATGGAGATGTAAATTGAAGTAATAAATAAACATAAAAAATTTTCAATCCAAAAATTTTATATATATATTTGAAAATGACAATTAGTGAAGAAAAGGGGCCGCAATTTTGAAGGAGTATTTGCTAGGTATTTACAAGGGTTTGGAGGAATGTCATAATTAAATTATAACCTCAAAAATAAAATAAATAAAAATAAAAACATTACAAATATAGGCATTTTTTTAGGTGGTAGAGGGTGGGAGGGCGGGACTAGGAGGGGTGGAAAGAGGACACTATGATGGAGATGTAACCTGAAGCAAGCAAGCAAGAAAGAAAGAAAGAAAGAATTTTATGAAATAAAATTCGATGTTCAAAAATAGTAACAATTCATACTTCCTGGGTTTTTTTTTTTTTAGTAATAAAAATTCATGATTTTTCTCCAGTCAAGCTAACTACATCTTCACCTCTCCCTGTGTTTCTCCAAATCTAATTCCCAAGTCTTATCCCCAGCTCTGTAACAGAGCATCTGCTGTGGCATCCACTTCTCTGAACCCCATCTCCTAAGAAACATTTACATTTTCTCCTTCAATCTTCCTTTGCCCGACTCAGGCCATTATCTCATTCTACAAGAATAGCACACATTCAATAGGAACAGACCATCTCTACAGACCAGGAAAACAGGTAAACTAATGGAAGATCTCTGCCTCTAACTCCTCTCCTCATCCAATGCTCTAGGTTCATCCTGAACTCTGTAGCCTTGCCTTCCCGCTTGTCCCCATTTCCAGAAGGTCAGGCAGAGATCTTCTTCTAATATTCCTCCCCACTTCCTATTGTTATAGCTCCTAACTCTAACACAAATTCCCCTTCCTGGGGATCCTGCCAGCCAGGCCTGCTAGAGGACCAAGTAGGCTAGTGAACCAGGTAGGTAAGGTAAATATCTTCACTTTCTGTCCTCCCCTCTATGTCCAGTCCCCCAGTCTCATTCCCAGCTCTGAAGCAAACTACCTACTATGGCCTCTACCAACTTACTGCTCTCATTCCTAGAGGACTATGAAGATCCTAGTGGAATACCTTTCTTTCTTTCTTCCTGTGGACCCCTTAAATCCCACCTCCTAGTCCACTCACATTCTTAAATTTCAACTTGCAATACTGATAAAAATGTTTTTCACTGAAGCGCTAGTGGCTACATAAGTCACAGTCCCATCCCGGAGGAATTTCCTATTAGGCTCCAAACAGCCACCATAGACTCCTAATAAAATGAGAAAAACACATTAACTAAATCCTGACCCAACCTCAGGCTAAAACTGAAGTTAGCCTGAACCTCAGTTCATGTATGCATAGTACTTTAAGGGAATCATAATTCACTTACCATTGTTCTACTTCTTTAACCTTAAGGATCTCTATTCCCTTCCCTTGTAGAATAATAATATGATGGTAACACAACTATGCCCCATTCCTGTAAAAAGTTCATACCCTGCCATTCTTGTCAACAGCTACCCCATCTGATGATGGAAAGTGTCCAACTTACTGTTTTTGGCTTTATAAACCCCTGCATTACAGATTCTGACCCACCTATAGACTTGTACTCACAAGGAAGCCAGCCCCAGTCAGGTATGTATGACTCAATAAAAACTTGAAATTCCCAAAAATTTCATCCTTACTTCCTTCACTTAAATAAGAATTGCATGGCTACAACACAATAACAGCCAGGAAGTATCTCTCCACTAGAACCCAACAAATCTACCACAGTAGACAGTGAGAATTGTAACATAGCTGATGAACATGACAGAGACTTTAAAATACCCTTTATGGAATGATAGAGATTAGTAAAAAGAAAACAGATATATCCCAGAAAGAAATCTATAAAAATAAAAACTAATAGCCGAAAAACTTCAAAACAAATGTATAAAACAGTTAAAGACCTGAAAGAGAAACTAGGTTCAATAAAGATAACCTATATTGAGGGATATCTGGAAATGAAAACCTTAATAACATGAATAGGAACCTCAGAGGCAATCTTTGTCAAAAAATATAAGAGATGGAAGAGTTAATCTCAGAAATTGAAGACATGATAATAGAAATAGGTACCTCAGTCAAATAAAATACTAAATTTAAAATACTCCTGGAACAAAAAATCCAGGAAATCTGGGACAATATGAAAAGATTAAGAATAGTAGGAATAGAGGAATGTTTTCATGAAAGTTATAGAAGAAAATTACTCTAAAGAAATTATATAGAACAATAAAAAGAATGTGCCAGAAAATAAATTTCCCTTGGCACAAAACCAAAACATTAAAGGTACAGAATACAGAAACAACAATAAAAGTTGAAAGGAAAAAATAATCAAGTAAGATGTAAAGACATATTTATTAGAACAATATCTGACACTTCAGTGGATAGTCTAAAAACCAGATGGTGTTGGGCTGATGTTCTGCAGACCACAAGAATCCATAAAAACCATTTTAGACTACTATATCTGGCAACTTTTTCAGTCATAATATACAGAGAAAATATGACACTGCATGGTCAAACCAAATTAAACAATAGCTACAGTTCTAGTACTGCAGATGGCACTAGAAAACTCTAACCTAAAGAAGTTAAAAGAAGTTAACTTCACCCAAGAAAACACAAGGAACAATAATCTCAAACCAGAAAGATCAAGAGAGGGCATGCATGTGCAATAGTCTCGGTTCCTCAATATTGACAAAAACTAACAGAATGGATTTAATAAGGATCCATACTTCTATTGTATCCAAAAACACAACAAAACATCAAGGATAAATACTACCTCAGGGATAGGGATGGAAAAGAAGATATTCTAAGCAAATGGGCATAAGAAGCAAGCTAGCATAGTCATTCAAATTTCTTTGAATAACTTAGACTTGAAATCAAAACTAATCCGAAGAGATAAGGAAGGAAACTACATACTCATCAAGAGAAAAAATTCACCAAGACTACATTGCAATTCTTAACATCCCTTCAACAAGCACAATGGCACCCAAGTTCATAAAAGAAACACTACTACAGTGTAAATCACATATCAATACTCATGCTCTGATAGGGAGAGACTTCATTACCCTACTCTTACCAGTAGATAGGTCATCAAGACAAAATCTAAACAGAGAAATCCTGAAGCAAAACAAAAAGACCGAATAGATACTTACAAAACATTTCACCCACACACAAAAAGGATATATCTTCTTCTCAACACCTCATGGAACTTTCTTCATAAATTGGCTACATACAGAAACATGATTCAAGTCTCAACAGGTACAAGGGAATTTAAATAATCACTAAATTCTATGTAAACACTACATATTAAAATTGAATATCAACCACAAAAACAAGTGAGAGCTTACAAACTCATGGAAACTGAACAACTCTTTACTAAATGAAAAATGGGTCAAGACATAAATTAAGAAGAAACTAAATATTTCTAGAATTAGATGAGAATGAATACACTACATACCCAAATTGAAGGATATAATAAAGGTGACTCTAAGAAATAAGTTCATAGCACTAAGAGACTACACTAACAAGAGCAAGATCTCATGCTAGTAATTTAGCAGCACACCTATAAGCTTTAGGAAAAAAGAATTCACACCCAAATGAAGTAGACAGCAATAACTAATAAAACTCAGTATTGAAATCTATAAAATAAAAAAACTACAAAATATCAATGAGAACATCAAGAAGATTGACAAACCATTACCCAAATTAGCAGGCCAAAAAAAATATCCAAATTAATTAAATTACAGATTCAAAGGGGGGTATAGCAATGACACCAAGTATAACCAGAGAATCATAAAGACAAAATGTAAAAACCTGTACCCACAAATTTGGAAAATACAAAAGAAATGGGTAATTTTTAACAATATCTACCATTTACTGAGGTTAAATCAAGATAAGTCAATCAATTTAAACAGATCTATAACCCCTAATGCAAAAGAAGCATAATTTAAAGTTTCTAGCCAGAAAAATCCCAGGGCCAGATGGTTTTCAGTGAAGAATTCTACTTGATTTTCAATAAATAGTTAATGCAAATGCTCCACAAAGTGTTTTACAATATAAAAGAAGTAAGAATATAGTCCAGATAAATGTCCTAGTACTGGGATTGGGTTACATCTAGTTGAGTTTTGGTCCAAAGGGGCTCCATGGGAATCACCAAACTACCCAGTTTTGCAAAGACTATACCTTGTACTCCACGGACAGCAAGATCCTATTGTTGCAGACAAGTACACACGTCATTCAATATTGAGAAGTTGATCTGCTGCCTACGTAGAGACTTCACCCTTATGTTGTAGCATTTTTAGTTCAGGAAGGAGCTCTGCATGAAACCAAAGGAGACACATAAACACTAACCCAGGCATAACCCCTTTGATGGGGGTTGTATGATGGTGTCCTGCATCCCAAATATGCTAGAGCAGTAATGGACAAATCTTGTACAAGTAAACCAACTGATATCTGCTTTAGTTAAGGCCCACTCCACAGATAGAACCCATATCTCCCATTGCATGGTTGATCAAGAATCTTAGACTAGATAACCCAGGGACCTATAGGAAAACTAAATAATACTGATTTTTAAAACTATCAATAAAATGACTGTTATTAACATTGTGCTATACTGATGGACAGGTACCTCAGTCAGTTATTATTAGAAAAACTCCCTCCTTCAGTATATAGGAGCAAATACAGAAAGACCAGGCCCATAGTTAGACATTATAGATAATGAGAAAGTGTCGAATGTTCAGTCCTAAATGGGATATTTCAATCAAATCCATCCCCTCAGGACTCAGTGAACTATGAGGAAGCAAAGGCTAAAAGAGTTTATGATACATAAATGATGGAGGACAGTAAGAAAATAAGACTCTAAATCAGCATGACATACTCACATATAACATAGGTACTTCACAGGCCTGCAATCTCCATTAGATAACTACTTGCAAATGATAATTTAGTTTCCTCCAAGGAGTCTCACTGGGGTAACAAACTATTAGGTGCCCAGAAGTAGATGGCCAAGAGTAAGTGAAAATCAAAGCATCTTTTGAGGTTCCTTGTCTCATTACCATGTCGGTTTTTATTCTCTTGCTTTTTATGTTTTATATTATTTTGTTTTATTATATCTTATTTATATATTTTTCTTTACTCATTTTACCCTAGAAGTCTTTTACATATTTACTATGGCTTCAAGCTTAGTATCTTTATGGGTTCCTGAGCTTGCGAACAAGTGGGTCTCTGTTCCTTGTGCCTTCCTTTGGGCTCTTTTCTTTATGTTTGTCTTGTTCGATTCAAGTGTGTTAGTTTTTGTTTTACAATATTACTCTTCATTATATATTACCATTATATTATATTATTATTCTTTAGAAGTCTATCTTTTTCTAATGAGAAACAGGGGAAAAGGAACTAGATACAGATAAGATGATGTTGAGAAGAATTTGGAGGAGTAAAGGGAGGGAAAACAAAATCAGGACATATTATGTAAGAAAAACATTTTTCTTTTTTTTTTTTTTAAAGATTTGTTCATTAAGTATACATTCTTCTGTCTGCATGTATTCCTACAGGCCCAAAGAGGGCACCAGGTCTCATTATAGATAACCATCTAAAATAGTTACAAGCCACCATGTGGTTGCTGGGAATTGAACTCAGTATCTCTGAAGAGCAGTCAGAACTCTTAACCACTGAGTCATCTCTCCAGTTCAAGAAAAACGATTTTCAACAAAAGGAAAACAAAATGAAAAAATGAGGTCTTTTAATGGAAATCATAAAATAATTTAACTGGTGTCTTAGTTAAGGCTTTTATAGCTATGAAGAAATACCATGACCACTACAACTCTTAAAAACAAACACATTTAGCTGGGGCTGACTTATATTCAGAGAGTTAGTCCACAATCTTCACACCAGGAAGGATGGTGGCAAGCAGGCAGATATGGTGCTGAAGTGTTAGCTGAGAGCTCTACATCTTCTCAGGAAGCAAGAAGGGAAAGTGAGCCACTGGGCCTGGCTTGAGCTTCTGAAACCCCAAAGCCCCACCCCATTAATCTCACTTCCTTAACAAGGGCACGCCTATTCAAACAAGGACACATATACTAATTGTTTCAAATAATACCACTCTCTATAAGCCTATAAGGTCCAGTTTCACTGAAACCATCACAATTTATAGATAACAATATACACATTAATATGTGAAGTATAGATATGTATATTTTGCATTTTGGCAATGAGTTATGATAAAAATATCTTGTTTATTCTATATGTAAAAGACTTGAACTTTTGCTGGACCTCACAGCCAAAGATAATAATATAACTTGAGGCCACTTAAGACTTGATGCTTCTATCCTACTCTGTACTCAAATTTCTTGTTTAAACTGTATCTAAGAGGACAATGTAACAATTAACCTTACTTGCCTTAGATTTCCAATGAAATCAACTTTTAATATCTGAGTTAGTGCATAGATATAATATTTATTTATGTACTTTTCCATTTTCCTGTCCCAGAAAAATCCAAATTTAACATTTGCTGAGAACAGAAAAATTATAGATGAAAGTAACCTTTTTTTTTTTTTTTTTTTGAGACAGAGTTTCTCTGTGTAGCCCTAGCTGTCCTGGAATCACTTTGTAGACCAGGCTGACCTCAAACTCATAGAGATCTGCCTGCCTTTGCCTCCCAAATGCTTGGATTAAAGGTGTGCCACCACACCTTATCCAAAGAAAGAAATTTTTAAAAGTGAATATTTCCTAAAAATGTTGAACTCAGTACTTATGAATAATGTTGAATATAACATGTGGATATTACTCAGTATACAATGATGTTTGCAATACTATTTATTATCTGGGTCAGTTGAGGTCAGTTGAAGTCAGTGAAAGTTTAGTCTTCATAAAACTCTGTTAAAGATATCTGTAAAGTACCCCTCATCCCTTTCTTATGTGATGTTTTCTCTGTGTGTTCAATAAATGCAAGAGCAAAGCCATTATTTTAGGGACAGGGACACAAAATCACTCACATAGTCACACACACACACATATATGTATATGTATATGTATATATAGAAAGAGAGGGAGAGAGATAGAGAGAGACAGAGAGATAGAGGGACAGAGACAGAAAGACAGATACAGAGCAAGACAAAGACAGACAGACTAAATGAACAGACATAGGCATACGACAGTATTCAGGAAGGCACAGCTTCAGACTAATAAAACACACAGAGAAAGTATGGAAAACACAAGAAACATAACAGAGAATTTGATTCTGGCCTCAATGTTTGTTAAATGATGAAACGGGAAAGCACTTTGATTACTTTCATTAAAGTTACACCAACACATTATTGGTAAGTTGGAGTTTATTTGCAATGAGTTCAAACCTACTTCATTTTAGTGATTCTGAGGATTCTATCATGTACTTTGTCCATGAATTCTATAAAAATTTTATCAGGTTTTCCAGATGAATAATAATATATAAATATTTTCTGCCTCAATAACCACTCATATACCTTATTATCATTTAGGGAGGAAATAATCTATTTGGCTTACATTTTTGACTGTAGTCCATCACTAAAGTAAAGCTAGGTCAGGAGTTCAACAGGAATAGTAGATAAGCAGAAACGTAGATAAGAGCTGCTAACTAGCCTTCCCATCCTGTTTTTTACACAACCCAGGACCTTCTACCCAGGAGTGACAGTGCCCCCCCCAGTGGACTGAGTCCTTCCATATCAATTGTTAGTGAAGAAATGTTCAAAGAATCACCAAACCAGGATGATAAATACATTTTTTATCATGGTTTCCTCTTCCTGGCATATACATTATTTTGTCAAGGACCAGCCTTTGACATCCACAAAAACCACTGAGAGTATGTAGTTGGCAATAGGGGTCAGTCACAACTCTCCAAAACTAAAGTCTTTCTTTCAGAAACCTTCTAAATTCGGGGGTGGCAAGAGACAGCCAATAATTCTGGTTAGTTTAGAAAAGAGAAAGGAGAAAGGGAAAAATGATCTAATCTCTATGGCTCAGGGAGGCCTCTCTGTAAAGTGATTGGAGAGGTTCAAAGTGATCCCCTTGTTTTCTTAAATGGTCTCAAGCAGTTTTAGATAACAATGACAGGGTTGTAAACAGTACATTTGTGCTGTAAATTAATGCTAAGGCATGCTAGCCCCTAACCTGCTAGTAGCAGGCTAGCCACTGGTTGTTCAGCAGGCTAGATTACTCCTTTTGCTGAGAATCTAGTATTGGGAGTCTGAACATAACACCTGGTTCATAAGTATATGGGAATAATGAACAGAGGGACTCTCTCACACACTATCATACCAGAAAGAAGAAATGGACGAAGCTAGAATGCAACAACAATGTTAATGTGGTGATCATTCTTTTTATACCCTGAGCAAGGTCTCTTTACATCAAGGAAAGAATTACTTCAGAGTTAAAAGGCATTTATTATAAGGACAAATAAAACCATAGCAATAGGAGGGTACTTAACAATAACACATTATAGTACTCAATTAAATTTTGCTTTTCTATACATAAGTTTAAGATGACAGTATATTATGTCAAACCTGACAAGATATAAAGAATTATAACAATACAGTTTGTGTATTTTGTCATTAAGATTTGTACTAATATTTAGGCATTTCTTGGTAGCCTCATTATATCTTAAGTTCATGAGAAGTTTAAAACCCTTAATTGGATTTATGGTTTGCATATGGAGTCAGTCTTATCACTTCTAGAGTGAAAGCTTATCTGAGGCATGTCTCCTAATGGGATACAAAATGTTTGCTACAGTTATTTTTTTCTATCAGTTATCTAACTTCTTTAACTTTGAAATTGTTTGAATTAAATCAGGCAGTTTGTAAAACTCTTATCAGGAATAATACTATCACCTTTGTAGGACTCTGTGTGAAGTGTGGCCAAACAAGAAGAGTGGCAATTAGCAATGAGGGAATCTGCACTCCATGTCCATAATAGCAGATGACAGGAAAATCTGGGTGTTAGCAAGAAGCAGCTCTAGGGTGCATCTTTAGTGTAGACTTTGCAAAATGCTGGATAGCTTTTTAGGAAGTTTACATATTTATAGAACCCCTTTCTCAGAGAGCTTATGACAGTGCTTGAACACTGTATGTTAAAGGCTGAAGAATAGCAGATAGACATGAAGGAAGGAGCCTCAAGAGCATTCGGCTCCTGACATTATTTGTATGACTTGAATATTTGATCATTTTTCCCCTCATTTTTACTTATCTGATTTTATTTGCTTATTTTTTTGCTATTCACTTTTTTGAGTTCCTCCTCTAATTTTGATGTAAGGCTCAACCAGACACTTAATTTACAAAATTGTTTTCTCATTCTTCAGAGTATAACATGATTATTTTCTTGTTATAGTTGATGCTTTTTAGTTTGAGATAATCAAATTTACTTACTATCACTTTCATTTCTTGTACCTCCTAATTTCCTTTCTGTTATTGTGATCAAATTCTCTGAGAAAATCACATTAAGGGATAAAAGGCCTATTCTCAGTCTCCATTCCAGCTTAGGCCTGGTCAGTTATTTAAAGCAGCTGGATACATTATGTTCACAAGTCAGAAGACAGCAACAATGATGACATGGATGCCTTTCAGCTCCCTGCTCTAATTATACAGTCCAGGGATCCCCAGTTCAGGGAATTGGCCCTTCCACTAAGATGTGTCTCCATATAAATTAAGGTAACCAAAAGAATCAGTCACAGACAGACATGCTCAGTGGTTCTTTTTTCTAGGTGAATCTAGATTGTATTAAACTGAAAAACTCTCATGCAATCTCTTATATGTCTTCTTCAAAATGTCTGTTTTATTTTATAGTAGTTTCATAATACAGGCTTTAGATAATCTACTTGATTTGGTTTCCAGTTCATAATTTTATTTTGCATATGCAATATCCCCAGAATATAGTATTATAAATGTTATCATTTTCACAAATCATTTAAATTTGACTTCTCCAAAATAGGATTAACTATCTAGTGACTTTTTAATGCAAATCCCTATATATTTTGTTAATAGGTAGTGACATATTTTGAAGTCAGTTAATGTAGTGACACTTAATTCATTTACTTTGCCCAGGAGTTTGTCAGGTACAGAACACCAAACAAAATCAAAGATCATTTTCCTTACTCTTCAAAATTTCACTGCTACATTAGTTAGGATTCTAATTTTAATATCACTACAACATTAATTCCCTCATTTGTTTGCTTATTTAAGAATTTTGTTTAATTTTTTAAAAAAATCATTGCTCATTAAAGAACACAGAGACATAAATTAATTAGGAAATTAGACTAAAAGCAAAACTACTAAATAAAAGTTTGTAAATGAAAATATTGTTAAGTAAACATGAGCACCTACAGAAATCAAAACACCATGTCATAAATAATTACATTACTACTATTAATAATAATATAATCAACTCATATTTTTCAGACCATTAGAAATTTAAATTATGAATTTCAATGTGCAATAAAATGGCAAAATCAAGATCAATAAGATTTCTTCAGTAGATATCATATCAAAATCAAAGGACTGCTTGGTGTTATTATTGTAATCTGCTTATCTTGTTTTGTCTTAATTTTGCAACCATGTCTCACTCTGCACCTAAACTAGACTTAAACTCAAATAATTTTTTAACTTATTCTCACTTATGCTAGGATGACTATCACTAGATTATTGAGTTCTTATTAAGTAATTAAAATATATCTTCATATTCATATCAGAAACTTTTCCCAATGCTGTGCCAAAATGACAAACAAGAAACAACTAAAGGTATAAAGGACTTATTGTGGATTATAGATTAATGGGATGCGATTGGAGACAGAAAAACATGGTGACAATGACAGGAGGTGCCTGGTCATGTTGTTTCAGTTGTAAAGAGTAGAAATGAACAGGATAGATTTCCTTATATAAAAAAAAATATGCTAAGTCATGTAACTCTTGTAATTGTGGCCTATTTATTTCTGTTGTTTTGTATTGTATTTATAGTTATAAGAAAAAGAACCATTTTTTGGACTGAAAGGGAGAGCTGTTGGGGGGGAAAACGAAATACCTTAAACTAAAAAAAAAAAAGAAGGGAAGAGGATGGGGGATTGAGGGGGAGGAGGGAGGGGATTGTGATTGAGATGTAACTTGAAGAAATAAAAAATAAATTATTTTAAAAAAATAAAAATAAAAAAATAAAAGAAAGAAAGAAAAAAACCTTCAGCCAGTTATTTACTTCCTCCAAGCTTACTGTCTCCTAAAGTTACCACAACCTTCTCAAATAATTCCATCAGCTGGGGACCAAGTGTTTGTTTGCATGAACCTGCAAGGTACATTTGATGTTCAGATCTCCATATCCCAAGGATAAGAATAGATATTTGGAGATAATCAGTGTATAGTGTAACTAGTACATACTATCTTGGGCCCATCAAGTTCCATATTGTAATGCAATTTTACTAGCATGAATACTAAATAAAGGTAAAAGATGATGAATTATGTTTTCACAATGCATGCATTATATTTGTTTTATCTTACTAAATGTAACCACTATCATAGATTTTTATTCTAACTGTGCTGTCAAATATATTCAAATGTGTTCTAAACAGTACTTTATAGCAGCTTTTGGAATCATATAAACTTTGTCTTCCTAAATGTTTCCATCCACATGATGATTTAGCATACATAGAAAACTAGTGTCGTAGATATGTATATACCTAAATATAATTAAAAATTGTATTTTCTCAGTAACCAAATTAACACATTAAATAATTGCTGGAAAATATGATTCACACATAATTTTTTTCGTACTTTTCTTTAAGTTTTTCACTCAGATGGTTTTAATGAGAAACAATTGTCACCATGCTTATGTGTCACCTGCGAGCTGACACTGGAGGGACAGCTTTAGGAGCAGGTACGTGCTGCAAGGGATGGTAGTCTCCTGAAGAGATCACAAGTCTTGTTCAGCGGTTGACATTTTCAAAGGTCACGCTGCTCTTCAGTACTAGCCAGTTACTAAACAGAAAAGTACTTCTGACAGTTAAACACTTCTTCACAATTAGCTAAGGTGTGAGTTTGGTGTTTCTGAAAGTAACATTGGATTCGGAAATTTTTCTTGGATATAGTCTCTGATTCTTATATAATCTGTATATAAAACATCTCATTTCTGCCATCTAAGTCTTCCAAGATTTTAGATGGTAAAATAATGTTCAGAATTTGATTCATTATTTCTGTCCTGACCTTGGATTTCCTGATTTAGTGCCTGTTACAATAATATTTAGGCATAACATTTACAATGTGGTGAATTTTATGAAAATAATAGGATTATATAGTCCATATGTATTCATACATGCAATCATCCATGAATCTATGCATTTGTACATAATATGACTTATCTAATTGTTTAGACCATTGCAGGAATATAAACTAAATGTGATCAGAAATTCTTTCTGTTTATTTGTTCCAGTGGCATGAATTCATAACCTATCCCAGTACCTGATCTGATTATATATTCAATATATATATATTAATTCAATTAAACAATATAAAAAATAAATTGATGATGAAAAATTAAGCTATTCTAGCTACATTGTAGTCAGAATAAACATAGGGATATACATGATGTTTTAAAAATGGCTTAAATTTAATGGAACAAAGCCACTAACAGAATTGAAAACAAAGTTCCATTTGCCTACCTGATATATTTACTTGTCATACAACAAAGGGAAATTTATTAAATAAATTTAATAAAAATTTACTGCTAGAGGTCAAAAATCTAACATAAGGTCCTTTTCATGCTAGACAAGGGAAGCTCCACTGAGCATGCCCCAAGATGGTCTTTAAAATGAAAAAATCTTGGTCCAACTCTTAGGTCTACATGCTAAAGCCTTGATGAAAGTATACATGATCTTATATCTAGTAGAAAAGTAGATCAAATTATAGGACTATACTAAATTTAGTAAGTATTACTGTACTTTTACTAATTATTAAATAAAATGCTAAATCAGCAAATGCAAAGGATTTTTATATTTTAAATTTGTACACATGAATTTGAAATACCTAACTGATATCATGCTGGGCTAGCATGGAAACTGAATCCAATGAGAATAGATAAGTTGAAAGACATATCTGAGGGTCAGATGTATGATGATGACACTTTTCTTGTAATAGTTAGGGAAGACAATGTGCATTTTAGACATCAGGATTCTTCTATATTGTTTTATGTTTTGGGTTATGGTTTCAAATAGAAAAATTAATTAAAATTTTTATTGACAACTTTGTACTAACACAGAGAAATCCACTTAAGTTTGTATTTTTGGACTATTATTAAAATGAATAGATTATGGAATGATAAGAATTTAAAAAATACCAAAACTTCCAAATTTTGTTAGATCCCCAACTTCAAGGAAAAGTATACATGAAATTTATCTTATTCTCTGCAATTTAAACCTATTTTTAAAATCTAATAATAATGGAAGAGTAATTCAGAAAGATGATTGCATTCATTCCAGACAGTTCTGGCATAAAATCGTGCATCCACTGACCTCTAAAAGGCATTTAATACAGTATAATATTTTACATAATGTTATTCAGGATAAAGGGATTACAAATAGTCACATTTCCCAGTACATGAACTTAACATTTAACTTGATAACTCCTGTAGTACTTTTTTCTAAGTCCTGTGTTTATAGTTCTTTAATGGCATTCTTTTTGTAATGTTTTTGTTGATCACATGATGAAACACAAAATAAACTTATGTGTACACGTCTGTATTCAAAATTCAAAATGTGTCTTTTGAAAATGTGTTTCAATGACTTCTATTGAGAGGTAATATACTTCAGCATTGCCTTTAGTGAATGTAAAAATTGTACACAAGTAATTGATCCATATCTAAGCTAATGAAAAATGTCTATTTAGCTGCACATCTTATTTTTTTTTATGTAGGCAGTTAAAGTTCTATCTTGTAAAGAGGAAGAATGAAGAAAGCTATTTAGTTTTGAAACAACTATTATCACAAAAAACATTGCTTCACTTACAAATAGATGAAGTATACTCATTTTCCAAATGCCTTCATATCTCAGGTTCCATGTGGTCCTATTAACATCCTTATATTAGGAACGTGATGAGAAGGAGATTCATATTTGATGCTTTTACCTCTGTGTGGCATATAGTGTTATGAAAGTTATATTTGATATTTAACTTCTGTAACTTTATCGTTATGGCAATAATGAGACTAAAGAAAGAAATATGTAACTGTAGGGGGAAATAAGATATACCTTAAACTTAAAAGAAAAAAAAAGGAAGAGGATGGGGGGTTGAGGGTGGGAGGATGGGACTGGAAGAGGAATAGGGAAGGGACTGCAATTGAGATGTAACTTGAAGAAATAAAAAATAAAGGAAAAAAATTGTCAATCAATACACGAGGACATTATCATTAAATGAGTTCAAATATTAAAAAAAAGGAAGGAATATGTGACGATCTGTTTCAATTGCTTACTTGACACATCCTAGAGTCATCTGGGAAGATAATCTCAATGAAATCCTTGATTGTCTTAATTAATTCATGAAGACCCAGCCTAAATGTGGGTAGCAACTTCTGTTAGTTTCAGATGAAAGGACCTACCAAGAATAAGGAAACATATTTACTTGTATCCTGTGGTCTTCAATCTCACTAGGGAATTCACTGAAATTGTTGCTATCCTTGGTGATCCCTTCACTAATATTAAATCTTAGAGCCATCCTTTTGAGTTTCCACCATAGACTGACAGCCAATTTTCCAGGAATTCTTTGAGTGTGTTTGGAATTGGCACTAAGCCACATGGTCTGAACTACTGGATCTTCAGCCTTTTCATGTGGAAACACCCAATGTTGTCTGTGCTAACCTAACTTGTAAGCTAAAATAATTTCTGCATTCATGGATATAAAATAACACTAAAAATTAGTGTAACTACTAATTGTCATTATTCAATATAATTCTATTTATTTTGTTGTTCTATGTATATAGCACATAGTTTTAAACTTCTCATATGGTATATTTTGGCTTTTGCCTAAGTGAAATATTTTCTAAAAGTCTGATTTTGACATCTTTTTAAAACAGTTTTCCTGTTTTACACTCTTTGAGGACCATATAAGTTATTCCCTAAAGAAAAAGTTTAACACCAATATACAGGAAACATTTCACTGGGGTGAAGTGCTGTTTTTTGATTGTTTGTTTTGTTTTATTTTGTCTTCTGGGGAGAAAATTATGTTAATTAAATAGAATTGGGTTTTCAGGTGACTTCTACGCATTCGGGGCTTGGTCTAAATAGAGAAACTACCTGTACTCAGAGAAGACTTCTGTATTACTTATCAAATCTTTACAATTGTCCATCTCCCATTATCTGTTTCTTTTTTCTGCTAAACTGTTCACAGCTTCTGTACTCTAAGCCAGTTTCTAAATTTTGCTTGTCATTTATCCTAAGAAGTTAAAAAAAAAAAAAAAGATGAGGGAGCATGGTCATGGTCCCTTTATGGTGCCTTTATCAGCTTATCCTGAAAATGAAGTATGCTTTTTTTTTTTATCACTTGTACTGAGAGCTGGCTGACTAGAGCCAAGTGCCTTCCCTGGCAGACACCACTATATTTACTTGGCTTGCCCGACCTCCCTTAACATTTTTGCTAATCTTTACTAGATTTGATATACATATGAAAGCTGTTAAATTATCAAACTGATCTTCAGATACTTATACATTTTAGATGTTAGAATGTCTTTACTAATCCTACAGCTTTCCTCTCAGTAAAGCACCTCTGACTTTGTGGGAAATTTATTTATTTTTTTCCCTATCCTGTACAAGTGGTATGAGTTAAGATGTAAAGAAAATGGAAAACTAGAGCAGTGGAGTTTATTTTGAGAAGAAATTCAAGTCAGTTCCCAATGCTACACCCTTGTAGCATGCACAGAGAGCTCAGGACAATTAGGTAATTGATTGGTTCCCCTGCCTAGTGTCACCAACAATAAAGATTCATGTCATAGTAAAAATGAATGAACAAATCTTAGTCAAAATTCCACTGTTATTCTATTGTGGTCTTTTCCACAATGGGTAGAAACTTAAACACCAACTCTATTATATGTAGAGGCCAATAAGAAGTGTTGAAAGGTAACAAAACAACTACCATATAAAATGGGTCATATAAGTCTGAAACTTACTCATGTGATAAGTAAAAGATATTCACACCACAGTGTAAACTTCAGCAATCCACTGTATAGTATAGGCTACATAAAAAGACAAAACAAACATAGCCTATTCAATATTCTATGGACTCCTAAAATCATTTCAAAATGATTGATGAGACAAATTGTAAAATATAATTTTGGCTTATCGATTTAAGTTATGTTATTATTTATATTAACAGTAATTTGAAGTTATGATCACAAGTTTCAGAATGTATAAAGACTTACGGAACCTGTAGACATAAATCAATGGTATATTTATGAGACTTTTGCTGAATAGATAGAATGTAATTCTGTAGAATTTGTGTTCAATATAAGTGAATGCATACTATAAATATATTATGGTCCTGCGTCCCCAGAATATCATAATTACATATTGTTCATTTTATCTTCTGCCATGTAATACAAAGAAGTATGTTCAATGTAGAAAATAGGTCTAAACAAGTCTAAGGAAATAAAATCATGTTTTAATTTTTTTCTCCATTCTTTTAAGCATAATTTTTCAACTTAGCATCTACAACTATTTACCAGGATTCTATAATAAAGTATTGAATACTAGGTAACTCAAAAAACAGAAACACATTGTCTAAAACTTCTGCAAGGCCCACATTTTATAATAAAAGTGGTGGGGATATTTTTAAGGGATGTATGTAATTTCTCTAAACCCAAACAACTCTTCACTGAAATAGTACAAAAGAAAAAGGGTCATTGAATGAACTTTAAGTAGAATATTTTGTTATTTCAAATACTCTGGTGAGGGAGAAAAGAAAGAAAGAAACCCTCCCCTTTTGTATAGCCAAACAGATACAACAAATTACAGACAAGTTCCAGAGAGACCCTAAATATTCAATAAATAAATGCACTGGACACTTCCAATGATCACGGTTTTCCCTAAATATGCCTGCTTGTTGGAGTACATGTTTTTGT
>CAJQZJ010031536.1:9334120-9346283 GCA_907164525.1 Lophiomys imhausi
AAAAACTCCTTGCTTCAACTGCAGACAGACTGCTGTCCAAAAAGGACAAAACTTGGTAGCAGGGAAGTCGACAGCCTAGCTCTGCCAAGACAGGGTAGGTTAGTCCTTCATAATCCCTGCTCTACAATAAATGTCTGTCAGAGACACAGGACCAAAAGGCTGAAGACTGATGCTGGAATGTATGGAGAGAAAATGGGAACTGTCCAGGTAGTCACTGGTTTGTCATTTCTTAGTATTGGAAGCTGCAGGCCCTGCACTTCCTATATAATCAGATATATTTATCCTTCTCAGCTCTCTGAGGTGGTTGAAGAATAGACAGCTTGAGTCTCATAGCTAAATTTTTAGTTGTTTAGGAATCATAGGGCGTTCTAGATCTAAGAAGATGGTTATAATAGTGATGCAAGTTAGTATGAAAGCTAAGTCAGTTATAGAACTTTAAACTCATCGAGATGGTTAGAAGGTAGAAGGTTAAAGTCAGGGGCCAAATATGTATGAACTGGACATTGGGAAGGTATACTGGGCCATTTAACTCTCATAAATGAGGCATATTTAATTCTGCTGTTTTGTATAGAATTTACTGTTATAAGAGAAAGAACCATTTGTTGGATTGAAAAGGGAAGCTGTTGGGGGGGAAGAGGGTGGAAGGGTGGGACAGGAAGGGGGAATAGGGAAGGGTTTGTGACTGAGATGTAACTTGAAGAAAAAAAATAAAGTACTTATATAAAAAAAAGAATAGATTTCCAGCCCCTAGAATCCCCTGTGCATTGCCTACTAACCCTCCTTTCCTCCAGCACTTGATATTCTCTAATTGTTTATTGTTTCTGTAATTTTCCACTTCCTGTAGGAGGATCATAAGGTGTGAAGTCCTTAAGCTCTTTCACTGATAAATGCATATTCAAGACTCATTACTTCTCATGATGTGATAGCTTAATTCTCTTTAGTGCTGGATAGGATCCTGTTTTCTGATAGTATATTGAGTGCTTATCCATTGTCTACTAAAGAACACCTTGGTTGCTTCCAAGTAGTGACAATTATGAATAACATTGTGAAAAACATACGTGACTTATTTTGTGTAGATGTGTTTTTAGTATACTTTCTTGTTGGTCTATATCATTGTATAAAATGATGGGTTTCATAAAAAAAAAAGTTCTTTTATTATGCTGCCACAGAAACTAGGTAACAACACTAAAGGAGATTGTTCTAAAGGCTTTAGGAAAGAGATTCTGAGTCATAAATATTACCCAAATACTATTTAAACTTAAATAAATATATTTCACCAATCAAAGCAAATACATTACATTAACAGATTTCCACAGAAACTAGTCTCAAAAAAGGAGGTGTAAAAAAAAAAGCACTGAGAAGCAATCATTTTTCTTTTTTTTTTAATTTAAAATATGTTTCTTCATTGGAAGAAGCACCTCTTCTAGGACTTTTACTATTTGTACATGATCATTTGTTCTCTGTCTTGTCAAATACCTGGCAATATCCAAATTCTTACTAAGTTTTTCTGTTTACTCCTATTGAAATCTTAACCTGAGCTTACAAAGAATTAATCAAGTATAGTATAGTTTTTATTTTTGGTTTTGTGTGTGTGTGTGTGTGTGTGTGTGTGTGTGTGTGTGTGTGTGTTTAGCAACTCAAAAGCAAATGTGCAACATCATGCTAACTTCCTATAAAGTGCTGGTGTGAGAGCGCAGGAGAGCACATTTCCCTACAGTTTCAGAAAACATCTTACAGTGTTAAATGGAGGATGACAATAGATTTTTAAATGATAACAGGAAGGCAGTCAACAGAGTGCTTTGTGTATATTTATAGTCCCCACCTCACTTCACTAAATTTGCTGATCTTCCTTTTCCTATTTTTCTAATTCCCTAATTACCTATAATTCACCCAATCATGTTGAATTCTGCCATATTGACACAGAGGTTACAAGCAAGCTGGAAATGCCTGTAATTCTGCAAAGGAGTATAAGAGACTATAAAGTGTATGGATGAAACAGTGATTTTACGAAGAAATTAACAAATTTTACACTGGTGTTGCTGAAAGAGAGCAGAGAAAGGGAATTTCTTTAGCTTGTTACTCAAAGTAAATTGTTTCATTTCAAAGTTTTATAATTCATTATTATCTGGCATGGTACTCATTATATAATCCAGGCTATTCTCCAATTCATAGTTAATGTCTTGTCACAACCTCATGCATGGTGTGATTACAACTGTGAGCTACAGTTTCTGGCCATATAGTTTTATCAAGCAGTAAAAATAACTGGATTGCAGACAGAGATTTAAATTTTATAGTCTGTAAGTTTGGACACATTGCATTCCCCCCTGTGGTTTGTCTTATTTTGACAGGTATACTCTTCAATCTTGAAATGTAAATTAAACTAAAACAAATCCTGTAATCTTGGGACATATGGAAGATACATTTTGCCAAAACAAGTAAGTCATGGTTTGGAACTAGCAGAGTTGTAAAGCTGTGAGAAAATACATTTTACTCATTATTTGAATAGGAATTTCCTTACATTTTCACAAAACTGATTAAAGAGAATCCATTTACTCTATACTTACCTGGCAGGGGAGATACCATGATCACGAAAATCCATTTACTCTATTGAACACAAAACAAGAATCATGTATATTTTTAAAGCCTATGGCTATTTTGTACAGAACCTTTATGTGAATTTGCTACTCTAGCCCACTCTTGGAGACTGAAAAAGTACTAGAGAGAAATATTCTAAGGTCTGATGAGTTTAATGTTTGGACTAAATTTTGGGATAAATCCTCATTGGAGAAGCATTTGAAATTAGCATGTATTACAAAGTGCAACAGAATGACAATGAAGAGCCCTGTTCTTTCATGAAGCCAATTAAGCTATCACATCAACAGGAAACATTTGTTCAATGCAGTTTTCTCACTGCTTCCCCTTCTGAGAGCTCTGGCGTTTTGACTTGCCAGTGCTTTTAGAGTATTCCAGACCTTTGAGCACAGATACTCACTTCCAAGACCTTATGGTAATGTGAAAATTGGAGATCAAATAAAACTATGAAGATAATACAAACCAAAGTGAGCAATTCTAGAGCAGCCTAGACAAACTAATGTGATATGAGTGGTAGAAAACAGAAACAAGCATTAAATATTGGCACTGAGATGTAATACACAAGGAAATGTGGGAAGAGATTAATAGATTAAAAGGCAAGACAAACACACCGGCAAGGCCCAGAGATGTAACTCAGTGAATGAACAACAAAATAATAACAAAATCATTATGTTCTCCACTAGTGATTTATTACATTTAAAGAAGTATAATAATAAAATACCTTCATCTAACTAATGTTAAATGCTTTAAAATTATATACTGATGTCACTAACTGGTACATTGTTTCCCAGTATGTAAGAGCCATGCAGTTTATTCTGGATTATCACAGAAGAAAGTCAACAGAGGAAAGAAATTCAAGTGCAATTTCAGAAAGTAACCAGGAAGTCGAAGCTTTCCAAATGTACTTTACAATATTAATGTAGTATAAAATACAAAAATATTATGTTACATAAATTTTGTTTTTACATAAATATTATGTTACATAAATTTTGATTTACATAAATATTATATTAAAACAAATTACTTTCTTCACATCAAATTCTATTTACTGTGATTTACCCAAGTTATAAAGTAGTTCAATATATATGAAAAGCGTAAGTCTAGACCAAGTGTACCTAGTAGTCAATGGAAGACAATATTTAGTATTTTTTCTAATTACATTAAAATAGCAGATGAGAAAAAGTTAGCTCTGTTTTTTTTAATTTAATGTGTATAGATGTTTTGGTTATGCACCATATGGATGCCAGGTACCCCTGGAGTCCAAAAGTAGGCATCCAGTCCTCTGAGTTACTCATGGTTGTGAATTATCTTATAGATGTTGGGAATCAAATCCAAGTCCTATGCAAGATCAACAAGCGTTCTTAATGGTTCAGCAATTTCTTCTGGGTCTTCAGTTGTATTTTGGAAGGAGGCATAATACATATTGAATATTATCATGTCTAAAAAAAGTTTTAGTAACATAATTTAGAAACAAACAAAAACAACATATTTCTCTAAGGAATATTGCCTGTTTAAGAAGTAAGATTTTTAAGCCGGGCGATGGTGGCGCACGCCTTTAATCCCAGCACTTGGGAGGCAGAGGCAGGTGGATCTTTGTGAGTTTGAGGCCAGCCTGGTCTACAAAGTGAGTCCAGGACAGCCAGAGATATTCAGAGAAACCCTGTCTCGAAAAACCAAAAAAAAAAAAAAAAAGAAGTAAGATTTTTATTTAACTAATTGAGTAGAATATATTTAACAGTCACAACACAAAGTATTGGTATGTCAATAAAGAATTTAGTCAATTGATACATGCTTTAATTATTAATATACACATCATTGCAATATAATTTATATGCTATAATTTATATGACTTATGATATAAATGCTGGCTTTTTAAAAGGGGTATAGAGAGAAAAATATAGCCTTTTGAAAAAAGCAAGATGTTGATTTTTGTTACCTTTTACTTACCTACAAAGAATAGTTTTAATGGTCTCTGGGTAAAAATAATGGTGCAGTATCCCTGAGTGACTCTTGCATCTTGAGAGATAACAGATCATTCTTTTTAAATGATAATGAGCAAAAATTAAATGCAGGCACATTAATGAGCTCAACCTCAGTCCTTGTTTCAACCTTTGTTTTGAAAAGGAGTAGAAAACTGTTAACAGCTAACATTGTTGAGCAAATAAAGGTAATGTAGACAAATTCTTTTCTGGGAGACTTTGGCAGAATAGGTACCATGGAAACAATCTCTCAGCAACAAAATTTTGCAAATTGGAAAATAACCCTCCTATCTACTTATCCTTTTTGCTAAGAGAGTTGTGTTTTAAAATGTTTAGTTCTCTTGACAACACCCCAAGAGTAAAAATATAAAGTTCTATATTATACTTGAATTAGAAAGCCAAACTATAGAATCCTGGATTTTGGTTGATTAAATAATCAATTATAACACATTCAGTTTCTATTAGGGGAAAATAAGCCCCTATTTGTTTTTTTTTAATATTTATTACTTCAGGTTACATCTCCATCACAGTGTCCTCTTTCCACCTCTCCCAGTAATGCCCTCCCACCCTCTACCCCCTATTCATTCATGGCTAGGACAGAGTCAGTTATTGTTAAAGCCTTCAGAGAAATAAAATACCCCTACTCTTTGCCAAAGGCTACCTTATTTTAGCTACAAAAAACAACAGGTACAAATAAAAGGAATTATGCACATAATGAAGTATATACAGTTATATAACTATTATTTTGAGAATTAATTTTGTAAAATTCTTATGAATCTGTTCTAATATAAACTTTATAACTAATTCTGGTTAGGCGTACCCATACTATAAAAATTCTAATAAACACATTTGATATATGTAAAATTGGTATCAATAATTATAATTGTGTACTAATTTTTCACAAAGAAAATAATTCTATACAACCGCAAAATGTATTACTGAAAAATTATATGACAAAACAGAACTCAGAATTGCAGTTTCTGAATAATCACTACATGAATAAACGTTTCTTCCAAGTTTATATCATCCAACTGAATGTATTTAATTGACTATAATTGATTTTTTTACATAACATGTATTTTTCATGTGAGCAAGTGCCATCTGTTCAAAGAAATAAAATCTGGAATGCTCTTTTAGCTCGTGTGATTCTGAACAAGTGGTTCCAAAATTGCCACTGGCACATTAACACTGAACAAAAAAGTGAAATAGACAGTGTAGAAAGTTAAAATCAAAGCTATTTTATAAGATAAATTACTTCATCATTATGAAATTATAATGCAGTCAGATCAGTAGCCCATAGTATATTTACTTAAATATTTTATATTATGTATTTAAAGGAAGAAATAGTAAGTCTTAATGATTTCTTGGACAATGTAAGATTATGTGAGAAAAACTTGACAGATTCTTATCCCAGATACTCGATGTTTCAATCAAATGAAATAAAGAAGGGTCCATCAAGTAATCATGGGAATTTATGAAATTGTGTAAGTTATCAAAGCTGTGCTGAAACAGTGCATACTGACTCTCTGAAAATAGGCCAAGCCACCCTGTGAGGTAGATCGGCAGCTATCTGAATATTTGTCCTTTAAATGAAATTAAAAGGAAAATGAAAGTAAACAAAATGAAGGCTTTGAGGAAACAAAGCAAGCTGTGTTCTGTACACTGAAGACAGCACCTGAAAGGAATTTGTGGTCAATAGCACAGCATACTAACAGGAAATAAAAGGGGGGGGGGTGTGGTCAGACAAAACTAGCAAGCCCATAGAGTCATATATTCTACCATCTAGTAATAAATCTCAGAGCAATAGGATAACCTAACTTTTATTGTCTATTTTTTTAAATATGAGGAGCAACATAAGATGTGATTTGTATTTTAAAATTTCCTGAATATGGTATAAATAAAAGGCATTGAAGCCTTTGTGTACCTAATCAAAAGGCTCTGGTGCATGAATCACTCATCTATAGAAAGTTATAAATCAGATCATGTAGAAGAGAATCATTAAAACATTGTATTGAGCAACTGGAGAATCAAGACTCCAGAAAGTGGTAGCAATGTTATTTCAGGCTTTTGTTACTGAGTAGAATTTGTTCTCCTTATTAAGAGTGGTTGCCGGGCAGTGGTGGCGCACGCCTTTAATCCCAGCACTTGGGAGGCAGAGGCAGGCGGATCTTTGCGAGTTCGAGGCCAGCCTGGTCTACAAATTGAGTCCAGGACAGCCAGGGCTATACAGAGAAACCCTGTCTCAAAAAGCCAAAAAAAAAAAAAAAAGAGTGGATTTGCAAGAAGAAGACCACTGTTCCCACTGAAAGATCATGACTTTACTTTGATTCTCTTGAGTCTAATCTTCCTTTGGTTCAGTCTATGATTCAAAACAGCTGGTGGTCTATAGATCCACAGGATTTACTAAAAGCAGATTATGTAGGGTTGCCTATTAACATTTACCAACCAGAAGAAAGAGAGGGGATAAGTATTTTTAGCTAATGATGCAGATTATCGGAATGTTCATCAGGAAATGGTGTAATAAATTGCATGTTAAAATCCATCCTCAGACATGTATTTTGGAAACACCTAAAATCTGTGTTCTGAAACTATTGTGGTTCTTATTTAATTTTTAGGAGAATAATGAAGTTTGATCTAAAATCTGCAATGTAAAGGAAACCAAAATCCCTGGTATTTTATACAAATAATACTACATTAAATTATGACTTCAAAAATATACCAGAATACAGTGTCTCAGTGAAGACAGGATGAATTTTACTGATTTGGTGGATACTGAAAATTTCAGTTTTTAGAAAGACTATGAGATATTTAAATTGCTAGAGATATACCTGTTTATGAATTATAGGACTATAGCAATAATGAAAGTTAAGAATGTTTCATGGATTTGCTGTAAGAACTGGTTTATATCAAAAAGGTATGATAAAACTTTAAATAGTTTTAATGTTCTCTAATATTTTTAAATGTATTTAGTTTATTATACAGTGTGTGCCTGTGTACATCAAGATATAGTTATACCACTCTTGGACAAGTACACAAAGGACTATACTTATACAATTATTCTCTAATATTTTCCATTCCTCTGGACTGGAGCGTCCCTACATATCAGACCCCTGCCCCAGTTCAGCAGTCATATGAGGGCCAAGAGCCTCCTCATACACTGGGGGCCTACAAGGCAATAGCACTAGGGCAAAGTGTCTTATTGACAGGTAACAAAGTCTATGCTCCTGTTAAATTTAAAAGCTACTCACAAAAGACATGCTGAAATTAAAAGTGAATTGTCCTTTGAGATCTCAAAATATATACACTTAAAGGTATGTTTAGTTCCAAAATATCAAAATAATTTTTTTTTTTTTTTTGGTTTTTCGAGACAGGGTTTCTCTGTGTAGCCCTGGCTGTCCTGGACTCACTTTGTAGACCAGGCTGGCCTTGAACTCGCAAAGATCCGCCTGCCTCTGCCTCCCAAGTGCTGGGATTAAAGGCGTGCGCCACCACCGCCCGGCTTAATAATTTATTTTTTAATTTCAATTGAAAGATAATACTTTTTATATTGTCACAAAACCCAATTTGCTCCAGGAAAAATATTACCCCCCCCACCAGCCAAAAAAAAGTACTGTCCCAGAGTTAGGATTAGGGCAGGGCTCTGTTCTTATCTTTTCAGGAGATTGAAAGCATCCATTTAAGGAGTCCAGGGACAATTGGACAACTGAATCCTCAGAAGAAAATAGGTCAGACACCAAAGAAGATAAGTAACCCAGATGATCCACCCTCACAGACTTCCTCAATAGCTGTTTTCAAAAATCTACAACCACAACAACTCAAAATTGCTACCTATGATGTTCAGCCCCACAGAATGTTCCAACATGAACTTCAGTAAAGACCTGAAATTCAGCTTCTGTCTACAAACCTCTTAGGACATTTAAATAGTTGATCACAAAAGGACTGAACATCAAATGATTCTATTAATGTGCTTAACCGTTTTTCCATTCTTATTTGGGCCCCAAACAGATTTACTATGTCCCAAATCAGCAGGCAGTAATTTTTAGAGCGTGACATCCCATCCCCAGAAGGCAAGGTGGGTGATTTTTCCACCTGTTCGTCATTTGAGGGGTTATAGATACTTGTTATTTAGGGGGAGAAATTAAAAGTTGTTAAATAGGTTTTGGGGGTTAGATGCATGGATTTCTCTCTTTTTCTTTTCTGTATCCTTCTTTCTCTCCTATGTAGTGGGGGAAAGACTTGAGAAAAATGGGATATAAACATAATATAGGAATGATAAAGGAAAAGGGACAGATTATTCAATATGTTCTTATTATCTTTTTATATTGATACACTATTAAGATTATAGTTTGCTAAATTGGTATTGATCTTTGTATATTGATACAAAATTAAGATTATATTGAGCTACATTGGTATTGATCTTTGTATATTGATACAAAATTAAGGTTAACTCTAAGGTATAGGACCTAGGTAATGCTTAAAAATGAAATGTGAAGTTTTGGCCTTTTGTTAGCAATTGTCACAAACTGTTTAGGATAATTAAGAAAAGAAAACTAATAGTCATTCAAGCTTGTCATTTTGTTAGGTACTAGGGTATTTTGTCACAATTATTTTCTAAATTAATCAGAAATCAAGTTGCTAAGAGACAAGCAACATTTGGCTATCCAAATATATGGAGATAGATAGGTGGTCTTCAAAAACCTCAAGATATCTGTATAATATGGCATTCAAGGATGTTTTCTTATCTTAAGAGTTTTTTGGATATTGAGACATGTCAGCTCCTGCAAAGCACCTCCTATTCTACTCCAAGTAGATGATGAGCATCGAAGAATCTCCAATTGGAGATGGTTGCATTAGTGGCAAGCCTGTCACTTGGCAAGAAAAATCCCTTGCTTCAACTATAGACAGCATGCTGCCCAAAAAGGACAAAACTTGGAAGCAGGTAAGTCAACAGCCTAGCTGTGCCAAGACAGCGTTGGCAAGTCCTGCATAATTCCTGCTTTACAATTAATGTCTGTCAGAGGAACAGGGCCAAAAGTCTGATGATTGATGCTCTGATGTATGGAGATAAATTGGGAAATGTTCAGACAGCAAGTTTTGTGTCGTTTCTTGGTTTTGAAAGTTGCTGGCTCTGAACTTCCTGTATAATCATATATATTTATCCTTCTCAGGTCTCTGATGTGGTTGAAGACTAGGTAGTTATAGTCTCATAATTAAATTGTGAGTTGTTTAGAAATTAAGAGGGTGCTCTGGATCTAAGAAGATATTTTTAAGATGGTGATACAAATTAGGATTGAAGTTGAGATGGATATAAAACTTTAAATTCATGGAGATGGATGCATACTAGAATGTTAAAGTCAGCTGCCAAATACGTATGGACTAAATATTTGGAATGGATGGATGCTATGCCTTATCATTTTCATAATGGTGGCCTAATTATTTTTATTGTTTTGTATTGCATTTTTATTATAAGAGAAAGAGTCATTTGTAGGACTGAAAGAGGGACATGTTGGGGGAAAACTATATGCCTTAAACTTAAAAAAAAAAGGAAGTGGATGGGGGAGTTGTGAGGGGGAAGAGAGTGGGAGGATGGAAATGGAGGGGGGAGTAGGGAGGGGATTGTAATTGAGATGTAACTTGAAGAAATAAAAATATTAAAAAAGTAAATATGGTACACTAATACAATAGAACATTACTCAGTCATTAAAAATAAAATAAAATTTGCAGGTAATTGGATATATCTAGAAAAAAATCTTCCCGAATAAATTAATCTAGACTCTGAAATATAAAAGTGGTATATAGTAACTTATATGTGGACATTAACTAAGTCTTCAATAAGCAAGGTATAATCTGCATAACCACTGAGGTTATGTATATAGTAAGGGTTTCAGTTGGTGTATGTATTTCCCAATGAGTGAAACATAGGATAGACAGTTATGAATTGACCAATTGGGAACTGGAGCAGAAAAATCAAATACAGAGACTGACAATAAGAAAATGAAAATAGAGTAAGATACCTTGAAATACTCAGTCCTAAATTTAATATCTCTATCAAATCCTTCCTCTTAGGGTTTAGGGAATTCTGTGGAAGAGACAAAAGAAAGGAATGTAACAGGCAGAGGGAAGGAGGTCACCAAAGAAGCAAAGTCTACTAAACACAGAATGAAATATGCACATATAAACTCATAGAGACTGTGGCAACAAATATAGGTCGTGCAATGAGTCTTTAGTGTTGGTGGCTTTTGTAGACATGCCAGCATATACATAATGATACAAAGATGTTTATGTTGTTTGAAGCTTAGGTCTTTAGCTGAGATTCCCAGCTACTGTTTAAACTTCTCCTAACTATTCTTGCCTATGACCTGCCATGAGACTAGCTCTTTTACCTCTCTGCCCTTGTTCATGTTCTTGTTTCATTTGAAGCAACTTCCCTGAGGAAATTGTCAAATGAGAAGAAGGGGAAGAAATATATTTAAAAAAGAAACTGCTGTGCTCATTACCCCACATCAACAGTAGTTTCCTACCCTGTTGTCAAAGAAAACTAACATTATCAATAACCAGTCAAAAAAGAAAGAGGCTCTCAGGAGGTCCCATAATATATTTCTAAAATATTAACTTTGGAAATAGTCTAGAAAGGGGGAGTCATTGCCTTTAGTTGTCTACCATCTACTGAGTGAGCCCAGTAGAAAAAAAATGATTTTACATTCAGTGTGATTCTATCTCAAAAAATACTCTGAAGAGTAATAGAAGAAGAAATGCCACATCAAATCTGCCTTTCACTCACATGTGCCTTGGCTAGTATACACACACAAACACACACATACACACACACATACACACACACACAGAGGTGTGTGTGTTTGTGTATCTGTACACACATACATGCATGCATACATATATACATACAGGCAAGCAGACAGAAAGACAGAGAGAGAAATATATATAATGTAAAAAAATTGAATTCATCCTGTTTTGAGATATCAGTCTTCATGGACTAATTATACATCAAATATAAACCTTCCAAATTACAAAATATTACAGCCTTCAAGATATGAATTTGAGATTTTTAATTTTAATGTAATTTTTAAAGCTTATCATACACTAAACATTAGGAAAATTGCTATACAAAGAGAAGCAAAGGTCAAGCTGTCATGACAAAGTAAAGAGACAATTATGTAATTGCAACATTTAAAAAGATTCAGCAATTGTGAATCCTCCATAAAACATAGTTACCAACTGTATTTGACAGGACCTTTAATCTAGATTTTCAGATTTAGCCAACTCATAAACTAACACTTAAAACCCCAGCTCAATGGGGTACTAGTTAAAAAAAACAATTTCCTATATTATTTCATTCTCAAAAAGTCTCAAAGAAATAATGGAAGTGCCTCTATTGTCCTGTTTCTCCTTGTGGCATTGCCTTAGTCTAAATCATATCTTTCATCATGTGACAATACACAAAAGGACTGGACCTATCTTGTTTAATGCTTATGCCTGTACTTAGCTGAATAATTGAGTGCTATTGACTACGGAAGGTTAGAAATTCCCATGAGTACTTCTGAGACAGTTTTTTCCTCTACACAACATGAACAATA
>CAJQZJ010031536.1:9361283-9432698 GCA_907164525.1 Lophiomys imhausi
GGAGGCCAGCAGGAGGGAAGGGAGACAGGGTAATGACATTAAATATGATCAGAATATGCTATTGTTTATCATCACATATGAAAGCTACATAAAATGTCATTACCATTTAAATATACTGATTTTCCCTAATATGTTAAAACTGAAGTTCTACCATCATTAATATGATATAACTGCTTCCATACTTAAAATTGCAGGCTCAATCATAACTAAAAAATTTTAAATGATTGCTCTATTAGAGTTGATATTCTTAGAGCCTGACCTGACTGAAGTAATTATGATGCAAAAGTGATCCAATTAAACAGATTGTTTTCAAGAATAATTTGGAGTGTTCTTTCTGAGTTCTCATCAAACTTTCTTAAAGAAAATGGATTCCATGAGATTTGGGAATGAGTCTGATATGCATCACTGAAATTTAAGGAGACAAATGAAATGACTGAAGCTCACTAAGGAACAACTATTATTCTAACAACCAATTCATCAACCTACTCTGTGTTTCATCCTGAGATTTTGCTTGCGCTAGTGTTCCTGACTTCCCTCACAGAAGCCTGTTTCACTTTATCAACTGCAATGTAAGAGAAGTTAATTGCAACAATTGAAAACTATACTATCCATTCTTTCTCCCCTCCTCTTGTTCTTTCTGATCATTTACTGGTGTTCTCTCCCTCTAATCTTCCTTCATTTCCTTAGATTTTACAGCACCCATCTAATGTGACTGGATTTCCTGAAGCCATTAGGTTATAAGGGCATTGACCTAATCAAATATTTAATCCACTGATGAATTTGTAATGTGCTGTGTAGAATATTGAAATGTGGGAAAATTGCTATGGTGGGCATAGTCAGATGAAGTGGGTAGCTTTGTCATGTCTTTCAATCATCAATCATGGAAATGGTTCAATGTTGTCATTCATTTGTGCTTCCTGTTCACCATTTAATGGGCTTCTCTTCATTTTTTTACTCCTCGATGATGCTCTGTTTCACCATAACCAATATACAATAAATCAAGTGACCATGAACTAAATCTCTGAACTTGACTGTTTCCTGTCTACAGTTTAACTAACCTCTCTGGGTCTCATTAATAGACCAAGCAAGTGAAATTAATAACATAAACTCTTTGCTAATTATTTGCTAAATAAAGTAAAACAATGTGTTGAAACGCTTAGCATGATATTTACAAACTGACAAATGTATTCTGGATATTATTATTATTATCATTATTAATCTTGTGACAAATTATTCAAATGGAGAGATAGTCTATGCTATAATTACATCAAGGTCTAGTTTATCCCCTGGTAGTTTTAATTTTCATTAACTTTTAACATGCTTGCTTTCTCTGTAGCTGTGTTTCATACCCTTTTATAACCCATCTGTTCTCACACGTATATGACTGCAATGAATGCCAATTGGTGATTCATTCAAATGATTTAGAGAGAAAGTTCTATAAATGTAAATTGAAGTAACACAATTACTCCTTGATTATTTCTCATGTTCTTATTCACAGAAGATATTGTTTAAGAGGGACAGCACATAGTCACCCTTCACATTCACAATCTCCTTCAGAGTTCTTCCTCATTTGTGTGATCTTTCTTTCTTTCTTTCTTTCTCTCTTTCTTTCTTTCTTTCTTATTTTTGGCTTTATATTGCAGAGGAACACTTGTTTTAGCATTGGTTCTCTGATGTTCTACCCCAGTGTTCATAGTCTTCCTAATGCTGTGACCTTTTAATACAATTCCTCATGTGGTTACCCCCCCACCATAAAATTATTTTTGTTTCTACTTCATAACTGTAATTTTGCTACTATTATGAATTGAAATATATATATCTTATATTCAGAATATCTGATATGCAACTCTCAAAAGAGTCTTTTGACCACAAAGTGGTCACAATCATAAGGTTAGATTCACTGCTCTAAGCACAGTTGTTTAGAGTCCTTGCAGTTTCTTTATATTCATTGTTCTTTTCTTCATTTTCTCACTAAGAAAGAACAAGAAGTCTAGGACAATGGAAACTCTCAGGAATCTATGGGGGTGACCCTAGCTAAGACTCTTAGAAATGGAGGATACAGAGTGTGAACCAGCCATCTCCTATCACATGCAAGACTTCCAATGGAGGAACTGGGACACCAACCCAGCCACAAACCTTAGATCCACAATTTATCTTTCCTACATGATGTGAAGGAGTAAAATACGAAGTAGAATTGGAGGGAGGGGCCAATGACTGAGCCAGCTCGAGACCCAAGCCATGAGAAGGAGCCCAAACCTGACACTATTAGTGATATTCTGCTACAATTACTAACAGGAGCCTAGCATAACTGTCAAAGAGAAGCTTCACCCAGCAACTGATGAAACCAAAGAGATACACAGCCAAACATTAGGTGGAGCTTAAGGAATCCTGTGCCAAATGGGAAAGAAGGATTCAAGGAGCCATTGGGATCAAGGATACCACAAGAAAGCCTACAGAATCAACTAACCTGGGCACAGAGGACCTCACAGAGACTGAACTACAAACCTGAGAGCATGCATGGGATGGACTTAGGCCCTCTGCATATATGTAACTGCTGTGCAGCTTGGTCTTCATGTGGGACTCCCAAAATAGGAGCAGGGTCCGTCTATGCCTACATTGCTTGCCTTTGGATCCTTTTCCTCTAACTGGGCTGCCTTATCTAACCTGAATAGAAGAAGGTGCACCTAATGTTGTTTCAAACTGATATTACAAGCCTGGCTGATATCCATGGGAGGTCTCCCATTTTCTGAAGGAGAAGTTGAGGAGGGGTGGGTGGGTGGGGGTAAGAGGGAGGGACTGGGAGAACAGGAGGAAGGGGAAACTGTGATGAGGATGTAAAGTAAATAAATACAACTAGAAGAAAAGAACAAAGAAATATGGTCTTTGACCATATTATTACTGCTCAACAACTACTCTTCGTGATATAATGTATTTTGAAAAGAATCATATCTGTCTTTCAGTTTATTTTTCTCTCTTTAGCGTCATTTTGAACACTTTCTAATTTTTATGAGTTTAAGGTATGTTATTTCCTTTATTGTTGTCATATTAAAGCAAATTTCCCCTCAAGTGTTTATCATTCATGCACACACACACATACACACACACACAAACATAAACAATCAACTGTTTAAGAACAGAGCTATGTGCTGTGAATGAAAACAGAGAGTTATGTAGAATATGGTCTCTGAGCTAGCAAAGCAGTAGATATGAAACTATGAATCTATATGAGTTGTGTGTGGGGAGGTTATCACAACAATTTATTTATTAGGGATTCTAACGTGCTCATTTCTGAGAAGTGACAGAAAATTTGGAATCTTCACAAAGCATATCAATTTTCCTGACATTCACAGTTTATGAACCTACTTTTATTATGTTATCATTACTACATTTAAGAAAGTAGATCTATACAATTAAATAGAAGTCATTATTTTCCTCTTTTGTGAAGTTTTGGTTTAGCTCTGTATCCCATTTTTTATTGGATTATTTGATTTGTTGGTGTTTAATTTCTTGAGTTCTTTATATATTTTACATATCAGCCCTCTGTCAGATGTGGGGTTAGTGAAGATCTTTTCCCAATCTGTAGGGTACCTTTTTGTTCTAATGACAGTGTCCTTTGCCTTACAGAAGATTTTCAGTTTCATAAAGTCCCATTTATTGATTGTTGGTCATAGAGCCTGAGCTATGGTGTTCTCTTCAGGAAGTTGTTATCCATGCCAATGAGTTTGAAAGTTTTCCCCACTTTCTCTTCTGTTAGATTTAGTATGTCCAGTTTTATGTTGAGGTTGTTGATCCACTTGCACTTAGGTTTTGTGCAGGGTGATAAATATGAGTCTATTTACATTCTTCTAAATGTTAAAATCCAGTAATACCAGCACCATTTCTTAAAGATAAGTATCTTTATCCATTGTATTCTTTTTTAATATTTATTTATTACTTCAGGTTACATGTCCATCACAGTGTCCTCTTTACACCCCTCCCAGTCCCACTCTCCCACCCTCTAACCCCTATCCCTTCCTTCCCACTCCTCTGGAGTGGAGTGTCCCTACATAACAGTCCCCTGCCGCAGTTCAGCTGTCATATGAGGACTGTAAGTATCCTTTTTCCATTGTATGGTTTTGCTTCTTTGTCAAAAATTATGATTGTATGTGTGGGATTTATTTCTGGGTCACTGATTTGATTCCATTTATCAACTGGTCTATTTCTATACCAATATCATGCTGTTTTTATTATTTTTCCTTAGTAGTACAGCTTGAAATCAGGGATGGTGATACCTCCAGATGTTCTTTTATTGCACAGGATTGATTTAGCTATTTTGAGTTCTTTGTTTTCCATATAAAGTTGATAATTTTTCTTTAGAGGTCCATAAAGAATTGTGTTGATATTTTGATAGAAATTGCACTGAATCTGTATATTGCTTTTGGTAGGATGTCCATATTTGTTATGTTAATCCCACCTATCCAAGAGTATGGAATATCTTTCCATCTTCTGGTATCTTCTTCAATTTCTTTCTTCAGGGACATGAAGTTCTTGTTGTACAGGTCTTTCACTTGCTTGGTTACAGTTACAAATGAAGAATATCTAAAGACAGAGATATACTTGAAGAAATGTTCAACATCCTTGGTCATAAAGGAAATGCAACTCAAAATCACTTTGAGATTCTATCTCATACCCATCAGAATGGCTAAGATCAAAAACTGAAAAGATAGCGCATGCTGGAAAGGATGTGGAGAAAGAGGAACACCTCTCCATGGCAGGTAAGCATGCAAATTTGCACAAGCACTTTGGAAATCAATCTGGTGATATCTTAGAATATTGAGAATATGTTGAGGAAAATCTAATAACATTGTTTCTGATAGGCTGCATTCAATGCTGAGATCTGGTTACCATCCCTTCGTCCCAACCATTAATAAAAGTTGCGTACTTCCAATTAGCTGGGCAGAAAGAGTATAAGAAGGAGGGACCTCCTGAGATTAGAACAGGAACCCTCAGCACACACAGAGAATCCATCTCTTTCTGCCAGGAGACACAAAAGGAGAAAAATATCTTTGAGAACACTAGAAGGTAATCACAGGCATATGGTGGTTTGGGATTAGGTGATCCAGGTCAAAGTAACTAATTGAGAGTCTGCCCAGATTAGGGCTAAGTATTAAAACATTAAAAGGTCTTGGTGTATTTAATTATTGGGGAAAAGACTGTGGTAGCTTATATGCCCTAAGTGCAAGCTGTCCCTGCTGTTTGGACTTCTAGACTCCCAGACTCTCCTCGAACCCAGGCAAAACTCCCTCCAAGCTGCTGGTAATTCTACCTGCCTAATATAACAACTTATATTACTTAACAGAGTTTAGGTCACAGATGGTGTAGACCACCCTTGGTCCTGGGGCTCTTTCCTCAAGACAAATCAGGCAAGCAATTAAGACACGTGGGCCCAGCCACCCCCTCCTCTGCCAAGCCACCTGCTGCTCTGCTGGCTTAATCTTACAGTTTATACTTATTAATAACTACAATTGATAATTAAATTGCAGTTTCAGGAATAGCTGTACCTCAAGTTCTAGCCATATCACTCCTGGGCATATGTCCAAAGGTGTTTCCACCATACACAAGGACATTGCCTCAACAATCTTCATAGAAGCTTTATTTATAATAGCCAAAAATTGGAACCAATACATATGTCCTTCAACTGAAGAATGGATTTAAAAAACTGTGGTACGTTTACACAATGGAATACTACTCAACTATGAAAAACAAGGAAATCATGCAATGTCCAACCAAATGGATGGTAGTAGAAAAGCTCATATTGAGTGAGCTAACCCAGAGCCAGAAAGATGCACATTGTATGTTTTCACTGAGAACTGAATATTAACCATATAGCATAAGACAACCATCCTACAAGCTACAAAACCAAATAGATAGGAACCTAGCATAACTATCCTATGAAAAACTCCACCCAGCAGGGAGTCATGAACCCTGATTCATGTTAGTGGAATACCTTACCCTAGATGGGCTGGCATATGAAGCCCCAGTACAAGAGGAAGCTAATTGCCCTCACTTGACTGATGAACTGTTGGAGTTTGGTATGTGGGGGCCCATCTCATCTGAGAAGGAGCGGAGGAAGACTGAGTTAGATATAGAATATTAAGATCATCAAGATAGATAGATAATAGAATATTAATGTCAGTTGCCACTTACGTATGGATGGGACATTGGGAATGTAGGTTATACTTTACAGTTTTCTTAATTCTTGCCGAATTGTTCCTATAGTTTTGAATTGTACAGTTATAAGAATAAGAGCCTTTCATTGGACTAAAATGGGGAGAAGTTGGAGGGAAAAAAAAGAGACACCTTAAAAAAAAGAAGTCATTATTTTGTTCATTCATGTATTCTCCTTTTCTCCTATTTTTCTAATCGAATAGTGTCAAGAAAAATTAGACATGGTTCACTAGATGATTAAGAAGATCATATTTCATGAGCATTCATTAATTGTGATGCTAAGAATTCAATAATCTTTGTTTTTATTCAGATTTATTATAAGTTACTACCTAGGTACTTATAGAATAAAACCTTCTAAATGACTAGCTTTCCATCACTGCAGTTTTTATTTGATGCTATGGGTTAATTTCCACATCATTATTTTGTCTTAAAATAGTTTGTACTAACTGACTTTCATTCATGTATATTAATTTATAAACCAGAATATTATTACCTTTCATAGAAACCAATTACAATTCACTTCAAGAATTTTCAACTGGTAATACATTAAATTTCCAAATTTCTTATGAAAATTGGTATCATGAGGATTAAAATTGAGACCTTAGTTCTGTGCCTGTGTATTCAGCAAGAGAAGTATATAGTTCATTTCCTAGACTTCTTTTAATAAAATATATTCTGTCTTCTGCATACTCTCCTTGTTTCATACAAATATGCTGAATACATTGATTGTAACATCTTTCCGTTTACTGAATTAGATATACAAGAAAAGTAACACATATTATTTAAAATCTTTGAGATTCTTCCAAGTAATATGGTAGGTACCTTTACATTATTTGTGGTGAAATTTATGGAGAATAATGAAAGTTGTGAAGTGTCAAATTTCTGTTTTTTTTTTTAATCATTTATTAAGGAAAACTGGCAGTTTTGACTTCTCAGTGTACACTAGGGAAAATGGTCCTCATAAAACTATTTATTGTCTATCAACTAACCCAAAACTTAGCTGTATTTCATTTATCTCATCATTTTTTTGTTTGGTAGTTGTATACATTTTGTGCTAAATGATACTTCTCATAGCTCACAGAAACTTCCTAGATTAGCATAATCTGTTATCCTTAAAGAGCTCTCCAGGCTTGCTTAAGGAAAGGAAGGATCATTTGGGGAAGATCAATTACTAGAAGTCCTTATAAATCATAGATTCAGATCTATGCAAGTCACTTCTTCCGTTCTTAATTAGGTCAATGCAATCCATCCACATCCAATGCACAGGAGACATAGAACATTTTTTTTTGAAGACATTGAGGGAATGTCTAAAGTTTTCATTCTAACCTATCTTAAAAACCCAAGGTAAGCACAAGATGTATTGAAAATATTGAATATTATTCTTCAAGTTGTAGCTCTAATTATAATAGATTAGCTTAACTATAGTATATAGTACATTATTACCCTTACATTAACATTCTCCTCACATTCATATACTTTGGATTTACAGAGTTCCCTTTCATATATTTTACTAGAGATATTCATAATATATATATAAGAATTCTAGCCATTCTTTTTTCCTCTTTTTTTAATAATTTATTTTTTATTTCTTCAAGTTACGTCTCAATCACAATCCCCTCCCTACTCCCCCCTCCAGTCCCACCCTTCCACCCTTCTCCCCCACAACCCCCCCCATCCTCTTCCCTTCTTTTTTTTTTTTTTTTTTAGTTTAAGGTATTTTTTTTTCCCCCCAACAGCTCTCCCTTTCAGTCCAACAAATGGTGCTTTTTCTTATAACTATAAATACAATACAAAACAACAGAAATAAATAGGCCACAATTATAAGAGTTCTATGGCTTAGCATACATTCCCAATGTCCAGTCCATATGTATTTGGCACCTGACTTTAACATTTTACTATCTAACCATCTCCATGAGTTTAAAGTTCTATATCTAACTCAGCTTTCATACTAACTTGCCTCACAATTTTAAAAATATCTTCTTAGATCCAGAACACCCTATTGATTCCTAAACAACTCAAAATTTAACTATGAGACTCTAGCTATCTATTCTTCAACCACCTCAGAGACCTGAGAGGGATAAATATATCTGATTATATAGGAAGTGCAGGGCCTGCAGCTTCCAAAACTAAGAAATGACATACCAGTGGCTGCCTGGAGCTCCAAGAAAAATATTACCTGACCCCCCCCCAAAAAAAAAAGGTAATTGTCCCAGAGTTAGGATTAGAGCAGGGCTCTTTTCTTATCTTTCCAGGAGATTTAAAGCATCCATTCAAGGAATCCAGGGACAACTGGACAACAGGAACGTCAGCAGAAAACAGATCAGACACCAAAGAAGACGAGTGGCCCAGATGATCCAGCCTTGCAGACTTCCTTAATAGCAGTTTCCTCAAAAGTCTACAACCACAACAACTCAAAATCGCTAAGATCGTTCAGCTCCACAGGCTGTTCCAGCCAGAACTTCAGTAAAGCTCTGAAGATCAGCTTCTGTCTATGAACTTCTTAGTACATCTAAATAGCTGAGCAAAAAAGGACTGAACATCAAATGATTCTATTAACATTTCTAACCATTTTTCCATTCTTATTTGGGCCTCAAACAGGTTTACTATGTCCCAAATCAGCAGGAAGTCATTTTAAGAGAACAACGCCCCATCCCCAGAAGGTGGGGAGGGTGTGTCCCCCCCCCTTTGGTTATTTGATAGATAACAGAAAATTTTGTTATTTAGGGGAAAAGACTACAAGCTGTTAAATGGTCTTGTTAAATGGGTTTTGGAGGTTAGACCCAGGGACTTCTCTCTTTCTTTTCTGTATAATTCTTTCTCTCCTATGTAGGAGTGAACAGACTTGAGAAAAATGGGACATAACATAGTATAGGAAAGATCAAGAAAAAAGGACAGATTATTGAATATGGCCTTATACCTTTGTATACTGATAAAAAATTATTATTATATTTGGCTAAATTGGTATTGATCATTGTATATTAATGCAAAATTAAGATTGTATAGGGCTACATCGGTATTGATCTTTGTATATTGATACAAAATTAAGATTATATTTGGCCACAATGGTATTGACCCTTGTATATTGATGTAAAATTAAGATTGTATTGGGCTACATCGGTATTGACCTTTGTATATTGATACAAAATTAAGGGTAACACTTCTTAAAGGTATTGTTCCTAGTAATGCTTAAAAATGAAATGTCAAGTTTTGGCCTCTTGCTACCAACCGTCATAAACTGTTTAGGATAATTATGAAATGGAAACTAATAGTCATGCAAACGTGTCATTTTGTTAGTTACTATGACAGTCTATCACAGTTATTTTCTAAGCTACTCAGAAATCAAGTTGCTAAGAGACAAGCAATATTTGCTTATCTAAATATAAAAGATAGATAGGGTATCTTCAAAAACCTCAAGAGATCTGCAGAATATGGCATACAAAGATATTTTCTTAACTTAAGAATTCTAGTCATTCTTATGTGTGATACCACTTCATAACTTATTTCTTCTAGCTACCTTTAGGAGATTTTTGTGGAAGCTCTCTCCATTTCTGTTCCTCTATTGTCACAGTCTGTAGCTCTTACTATTCCTGTTCTCCATTCAGGCTGCCTTACTTTAGCATCAACACATGGGTGTAAAAATGTGATATTTATTTAGTTTTTTTTTAATCTTGAATATTTCACCCAGATACTTTTCACACAAATAAACATTTGAATATGATATTTTATTTAACAACTCATTCATTGATGAACCCATGACTTATCTTTTATGAATATCACAGTAATAACAGAATGAACAGATAATCCAATAGAAATGAAAACACCCACCTGAGTAGATAATGCTGAAAAAAGAAAATTCAAATAGTCTACAAAATGATGAAACACTAGCCCCAAATAATTAGTCATCAGAGAAGAACATATCAGCATCAATTCCAAAACCTAGGTACGTCATCTCACTTTGTTAAAAGGGTTTTTATTAGAAAGACAAAGAGTAGTTATAGGGTAGAAACATGGACAGAAATAATACTTGCACACTGTTGGTGGGATATAATTTAGTATAGACATGGAAAAATATGTGTATGTAGCAAGAAAAATAAAGCAGAGAAAACATATAATCCATCCCCTCATAGATATACCTGCACTGGTATGTTTAAAGATGATTTTCACAGAGAAGTGTATTTATCTCCCCTCTAAATTGCCTACTCAAAACTGTTCGCATAATTAGAATGTGAGCATCTATTATGTACTTATTGATTACCTATGTACCTATCAATCATCTATATTAGCATATACATAGGTACTCTCTAGATTTTGTTCACATAGAAATATAGTACTTGCTCTTAGGAAGCATATAGAAACACTTCATGAGAATTTTAGTAGCACTGTTTCTGCTCCTGTGACTCATGGAATCACTGTATGCAGATTTTTATCTATTAGTCTCATAAATAGTTGCAGAGCTGAAAATTCTTCTTTTATCTATGCACGTTTTTATGAAAACTAATAAAGTTGGGCACTTGAAATATTTAAAAAAGTAAATGTTCAAAAATGAAACCTAAATGAGATAGGCATGTAGAAAAAATTAGTTAAAAAATTTTAACAGTATTTATATTATTATTAATTGGTTTGGTGGCAGTAAATTCTTCTCCAGACATTATAAATGAGCACACAGACACCATGTGGATTTTAACAAGCCTTGGCCTGAATTGAGCAATCCTAGCCCATGTAAGCTAGCTCTTAATTCTATTACCCTAATATGACTCCATATATACATATGTCCCATTGAACTTCCATTCTCCATGATATGCCGATGTTCCTGGCCATGTGGAATGAGGTTCTTTTCTCTAACCTGTGGTGTGTGCCTCTTCCTGCTCCTGGCTGGAATATCTTCTTCTTCCTGCTTCTCCTGGCTGGAATGCTTTAATCCTCTGTCTAAAGTGCAGACTCCCTGTTCTAATTCCAGGAAGTCCCACCTTTCTCTGTCTTTGCCCAGTCTCAGGCCTCGGCATTTTATTTAACCAATCAGAGTCAATGTAAGTAACAGACAGCAAGCAGGACCAATTAATTAACATTTAGAATGCTTCACACTACCCCAACAATTCCCTCCTTTTGTCTAGAAAAAAGGCTAAATTTTTTTAACTCATATAATAAAAACAATAAAAAGAAATATGAAACAATCAAGAAAAGCATATATAAAAGTTAAACACATAATGTTTAATCTATTTGTATCAGGCAATCTTGAAGAAGAAAAAAATCATGTATCTTGGTGTGTCTAAAGTTCTGAACCTAAATAATTTCTATCATATCCTATATTTATAAACCTAAAGATTTTATTTAGACTTGAAAATATCCTTTTAAATCTTAAACCACTCAAATTCAATTGAACTTTTATAACTATTATGCTTTCAACCCCATCAAAGACATAAGAAGGGATAAAGTTATTATTTGAGTGAGTAGGAAGCACAGGAGTGCAGCTTCCAAAAAGAAATATGACAGTTTGTTGCCTAGACAGTCCCTTCCAATCTTGGGGAATGATTCTATTTTGTATAGCCCAATTATTTAGCATTTGTTTTACAAATGATGAGTGCATTCCATAAGAGACAATAGACTCCTTAAGTCTTTTTAAATGCAAAATGTCTATTGGACGCCATGTTAATTCCTGATGGAGTTGACCGTTATTATTATCAGGCCTAATTTGAAACACAACTGGAAAAGCTGATGGTGATTGTGCAGTACCACACAGCTCCTCTGGGGGTTCGCTTGGTTCCATATTAGCACCATTACCTACCTGATTTCCTACTGGCACACACGGCGACTGTGGAGACCTAGCTAGAAGAAAACTTGGCATTTTCTCAGGTTCAGTTACCTGCCCTGCCAAAATTGTCTTAAGCTCCTCAATCTGCATTTCCATAATTTTTAACTGTGTAACAGACATCTTCCTTATGACAAACCAATAAAAGAAAAAAAAGTAAACAGCATAAAACATTCAGTCTGATTGAAAAACAGTGTAGAGGTCAGCAGTAAACGTTGCCATATTGTCAACAACTGGCATCACAGTTTCAAAATCTGCAGTTTTCTCTATAGTTTTGAAAATTAAATTGCCTATAATGCCTTACCACATTGAGCACCACTTTAAAACTGCAAATTAATTAATTAATTAAGTTATTAGTAAGTATAAACTGTAATATTAGGCTGGCGGAGTAGCCAGCGGAGTAGCTGGCTGCTTGGCAGAGGAACAGGCGGCCTGGCCTGAGTGCCTTAACCGGTTGCCTAACTTATCCTGGAGAAAGAACCCTGGGACCAAAGGTGGCCTCCACCACCTATAACCTAAACTCTGTTAATTAATATAAGTTGCTATATTAGGCCAGTAGAATTACTGGAGGCTTGACGGGCGCTTTGCCTGGGCTCAAGGGGAATCTGGGAATCCAAACTCCCGGGTCTGCTTTAACTGAGGGCCTATAAGCCTCTGCGGTCTTTTCCCCAATAATTAAACACACCAAGACCTTGTAATATTTTAACACTTAGCCCTTAGCTGGGCAGACTCTCAATTAGCTACTATAAGTTAACCCTAAACCACCATGTGCCTGTGAGTACCTTCCAGCCTTCTCCAGACGTCTGTCTCCTTCTGTGTCTCATGGCGGAAAGAGAGAGAGTGTCTGTGTGTGCCCAGAGTTCCTGTGCTCATCTGAGGAAGTCCCACCTTCCTATACTCTTTCTGCCCTGCTAATTGGCCATAAGCAACTTTTATTAACCAATCAAGAGAATGCCTCAGAAGGGGCGGTAACCAGACCTCAGCATTGAATTCAATGTATCAGAAACAATATTATACCTTCCCTCAGCATAGGCAAGAAAAACTAGGGAAGAGCATCCAGTTTTCTTACAGTTTAATGTTTCCCTTGATACTCATTTTAGACACTATCAAATGCATTCTTAGAAGCACATGGACACTTTCATATCAACATATCATCTTAAGCTATTGACATCTTGGGTTTTAGTGGACTACCATTTAATTTATTCTTGAGATTGAATTTCCTCCATATGGATTTCATTTTAAGGTAAATTTTTTAATAATCTTTGTATTTTTGCTCATGAGCGGTGGTGGGGGAAGTAGGAAAAACATTTTTCCTTTTTCTCCAGAAGATACTTTCATATCTACTTAAAAATATAGAGCCCGTATGGGATTTTAGAATCTCTTTTATATTGAGGCTTTTCTTTTTTATCACTTACTTTTACCAGAATTTTCTCTTGGTCCTTTCATAGAAATTTGTAAAAGTAGTTTTTTCATCAAATGTAAGCAGAATGTACATGTTATCTAATATTCACCCCTCTGCCCCCAATGCACAATGTGTTTTCTTTAAAACATATATAGAAATTTATCAAAAACAGTTCTCTAAACTAAATTACTTTACTTACACTGCTTTATAGGGAATATTCTCTTACCTGATATATACACATATTTATTTGAAAATTGAAGATATAAAACATGGAGAATGGCTACATCTTTAAGATGCTGAAAATAAAATAAATCATAATAATCAATTTGTAATATGTAAACTATCAGCAAGTACTTTATATATATATTAGTTCCAACTGAACTAACAGATTTTTAAACATACCCTTTTAGATATTCTAGGCACTCTTACATTTAACAAAGGTTTGCATTTAAATAACTCTTAACATTGTTTCTAAATTATTTGTTATTCAGTGAACAAAACTAATGGTTATTGCATTGAAGTTTTAATGAGTAAAGGTTGAGAATATTTAATATAATTCCAAGATAATAAGTATGAGAGTAGATTAATAATGAAAAATTCAGAATTTGCTCTTTCATTATCGCTGGAAGGTTAAGGAATTAATTTTACAGACCATGAAATGGAAAAAGCTTCTCCACTATTTTATTAACCAACACTAAGAGCCGTCTAATCAACTTTTGTATTCAGATCACATCTATTTCTTAGTGGCATTAGTTCAGCATTCCCACCAGTTCATTAGGTTAATGTAATTCAATAAATAACAGCCAAGTAAAACCTTGACCATATTACATGATTATTTCTTGATAAGACTCCACAGCTCATTAAAGAAATAACATCCACAATTCAGAAACTGAAACAGGTGTATATTGGTTTCCTACATTATTTTTGTTTTGTTTTTGTTTTTTTCTAATTAGGCAGCATGGTACAATGCTGCCATAAGTGGAGAAAATAATTACTATCAGTGTAGCTCAGTGGTAGGAAGGTTACTAGTAATGTCATTTTTACGGCCCTGGGCTCAAGCTCTTGCAGAACACCATTATAAACAAACAAACAAACAAACAAATAAATAATGAATAAATAAATAAACAAATACATACATACATACATACATACATACATACATACATACATACATAAAAAAGTACTGAAAGGGACATAGAGAACCTTTTATTATTGATTGGTTGATTGCTTAATTGATTGATTGATGAGTGGTGAATATGTGTCAAGGACACATGTGGAGAGTTTGGAACACTATTCAACTGGAACAGATTACTCTATTTCATAAGGCTCTTAACACTAGAACTCAGATTCTCAGACTATTCAGCAGGTGCCTTTACCCATTGAATCATCTTTCTAGGAGATAAGGAATTATTTAGAATATGGTCAACATGTTTTAAAAAATTATTATTCACATTAATAATAATTTAGGACTCAAAATAACTCCTCTATGTAAGTTAAAATTTGAAGGTACAAATACAGTACCTTCATGTCTTTCACTTTCTTGGTTAGAGTTATCCCCAGGTATTTTATATTATTTTTCGCTATTGTGAAGGGTTGTGGAGAAAGGGGAACATTCCTCCATTACTGGTGGGAGTTCAGGCTTGTACAACCACTTTGGAAATCAGTCTGGTGATATCTTAGAAAACTTGTAGTAGCTCTACCTCAAGACCCAGCCATACCACTTCTGGATATACATCCAAATGATTCCTTACCAAACCACAAGGATGTTTCCTCATCTATGTTCATAGCAGCCTTATTTGTAATAGCTAGAAACTGGAAACAACCCAGATGTCCCTCAACCGAAGAATGGATTAAAAAACTGTGGTACATCTACACAATAAAATACTACTCAGCTATCAGAAACAATGAAATCATGCATTTTGCAGCCAAATGGATGGAACTAGAGAAGCTCATCCTGAGTGAACTAATACAGACCTAGGAGGATGCATATGTCATCTATTCACTTATAATCAGACTTTAGCCATATAGTACAGGATAACTGTACTACAACCAACACACCAAAGGGAACAGGAACATAGACTTTGTTTCCTATCAGTGAGACACTTTGCCCTAGTGGTGCTGCCTTGTAGGCCCCCAGTGTATGAGGAGGCTCTTGACCCTCATATGACTGATGAATTGGGGCACGGGACTGTTATGTAGGGACACTCCACTCTGGAGGGGTTAGATGGAAGGGATGGGGGTAGAGGATGGAAGGGCTGGACTATGACGGGTGGAAAGAGGGCACTGTTATGAAGATGTAACCTGAAGTAATAAATAAATAAGTCTTCATGATTTTATGCCAAAAGTTAATTATATTCACACTATTCAAAAATCAATTTAAACTATGTAATGTATCAGGGATGAAGATGTAACTCAGGGTAGAGCACTTGTATGTCATACATAAGGCCTTGAATTTCATTCCACACTGCAGCATTAAAAAAGTATTTTCACACTTGAAAATTCAGTGTTAGATAATTGCTGTAATTTTCCCTGGAGAAGACCATTATTCCTGCTCAAGGATTCTTTCAGTGTTTCATTTTCTGTAGTTCTTTCAGTATTATTGTGAGTTCTGGAGATTTTAGCCCTGAAAACACACATATAAGTGTTATTATTATATGACTGAGTAGGACATTGTTATGTACTAAGGAGTGTTTATGCATATGTATGTGTGTAGTGTGTGTATGACAACAATTTTAAAAGTTTCATGAGTTTGAAAAAAATAATAAGGAAGCATATATGGAATATGGGAGCATTTGAAGGAGAAAACAGAGGAAGAAAATGATGTAATCATTTTATAATCTCAGGAAATGATAGAAAAACATATATTTCTATTTTTTCTTACTAAGATTTTTTTAAAATTTACACTCCAATCACCATCTCCCCTCCCTCCTCTCTTTCCAATCCCACCATCCCACCCACTTCCCCCATACCCTCCCCCTCCAGTCAGAACCTACTTTGGAAGAACAAGCTTCATCAGCACTAAGTGTCTCCTCTTCCATGGAGGCAAGATAAGATAGCTCTACTAGGAACATGAACTCTTTCTGGAGGCCACATCGTCTAAGTCCAGGATTGACCCTGTTCTGAATTACAGGGTTTCCGCTTGAGGACCAACCAACCCATCAGCCTCATATATGTAATGGGCCTAGGGCCAGTCCTTACAAGCTCATTTAAAGTTGGATGTATACCCAGAAGTGGTATGGCTGGGTCCTACAACCAACGTACCAAAGGGAACATGGACATAGACTTTTTATTTTTTTATTTATTTATTTTTGTTTGTTTGTTGGTTTGTTTTTTAGTGTTCCCTCCCTGGCAATGAGACACTTTTCACTGGTGGTGCTGCCTTGTAGGCCCCCAGTGTATGAGGAGGCTCTTGGCCCTCATATGACTTCTGAACGGGGGCGAGGGACAGTTATGTAGGGACACTCCACTCCAGGGGAGTGGGATAGAAGGGTTAGGGGGTAAAGGGTGGGAGGGTGGGGCTGGGAAGGGGGGAAAGAGGACAATATAATGGAAATGTAACCTGAAGCAATAAATAAATAAATTTGTTTATTAAAAAAAAAAAGTTGGGTCAGTCTCTTTGAACTCCTTTGTGTCCGAGTTAATTGGCTATGTGGGTCTTCTTGTGGAGTCTTTGATACCTCCAATTTCTCAAACCTTCCCTTAACTTTTCCTCAAGACTCCCTGATTTTTGCCTAATTATCTGCTGGTTAAGTTTTGTCAGAGAGCAATAATGTTGGGTTCTGGTCCAGATTCTTCTCTCCACCGACTTTTATTGTCTGTTTAGTGGATGGAAATAATATTTTTAAAAAATTGGTCCTAGAGCCTGGTAATCCTCAGCAAACTAAGTAACTACCATTTCCTCCATCTCTGGCCCACATCATGAGCTCTCTTTTAAACAGCTATGATCTACAGCCAAGTGAACACATTCAACACTGTTTACATATCACTTAGTGCTCTACCGGTTAAAGAATAAAATGAATTCCTTCTTATGTCATGTCACTTAAGCACATTTCTATAGTTTTCTTCTGATCCATGCTGGAAGATGTCTCATAAGGGGAAACATATGCTCAACTAAAAGTGAAAATTTCCAACCTAAAATAATGATAAAGTTTTCTGTTTTTGAACATTTGAAATCAGTAGAAAGATTTAAAATACCTTTTAAAGGTCAAATGTAATGTCATTCATTACATTATTACATTAAATTAAATATTTAATAAATGTTATCTCTTGCTCATACAAGGAGGCACCCTTTAAAATATCTAAAAATAGGTACATAATAACCATGAAGTACCTGTTTATAATGTTGCAATTATTTGATATGTAAAACATCTTAGTGACGAACCAACCAAAATTAAATTTATCACATATGAAAGATAACAATTGTTACTTAAATTGTGACTTATTCAAGAATGTGGGTGACCCTTGGCACAGAACAGAAGCGCACCCTCCATTTGGATTGTGATTTTGGTATGATACTCCAAGGAAGCATGACCAGCATCAGCCAGGCAGTTCTGCAGATGGAGAAATGTTCTGGTTCATCTTCTTCACCTCAGATTTTAATAAGGGGCTATTTTTCATTTTATAAATAGTTCTAGTCATTAGTAATCCATCGTACTGCCACTCATCTTTCGTGCTTTGAAATTTTTTTCTCAAATTCTATGAACCTTAGCCTTCTTGATAAAAGTATTATTAAATACTAATATTGATGCTTTCCAATGTACATTTTAATTAATTCAAAATATTTTGATCATATTCATCCCCCTTCAAATCCTTCCAGATCCTTTCTACCTCCCTATTTACACAACTGCATGTTCTTTGTCATTGTCTTAAAAAACAAAAACAAAAAACAAAACCAAGCAAGCAAGCAAAACTTCAAAATATTAAGAAAAAGACCATCAAAACAAACAAAACCATACAATATACATAGAGTCGTTTTAGCTGGGTTGCTATCCTCGACATGAGGCCTACTCTGGAGTGTAGTTGATATTACCCACTTATGTTCCATTAGAGAAAACAGATTTTCTTTTTCCCAGCAAATATCAATTGCAAAAAAGCTTCTTAGATAGTGGTTTGACTTTGTCTTTACTTCACCTTGTCAGGCCTGGGGTTTTGTCCAGTTTGAAACTGTAGAAATCAGTATACATTTTTAATGTGTTACCAGGAACTGAGATCATACTCAATGAATTTTCTAACCAAACACACACACACACACAATCTCTCTCTCTCTCTCTCTCTCTCTCTCTCTCTCTCTCTCTCTCTCTGTCTGTCTCTTACCATTTCTCATTTAAAAGAGTTATTTATAAAATAATTGATTTGGAGCTTTTTATTATCAGTGCAGCATCTATGACTTATACTCCATTTATTCAAATACAATTCATTGTTTGATAATTCTTGCAAAAGCTTAGTTTATTGTCCACAACCATATATATAATAATTTGTATTCTAAATCAATCCACATTCTATCCATGAGTAGACATTAGTAGCTCAATAAAAATGTATCCACACTTAAATATTGAAACAGAGAAAGGACAATTCATAGCACAGCCCCTCCCTAGAGCTATCTCATTTTACATAGGTGTCCTCTGCAGTGAACTCTCATCTGCTTTTCCCTGAGTAAATTGTGTTTTACACTCAGAGAGATAAAACACTTCTTTCGTGAGATCAACTGCTCCAAGGAATTAAATAAAATGAAATGTACTTTGTTATAAATATTAATTTATTTCATAAAAATACAAAAATATAAATATACATTTATAAAAATATGAGTGAATTAACACAAAGACATCTTCCAACTAAATAAATATGGCAGTAATAGTCACTCCTATTTCATTAAGTATATTTCTTTCATATTAACTTACAAAGCAGTTTCACAATGTTTAATTTCATAGTGTATGTAACTGACAGTCAGTTAAGAAAACATTTATAAACTTCCTATTCTAAGACAAGGCACAAAAAGCCTTTCAAGAATTTTTATTGATTATTAATGTGATATATTTTTCCAAGCTTATTAGGCAAAGAGTGTGAACAGGTTTTTATTACTGTTTTAAAATCTATGTCATTCATACTCATTCACGGAAACTTACCGATTAAGCAAACCCTTACTAAGACAACACGTATGTATTGTTTGGAGTTGATATTTAAAAACTTTCTCCAAAAAGGGATAATACAGGCCACTCAATCTGGTATCAAAGACAGTATTTCCACTAACATTGATCAAGTCATTAAAGACTCAGTCCCGGTCACTGTCGTCACCCCCGTACATATCCGCGAGTTTTTTAAACCGAGGTCCCCAGTCGCTAAGGTAATCATAATCCTGGTTACAATCAGCGGTTAGAGATTCTAATGAGCTGAGAGAATTGGCTACAGAATCATTCCCTTCATAAGCATATGTTGCCAGGGAGTCATAAGGTGGTGCGCTCGGGTCTAAGTCATTTTCTTTTAATCTCCTGTGAATGAAATCTTGAACGTCAATATTTTCCCACAGGGGTACAGTCCTCCTTATCTGAAAAATAGTTTCAGGCATGACATCTCTTCTAAGTTTAGTGTCTTCTCTTGCTTCCGGGTTCCTTAATGTGCCAATGTCAAAAGCCTGTGTATCTTCCTCCCCACCACCTTCATCGTTATAGGTCACAATATTGTCCCGTACATCATCCTTTGAAATGATCAGAGGCTCCTTTTTCCGTTGCCTCTTCAGTGCCGCAAAAAGTACGATTAAAGCTATTGATAGAAAATGAAAGGATAGTCAGATTCCATGATTAGAGTTAATATACATAGCTCTAGTATATGAAGACTGGATAGTCATTTGTAGACATGGGTTCACTATCCAATTGGAACTATAAAGGGATACTTTGCATCATTTGGAATATAATAAAAACAATAAAATATAAAAGTAAAAAAAGAACAGAAGATATTAATGTGTTATTAATTACATTTCAAAGCCTATAGACAACTGGCATCAAAACAATATTATTTATGATGACTACACTTGGCCAACTAAAATTAATTGAAAATTTATTCTCACCAAATATACACATTTACCTCAAATTTAAGAAAATAATTATGATTCATTTTTTATCATCAAAGTGAATTGCCATTGAATAGTAAGACCAAGGTCACCATGAGAAGACCACAGAGTAAATTAACTTGGGCACAAGAGGATTCACAGAGACGAAGCCAACTATCAAAAAGCATGCATAGGCGAGACCTAGGTCCCTACATGTATGCAGCAGATGTGCAGCTTGTTCTTTATGTGAGTCCCCTAACGATTAGAGCACAGGCTCTCTCTGACACTGTTGCCTGATTTTGGATCCCTTTTACGTAGCCCCGGCTGCCTTGCCTGGCCTCAGTGGGAGAAGATGCACCTAGTCCTACTGTATATTGATGTACCAAGGTGGGTTGGTACAGTGCGGGGGGGGCATTCTCTGAGGATAAGGAGATGAGGGGTAGGAGTTTTAGGGTTGGGTTGGGAAGAAGGAGAGGGATGCTATCAGAATATAAAGTTAATAAAATTAAGTAATTAATTATAAAAATACAATAATTGTAAAAAAAAGAAAATATTAATGATTCATTTGTTTTCATCAGGCAAGGTGAATTGCAACTTAATAGTATAAATTTAGAAATATGTATGCAAATAATCTCTCATATAGTACATATAAAAATACATATATGTATCATATATACACATACACATATATATAATAAACATGACTGTTTATTTTATTATATTAAATATTGAGCAAAATTTTATCTAAATTTCATTACTGATATGATCATGAATGCTTTCTGGAAAACCTGAAATGCAACTCTAGGAGCTGAATATAATATTCAAACTTCAAATCAAGTTTAACTTGTATTTCCTCATAACACAGATAAGATGCTTCTTATTTACACCATTCATAATTTACAAAGTTACAGTCAAGATTTGGGACTAAAGCTATAATTCTATCTTTTTACTTATCACTCTATTTTGTAATTTGTGTACTTTTATGTGGATGTAATTAAGCACTTCTCCATATATTAAATTTGCTGTTCTCAATATAGAAGTGAAGTAAATTTAATTGACAACTATCTCTTCCTAATATTCATACAATAGTATGAATTATACATGTGTTTATGCATTTATTTCTGTGTATATGTATCTGTATGTGTGTGTGGACTCTGCAGTTTAATGGTGACAGGTCTTCCCTGGTCACTCTTTACACAGTTCTGTGAGTCGGGTATCCCACTGAACTTGGGCCTTACTAATTGGATAAAATGGCTGTCCTTCAAACTTCCACTTGTATCCCTCCTCACTCTTCCCTTAGAAGCAATTGAGTCTAAAGATGTTCTTCTACACACCTAACATTTTCCCCCGGGTGCTGTTTTTCTAAATTGATGTCCTGAGTTTTGTGTGAAAAACATTTCACCAACTGACTCATCTCAGTGTCTATAAAATGAATTAAATATTACAAATCAGTATGATCTCTAATATCAATCAACCATCTTACTTATACAAAGAGAAATAAGAATTAAATCATAATTTGATAAAATATATTGCAAGAAAAATTTAAAGAAAAAAATAATCAGGAAAATTTCTCACAAATTTATTTAAACAGGAGAGAAAAAGGAAAACTGTATGGCATTTATTCTAGGAAATCCAATGTTTTGCCAAAATTATTTCTGAGCTAGTCTTGTATGTGTGTTTGTAATTCCAACATTTCAGAGCCTCAAGCAGTAACACTCTGAATCCAGCCTGGGCTGCATACTGAGTTCTTTTCTCAAAGAAGAGAAGAAAGGGGAGAAGAAAGACATAATTCCTTGCGAACAATAGCACCAACAAAAATAGCTCCAAATTACCATCCTTTTTGCAGAACTCTGATTTAATTTTGTTCTATTGTCCTATTTTTCTCTGTAGTGTTGGGCTTTGAGTATGGTAAGAAAGCATTCCACCACTATCCTGCATCTCCAGGTACATTGCTAATCACAGGTAAATTCCGCAGAAAAGAGTTGGGGGATTTGATCTTTATTCAGGTTCCTCCAGAAACTATTAAAAGTGAATAAAACACTACTATTTTGAAATACACAAAACTATAATTTTTCTTATTAAAAGAATATAAATTAAGAATGAAACAGCTCTAACATTCACTGAACATAAGTCACACACTAAAAATGGAATTAATTTGCAATTTAAAACTAAATGAATGGATTTTTGTTTTCTGAACATTGTAAATAAATAGTATATAAGTAAACCCATGTTGAAGCTTCCCTAGATCTTAATGTGTTATATTTCACATAAATGGATTTTTGAGGCATTTATATCTATTGTACTCTCTGTTCTGTCAGGTAGGACTATCTGCTTCATTTACTGTGTAAAAAATACATATATGATGCACAGTAATGTAATTCAGGCTATTAGATGGGAAAAATCATCAATAACGTATAATTAGAATTTGGTACTTATTTTCCTTATTGATATTATATTATTAACTACAGGAACAGTATATGTGAGCAGTATAACGAAAGAAATCATAAACATTTTTGTATTGCATTATCATTTGACAGGTGTTTTTAAACTTCATAAATTTTGTTAATGTGATTAGATACTCTGTCACTACTATGTACTTTATTTTTATTGATTTTTTTTTCATAGAATCTGGTGTAAACCTAGGGCATCTTAACAGTAAAATGCTTTGTCCCTGAGCTACACTCCCAGTCCTCCTCTTAATTAAGATGTTATGATAACTAAATCCACAAGATTCTTGATAGTGCCAGAGATGTCTTGTGATCAAAATGCACAAAATCTCTGCTCTAATTTTTATTTCTACAGTGAACTTAAATGAAGCCCTCAACTATACAGTAAAGGTTCCTTAAATGCAGTATCTCCCCCCTCTGTCTCTGTCTCTGTCTCTGTATCTCTCTCTCTCTCTCTCTCTCTCTCTCTCTCTCTCTGTGTGTGTGTGTGTGTGTGTGTGTCTTACTGTCTTAGTAGATGCATAATGTTTACCAAAGCAAATATTTTCCACTCACTTTTCTTCAACCCCTAATGGAGTATTACAAAAATATCTGACCAGAGTGGTTTTTACCCAGAGATCTTGAAAGGATTTACAGTGAAGAGAAGCTAGCATACATGAGCACTAGAACATAAACCTGGCCAGCTCTCTTGCCCTAAGCGTAAGTATTTTGGATGAATATTTTATAGAAATAATGTTTGGAATATTTTGAAGTGAAACAACTGCTTTATTGAATCATTGTTGTGTTAGTATGTGCTTAGATAAAGTGTGTGTTAACAAAAACACAATTAATTTGGAAAATACAGAATGAGGCATCCTTGATCACACTTTCACAATGACAATTTAAAACCTGAGGTATTTTGTTTGTTTATTTTGTGTGTATCTTATAATTGTTCTCTAAGGAAAGAATCTTAAGGTGGTTACATTAATGCTATATATTTTATATTGTTAGTAAAATATGTCTAATTTAGTTTTATAATATTTTTCATTATATCTTGGCTTTGAGATTAGAATAGAGATTTTAATGATAGAAAGATCTGTTTTAAAATATCAATAAACCCATCTTACAAATTACTATTCAGGAGTTGGGGACTCAGCTCAACAGGTAACTAGCTTGCTTCACAAGAGTGAAGACATTAGTTCAAAACTCCAGCAGACACATATTATCCAGGCCTGACAACTGAATCCTGTAATTCCAATAGTAGGAATTTGAAACAGGAGGATCCCAGAGCTGTACTAACAAGCTGGTCTTGCAAATCTGTGAACTCAAGGTTTTCTGAGAGATCCAGTGTCGAGAAACGATTTGGAAAGCACCTCACACCTCTACACATTGCATGTTTATGTGTGATATGCAAGAACTCACAGGCATGTGAACACACAGGCATGCAAACACACAAGCAAAGGGATGCTCCTGGTATATTAGTTAGATATTGCTTAGTTGAACAAATCTGATACTGCTAAATTAATCATTAAATCAAAAGTCCTTAGACTATGTCCAGGTATAGTCCATGATATCCCCATGTTTGAAAGTAACACTTGTGTTATTATATGTTTGTTTTAAAGCTTTAGGTAGCTATTCCTTTCTCCCACAAACAAAAATAGGGGCAGAACGATTTTTCTCACTGACATTAATTTTAGTAAAATATTAAAAATGTGCACTTTCATATACAATGCCTGGGCAATGGAAAATAAGACCGTGGGGAGAGGACGGCGGAGAGATGCAGAGAAGCGTGGCTTACTAAGAAGGATGATGACACAAAGGAGAATTGCAACGAGCGCTCCTGTGCTCAGGCCGGCGGCAAGCGTCAGGGCCTCTGCATTGCACGATTGCATGTTTCCTTGGTTATCACACGCACACACACGGATCGTGAGTGTGCCAGTGCTGCTCTGAATAGGATAATCATTGTCAAAGACTAAAACTGGCAGAAGGTAAGTGTTCATTTTGCTGCGGCTGTACCCATCTTTCCGAGTTATGATTCCTGCTGTATTATCTGAAGAGGAAAAACAATTATTAGAAAAAATATTCATTCTCACGCCCTTCCCTCCCTCCTTCTCTCTTTTCCTCCTCCTCTGGTCCTTTCCTCACATCCTCACTTTCTCTGGATTTTTATGATATGGTCTCATGAAGCTTAGTCTAGTCTCTACCTCTTTATGTAGACAATGACCTTGAACTTGATGTTCCTGAGATCACTTACAAGGTGCTGGGATGTCAGAAGAAGGAACCACACCTTGCTTCATATTCAGTTTCAATTTTTCACCTCAATAACTTATACTTTACAGTTGTATCAATGGCCTTTACCTTTATTGTCTACAATTGTGAAGTTTGGGTTGAGAGGAAATTCTGGCACTGGCTCAAAGAAGAACTTGTGTCCTCGGGGAGGGTCATCTTTGTCCATGACACTTATTGTTTGAATCAACTGAAACCAAAACACAGTTATTAATTTACTCATGCAAAGTAGAAGAAATGTTTTGTTAATCAAAGAGGTTTTTTTTAAGTAAGTATGGTTTGATGGAATTATGCCACTCTATGTTTATTTTTTTTTATTTAGTTAAAATTTGAACATGCACATAGTTTTCAGAAAATCACATTATGGATGTATGGTTTTCATATAAGATAAGATTCAATCACTAATTAAAAATTATCATTAAAAAAAGCTTACGGGGCACTTCAGTGCATTTTTTTTTCTGATTTCTGGTGACTCAACCATCCCATTTAAGAAACATTATTTCAATTAATATCATACTTTTTCTAAGACAATGATTTCTCAATGTGTTTTATTTATACTTGATTGGAATGTTGGTTCTTCAGTAAAAATTTGTTTTTCTACAAAGAAAAATATAAAATGTGCCCCTCAAAGGCAAAAATAATTAAAATATAATAGTATTATTATCAATGCCCACATACTTCTTTACTGTTTTTGTAGAAAAACATTTTTATTTCAATAGTATGAAAGAAATTTAAAATGCAGAAAATATTTAGATCAAGTTTTACTCTTCAGAACTACTTAGTGTAGCAAAACATGAACAAGAAAACAATTACAGCTGTGTATTAAGATAAATATTTAATACATTTCAATGCTTATTAAAAAAATCCTTAAGACATTAGTAAATATAACTCAATATCAGCTTAATTATAACTCTATGAGAACTTTAGGACATGTTATGAATGTATTATTTTATTATTGTCATAATAAAAGGTATTTTAGAAAGTTATATTTTAAAGATCACTGTGTTTTGGTGAGTATACACAAAAGAAATATAATAGTAGTACAACAAATGTCACCCAAAGAAATCAGTGATTTCTGCCTTGCCAAAGTTACAAGTTTATAAATTTTGTAATAACTGTATTTACCTGCCCAGATTTTGCATTTTCACAAACAAATGTTTCATAGTACATGGCAAATTCCGGAGCATGATCATTTATATCAAGAATTCTGATGAAGACAGGAATTTGACTACTTTGCTTTGGGTTATCTGCAAAAAGAACTTCATGTAAAGTTTCAGGTTGTGCATAAAGAAAGCTGTAAAGCCAAACATTAGTAACTTAAGACTGATAAATTCCTTGTATTCTCTAGCTCATTTGGATAGCTCACAAATATCTCAACTTTATTACTTGGTCCAAAAAATAAAGCATGATAAAAGTGGAAAATATAATGGAGTATGAGGAAGTAAAATAGATAATGTCCATAAATTCATGTGTGATTTTTTTTTCAGGAGACCAGGTGCAATTCAAATCAATTAGTGAATATAAAGCATATTTAAAATGAATTACTTGTTAATCTTTAAATAAACTTTGACAAAAGTACTAACATCCTTTAACTCATTTTCTTATTTAGATATTGCTGATATTATGAAAATTTGACAAAATTCTATTTATTGCCATTTATTTATTATTTGGTAAAACATGCTTAGATGGATATACCTAAAACTTACTTAGCTCTGTGGCTGTAATGGTGATATTATGCCAAGGTGACGATTCCCGGTCCAGGGGCTTCAGAGTGAAGATAGAGCCATTTTCCGAGTGAATACTGAAAACTCGGTCCATATCAGTATGCCGGTCAACAGAGTATCTGACAGGAAAGAGAATTTTAAATTCAACATCTCCGAAATTAACTATATCTTTCTCTATTTCTTAAAGCTACAAAAAATTCTAATATTGATATGACAAAAACATGAACTGTAAAATGATGGTAAGTTTCTTGGACTTTTTTAACCTAAGTGGGATCATTATGGACACAGTTTGAGGCACCAACTGTTCCAATATGACCGTCCTGTTCGTGAGTGTGTTTGGACCCATTACTTAAGTAATGCGATATTGTGTGTTCCTTAAATAAAATATTAAGTGCTTTTGACTGAATTTTTAAAAAAAATTGTAGCCCAATATTAAACTTGTTCCAGAATAAACAATCCAATTAAACATAATGGTCAGTAACAATGGGTACATTAAAAATGATTGTAGTGTAGACAGAAAAAAAAAAAACCCAACAATGAAGGAGCAGGAATGATCACACAATCACCTAGTGCACTGCCTATTTTTCTAAGTGTCTTCATAAAGACACTTAAAAGAAATTTGTGATCTACTAAATTAGGGAGAGAGTGAATTACTGTTTATTTTATTGTAGCTGCTTTTTGTTGCTGTTTTTGTCTTTTATTTTGTTTTTGTATTTTTACTTTCTTGTTTGTGTATTTATTTTCAGACAGGGTTTCAGCTACCTGAGAATGACTGTCCTCTCACCATTTCTTTCAAGTCATCCTTTAAAGACTTATTCCTGCCTTCACCTTAAACTTACTGGGAATATTTTTGAGGCATGTTCTTTGTATGTAGCTCAAGTTGACTTCTAAATTTTAATTCTCCTACTTATCTTCAGCAGTCCTGGCACTAAGGACACAAACAGTAAACCCAGCAGTTGTTTGGTATTTTGTCATAATTGATATAGGCAATATAAAATTTCATAGAAACTAAAGATAAATTCAGTTCTTTTAAGGAATGTTTTTATTTAATCTGTATGTATGTTAATGCATTGTATGCATGCTTGACAATTTTTAGGCTCGAAGAGGGGCATGGATCTACTGACCAGGAGTTACAGAAAATTAAAATTAGCCTGGTTGATGCTGGTTCTCTGGTGGAGCAGTGTTCTTAACAGTTACCACATCTCTTTATCCTGTAAGTTCAATTCTTGAACTTAATTTTATCAGTTTAATGCAATGTATGAGAGCACTTGTAAAATTTTACTACAACTTATAAGGTAATTATTTAAATGTATTTGATATTCCCTCATTACAGGTTTTGAGCCACTTAGAAATATGAACAACTTCATTTGAGGGGACAAAAGGGAGAAAATAAAACAAAACAAAAAATAAAACAACAGCAAAACCAACTGCATAATAATCTATTTGTTTATCTACTTTATTCATTTTGTTTTGTTTTAATGTCATTTTTGAGACAGAGTATCATGGAACTTGTGTTTCCCTTGAACTCTGTTGCTGAGGTCAACCATAAAATTCTTATCTTCCTAATTTATATCTCCCAGTTTCTGGAAATATCTCTATACCTAGGAGACCTTTACTCCTAATAGATGCATGGGTCATCTGTCACCAAATGACATTTTAAAGTACAGTTCAATGGAAGACTGTATTATTTAAAATTGGATGTTGTTTTTTTTTCTCTAAATATTCTATGGCTTCCTTGATTTTATCAAGTAATATTAAAATTAATTTGAAAGATGAAAACAAAACTTATTTGCAAGAACAGTGAAACCAAGTCAAAATAATATGATTAACATATTGGTATTGAATAAAATGCAGTTCACAATACTCACAAGTGAATTTGTCTCTTCCTTGGTGGGAAAGGCCTGTTGCTAACCATTGTCTCACTATGTCTAAAAAGGATTTGTAACTTTTTTAGACTACTTGTGATGAAGGCCACAAAGAAAAAAAATCCATTTTGTTTCCATTAGCTTTTATCTAGAGATTAATACAAGTACTCTCTGGTAAAGGCAGTAATAAATAATAGAGTCATGAAGTGACTCACTTGTAGCTTATGAGGTATCAAAACTAGTTCTGAGAATCCACCAGACCTCTACTTTAGTTTAACCTTGAACAAAAATACTTTTCAGGTTATGAATTCATGGAGGAGAATCGCTTTGACAATTTGGAAATTAGCTCACTTTTTATCATTAACAGTGCAAACTTCCTGGTCTATTTTTAGACATTCCCCTCAGCGAAAATGAGGTCCCATGATTTGTCAAAGCATAGAAATAATATTCTTTTACACAGCAGCCAATTTCTATTTGCAACACAGAATTAGAACATTCTGAGTTAACAATTAATAAATACAGTGAATTAATGCAAATGATCAGAAAAAATATGTTAAACACTTAACACACACAAAAGTCATTTCTGTGCCCCAGAAAATGGTTTATAAAATCAACAGTGTTTTATTGATTTTTCTTCATTGAATTGAAAAACTATCTGAAACGGAGTACTTGCATAATGTTTTTGTAGGAATGTTTCCTGCAGAGAAAGAATCCATTTATATGGGTAACATATAAAAATCAAAATGTTCATAGTATAAGTCAACTGTACACTTTGAGCTCAAATTTTATGGTTTCCACTTTTCATTTTATGTTGTGTAATCAAACATTAAACACATAGAAATCCTTGTGGTTTTTTTTCTAATACACAGAAGAGACCCCAATTATAAAAATGACAGCTGGGGGGTTGTCATATTTTGTCAAATTCTAACTCATCAAAACTAGGTCGGTGTAGGCAGAATATAGATCTATTTTCTTCCTCCTAGGCTAATTCTTTTCAGAAATGTCTTTCACCAACTGAATACATTGAAAATTTCATTTTTATTGTTGAAATGAATGTTGACTATATAATGAAATGTACAGTTTCACAAGAAAATAATAAAAACATTTTATAGAGATGAATAGTTTTGTTTTTGTGAACAGCATTACTATTTCCAGTTAGATGGGGTCTTTTTTTTTTTTCAGTTTGCACCTCGAAGCCCAGATATTAAAATCTAACTGGGTAGCATATAGTTGTTTTTTTTTTCCTTTATTTTTTTATTTCTTCAAGTTACATCTCAATCGCAGTCCCCTCCCTATTCCCCCCTCCAGTCCCACCCTCCCACCCTCAACCCCCCATCCTCTTCCCTTTTTTTTTTTAAGTTTAAGGTATATCTTATTTCCCCCTACAGTTTCTCCTTTCAGTCCAACAAATGGCTCTTTCTATTATATTAATAAATACAATACAAAACAACAGAGGTAATTAGGCCACAGTTATGAGGGTTATATGGCTTAGCATACATTCCCAATGTCCAGTCCATATGTATTTGGTACCTGACTTTAACATTCTACTATCTAACCATCTCCATGAGTTTAAAGTTCTATATCTAACTCAGCATTCATACTAATTTGCAACACAATTTTAAAAGTATCCTCTTAGATCTATAACACTCTCTTGACTCCTAAGCAACTCAAAATTTAACTATGAGACTCTAGCTATCTGTTCTTCAACCACCTCAGAGACCTGAGAGGGATAAATATATCTGATTTTATAGGAAGTACAGGACCTGCAGCTTCCCAAACTAAGAAATGACATACCAGTGGCTGCCTGGACAGTTCCCATTTTCTCTCCATACATGCATCCCTGGCTACCAAAATACCTGCCGGGTAGTTTAGAATGACCACATGCTATTGATCCTCGTGCCATAGCCGCCGTGACTCAGGATTAAAGGTTCCACCACCATACTGGGCTAGAATTTTTTTTTTCACCACATATTAAAATAAAGAAATCTGGGAAGCCCTCTGTGTATGATGTTCCCATGGATTCAGTACAGCTCAGGTTGGACTATGTGCCCATTACTAACACTTAACTCAATCCCTTGCCAATAAATTTGTTTTCCTACTTATTTTTAATTGAAAGCAACTGAATTTCTTCTTTAAAAAAAGCATTGAACTTTAAAAATGTTGAACATAAAATAGGTGTGAATTGAGACAAGATGTTTCAAAATGCATAAAATTATAACCAACCTTATAACTTAAGAGATCCATAATAACTAACAAGGTGAAGCAAATGTGGCAACAGCTGTTAACTGTGACAGAAAATTCACATGGGCAGAGCATATATATTTAAACCAATAGGTTTGTTTGACAGATAATTTACTGGTAGGTGGGTGATAAATAGTTCCTTACTTTTCGTTCACAATGTCATGCTGATTTTATCATTTCTCTGTTTTGGGATTCAGCCATACTTCTTTAATCTTTGTTGATGTATTGGAGATCTTAAGATGGTCTCATTACATTTTGAATTGTAATGGATTTTGCTGCCTTTTATTTTTAGGTACAACTTTATTGACAGGTGTGTGACATAATTGAAAGAACATCATAACTCTTGAGGATTTAAGTGAAACTACATCTCAACCCCTGCCCCATCCATCCTAAGTTTTAACAAGAACTGTAAACTTACAGATATATGAGGTACCATTTTGTTCGATGAAGAAAGGATGCAGACTTTAATGTCATTCTTTTAAGCAGACATATCCCTTTGAAATTTTATCCACAGGAGTTTCCATATTTAGGAAAGATTTATACAGTATTCAAAAATTTTGAAGGTTCATGAATAATACATTTCTTCCATGATAGTTCATTATAAATTCAGAAAAAAATTGTACAGATATTATAGAGATTGGAAATCATCACTAACAATAAACGTGTATAAATAATGAATTAAATCACTTTAGAATATTGCAGAAAGCTGTGTTATTTTACTGAAAACCAGTATTTAATAAAAGGTGAATATAAGACTGATAACTACGGGGTAGGGAGTAAAATATTTTTATTCACTATAAAACTGGGAATATATCCAAAGGATACTCAACCATGGCAAAAAAACACTTGCTCAATTATGTACACTGCAGCTGTATTCAGTATAGTCAGAAACTTGAAACAACAGAGAGATACCTCAACTGAAAAATAGATAAAGAATATGTAGTGCACTTACCTAATGGAGTATTGCTCAGCTGCTAAAACAATGACATTATGAAATATGGAGGCAAATGGATGGAACAAGAAAAGATCATCTTGAGAGAAGCATGACATAACTCAGACTCAAGAAGATAAGCATGTTATATACTCATTTATGAGTGGATATTAGCTGTAAAGTAAAGGATAACCATGCTACATACCTAGAGAAGCTAAGTAACAAGGAGTTTCAAGAAGGAAGACTAGGGCTGGAGAGGTGGCTCAGAGGTTAAGAGCACTAGCTGTTCTTCCAGAGGTCCTGAGTTCAATTCTCAGCAACCACATGGTGGCTCACAGCCATCTACATTGAGATCTGCTGCCTGGGCATATATGTAGAGCAAATACTGTATACATAATAAATAAATAAATAAATAAATGAACGAATAAATTAATAAATAAATAAATGTTTAAAAAAAAAAAAAAGGAAGACTAGACTCTAAATAAGAAGGGAAAATATAATAGACATACCAGGTGGACTGGGGGAAGTGGGACTGTAGAAAGGGGGATGAGAACATGAGGGATCAGATGGGGGATGATGGAGGGAGAGAGTACTGGGAGAGACAGCTGGAATGGGGGACATCTTTGGCATGAGATAGAATATTAGTAGAATGGAAACTCCTAGGAATCTATAATGGTTACTTAGCTAATATTCCTAGCAATGGGGGCAAAGATCCTGAACCAAGATTTCCTGTAACTAGTCAAGACTTCCAGTGGAGGAACTGGCCAACAACCCAGCCACAAAACCTCAAACTTGAAATTTGTACAAGATGTGCTCAGGCAAATTTGGTGCAGAAATGGTAGATGTGGCCATTCAATGACTGGTCCAGCTTGAGACCCATAAGAAGGAGCCCATACATGACACTGCCTGGAGGGCCAGGACCCAGATACTGGATATCCCAGTGACCTAGGATAGAACCAAACAACATGACTGGCAAAAACAAAAAACAAAAAATAAATAAAACAAAACAAAACAAAACAAAAAAACCAAACCAAAACAAAACAAAAAAGAACAGCCTCCCTCAAAAGCAACAAACAAAAAACAAAACAATGAAATGGATGTCATATATTCATAGATCGGTGACTAGCCCAATTGTCATCAGGGAGGTTTCATTCAAGCAACTAATGGAAACAGATGCAGAAACCCACAGTCAAACATTAGGTCAACTGGAAAAAAGCTACTCTCAATTTCATATGGAACAACACAAAAACCCTGAATAGCTAAATCAATCCTGTACAATAAAAGAACATCTGGAGGTATCACCATCTGAGATTTCAAGCTGTACTACAGAGCAACAGTAATAAAAAAAAGCATGGTGCTGGTATAGAAACAGACCAGTGGATCAATGGAATCAAATTGAAGACCCAGAAATGAATCCACACACCTATGATCACCTAATTTTTTACAAAGAAGCCAAAACCACACAATGGAAAAAGGACAGTATCTTCAACAAATGGTGCTGGTCCAACTGGATGTCCACTTGTAAAAGAATGAAATTAGACCCATACTTATCACCTTGCACAAAACTTAAGTCCAAGCGGATCAAAGACCTTAACATAAGCCCGGTCACACTAAATCTACTAGATGAGAAAGTGGAAAAACCCTCGAAATCACTGGCAGAGTTGACAACTTCCTGAACAGAACACCAACAGCTCAGGACCTAAGACCAACAATTAATAAATGGGACCTCATGAAACTGAAAAGCTTCTGTAAGGCAAAAGACTGTAACTCGAACAAAACGGCAGCCTACAGATTGGGAAAATATCTTCACCAACCCCACCTCTGACAGAGGGCTAATATCCAAAATTTACAAAATACTCAAGAAATTAAATGCCAAGAAACCAAATAATCCAATTTAAAAATGGGGGAAAGAGCTAAACAAAGAATTCACAAAGGAGGAATTCCTAAAGGCTGAGAGACACATGAAGAAATTCTCAGCATCCTTAATCATCAGAGAAATGTAACTCAAGACAACTCTGAGATTCCATCTCACACCTGTCGGAATGGCTAAGATCAAAAGCTCAAATGACAGCACATGCTGGCAAGGGTGTGGAGAAATGGGGAACCCTCCTTCATTGTTGGTGGGAGAGCAGGCTTATGCAACCACTATGGAGATCAGTCTGGCGATATCTTAGAAAACTTGGAATAGCTCTGCCTCGGAACCCAGCCATACCACTTCTGGGTATACATCCAAATGACTCCTCACATAATCACGAGGAAGTTGCCTCATCTATGTTCATAGCAGTTTATTTGTAATAGCTAGAAACTGGAAACAACCCAGATGTCTGAAGAATGAATTAAAGAGCTGTGGTACATCTACATAATGGAATCTTACTCAGCTATCAGAAACAAGGAAATTATGCAATTTGCAGCCAACTGGATGGAACTAGAGAAGCTAATCCTGAGTGAGCTAACCCAGACCCAGAAGGATGCACATGGTATCTATTCACTTATAGTCAGATTTTAGTTATATAGTACAGGATATCTATACTACAACCAACGTACCAAAGGGAACATGGACATAGACTTTGTGTGTTTGTTTGTTTGTTTGTTTGTTTTCTCTCCCTGTCATTGAGGCACTTTTCCCTGGTGATACTGCCTTGTAGGCCCCCAGTGTATAAGGAGGCTCTTGGCCCTCATATGACTGCTGAACTGGGGCGGGGAACTGTCATAGGGACACTTCACTCCAGAAAAGTGGGATGGAAGTGTTATGGCATAGAGGGCTGGAGGGCGGGACTGAGAAGGGTGGAAAGAGGACACTATGATGGAGATGTAACCTGAAGCAATAAATAAATTAATTAAAAAAAAACATTAAGTCGAAGCACGAGGAATCCTAAAGAAGATGGGGAAAAAGAATCATAGGAACCATAGGGTCCAAGGACACTGCAAGAAAAATCACAGAATCAGGGCTCATATAGACTGAGTCGCCCTCGAGGGAGCCTGAATGGGCCTAACTTGGGCCCTATGCACATAAATTGCCGTTGTCTACCTTGATGTTCTTGTTGGACTCCTAATAGTGACAGTGCAGGCTATCTCTGACTCTGTTCCTTGCATTTGAAACCATTTCCCCCCTATTGAGTTTCCTCATCCAGAGTAGGAGAAGAGGTGTGTAGTCTTACTACAACTTGATATGCCGTAGCTGGTAGATATTCATGTGATGTCTTCAGTTTTCTGAAGAGAAAAGGAGGAATGGATGGGAGTGAAAGTTTTGGCCTGAAGGGGAAAGGAAAAGAGGAAGGGAGAGGAGGAGGGACTGGAAGGAGAGTTGTGATGTAAAAATAAATAAAAAGTAAACAATTAAATAAATAAATAAGTAAATATTTTTTTCTGTGCCTAAAAAAAATCTAAACAGCTACAATCACTGTTTTTTTTTCCAGAGGACCCAAATTCATTTCCTGGGAGCCACATAACTCACAATGTCAATAATTCCAAACACAGGGCATCCAACACCCTCTTTGCACACGATATATATATGTTACACACACATACATACAAATGACCCATACACAAAACATAAATAAATATATAAATTATTTTATTATAAGTAATTATAAGAACTATAACTAAAAATTAGAGCCATTACTATATATTATAAACATTATGATATTATAATCATGTCTTTTTAAAATATTTATACAAACTTTAATATCATTACATTACTTTTGAAAAGTTTTTATTTATTTACATTTATTTGGGGGGTGTTTTTTATGTTTATTTATTAATTCAGGTTACATCTCCATCACAGTGTCCTCTTTCCACCCCTCCCAGTCCTGCCCTCCCACCCTCTACCCCTATCCCTTCCATCCCACTCCTCCAGAGTGATGTGTCCCTATACATCAGTCCCCCACCCCAGTTCAGCAGTCTTATGAGGACCAAGAGCCTCCTCATACACTGGGGGCCTACAAGGCAGCACCACTAGGGCAAAGTGTCTCATTGACAGGTAACAAAGTCTATATTCCTGTTCCCTTTGGTGTGTTGGTTGTAGTAGAGTTATCCTGTACTATATGGCTAAAATCCGAATATAAGTGAATAGATGCCATGCGCATACTTCTAAGTCTGGGTTAGCTCACTCAGGATGAGCTTCTCTAGTTCCATCCATTTAGCTGCAAATTGCATGATTTCATTGTTTCTGATGGCTGAGTAGTATTCCATTGTGTAGATGTACCACAGTTTTTTAATCCATTCTTCGGCTGAGGGACATCTGGGTTGTTTCCAGCTTCTAGCTATTACAAATAAGTCTGCTACATAGCTATTATTTTATAAACTGAGGCTTTTCAAATATAACAGAGAAAGCAGCATTTGAAATAGTTTTAGTTACGATCAGGTGCTTGATTTAAAAAAAAACTTATTGTATGGTAAAAGAGACAAAACTTTGAAATCAATTGAAGTGTCATGAATTCAGATCAACATGACTATCAGAACATGAAGTTTGCTGGTTGAACTGAGCCTATTGATAAGATACAGAAGCTTCTTCAGAAAGGTTTAAGTTAGAAATATGCAATGAGATCTCCTATTTGAATAAACAAACACTAGAGTGACTTGGAGGAGCCAAGTAGTATCTCTTGCAGCATTTACCAAACTTCCAGCATGGAAATTCTTTAGATAAATAACGATATACAACATTTTCTAGATGTGATCTCCTTCAGAATCAGTAAAGTTCTAGGGGACAACAATAAGATGATTTATAAGATTATAACAAAGAATGATTTCCATTTAAAAGTTATATTATCCTTCTTGAAATAAGTGTATGATTTGTTGCATAAAAGTTGGCACAATAGTAGATAAGGAGAGGGACATAACAAAAATTTGCTCTTACTTTCAGAAGTTGGCAAAAATTTTCAAGAGGAAAATTTTCTTGAGTGTGTAAAGACACTATTATAAGAATACCTACCTACCTTAAAAAACATTGACACCGACAAGCTGAAATACTACAAGGAAATGAAATTTAAAAAGTTGAGAGGGCTGGAAAGAGAGCACTGTGATGGAGATGTAACCTGAAGTGATAAATAAACATAAAAATAAGTTGAACAAAAAGGAAAGCATGATCCAACTGAAACAAAATATGTCTAGTTTTTCCATACAGAACACTTTAAATATTTTTAAATATTATGTGTATCAATGTTTTGTTCACATGTATGTCTCTCTCTGTACCATGTATGTATCTAGTACCTAAAAATGTCAGCTGGGCATCAGATCCCATCAAACAGAAGTTACCAATGATTATGGGCTGCCACGTGAGTTCTGGAAATCCAGCCAGGGTCTTCTGTCGGAGGTATAGGTGGAATTAACTACTAAGCTATCTGTTAGCCTTAAACACTTCATTCAAATCATTGCTATTAAATACATCTCTTAATCTGTTCATCTTTAGACTTCTTTGTAACTTTGTGATTACACCTGTCAAATTCCATACATAAGTATATGAATATATATTTACCCTTAAGAGTTCAGGTGAAAAAAAAACTAGTAATTATATATTTCAGCATTGCAAAAAATAAATAGCTATAGATTTATTTTTAGTTTTCAATAACTCTGCATTCTATAGAGTTAAGTCCCTAGCCATATACCCACAGAAATAAAATAAAGATCAATATTGTTTTGTATGGTATTCTCTTTGCTTTTTGATATTATAATTCAATTACATATGTTCCTACCTCCATTTTCTCCCTTTAAAACTTTCCACATATCCCTCCTACCTCTTTTTCCAATTCATGTCCCTTTTTCATTCATTGTTGTTACATACATATATGTATTTATATGTACTTTAAAAATATTGCATCATTTTGTTTATGATGCTGTAAGTAGATTTACATTGATCACAGGAAAAGTGACAGTTTTATTTAATAAATTTTGCTTTAAAGTACAAGAACATGTAGCATTCATATTTAGGTATACTGATAGAATTTTCACAGTAAAACAACCTGTGCTTTGTGTTGGGATTCAGAACTGAGACAAGACTCTGAGGTGCCTACTCAATATATCAAAGGGGACCTGGTCTCTAGATTATACCATATCCTTCAGTTGCTATCTATTACAGTGTATGGCTGGCATACCCCACTCTCTTACTCTGAACTTTCCAGTCCAGGAGCTGGGTTCATTACTGTACAATCCAGACATTCTCTCTCTCTCTCTCTCTCTCCCTCCCTCCATTCCTCTTTCTCATTCTCTCTCTCTTCTTTTCTTCTCCTGCTTTCTCTCTACCAGTGTTCAGGGCTACTTCCCTGGCTTTCTTCTGTGAGATCAGTGAACCCACTTGAGAGCTGTCCCCAGTAAAACTGCCTTTATAAACATTAATTTGACTCGAATTGGCTCATTTCATTGATGGAGAATACTTATCATTTGGTATGGTAACATATTTTTTAAAAACAGAAAGTACAAGTTTTTGAAGTAAGACCTAATGATTCTTTGAATTTCCTCAGTGTCTGTTGCTATTTCTCTATTTTCATTCCTGATTTTGTTGATTTGGATATTTTATCTCTGACTTTTAGTTAACTTGGCTAAGGGTTTGCCTATTTTGTTGACTTTCTCAAAGAACCAGCTCTTGGTTTCGTGGATTCTTTATATTGTTCTCTTTATTTCTAAGTTACTGAGTTTGATGATTTCCTGCCTTCTGCTCCTCTTGGGAGTGTTTGCTTCTGTTTTCTAGAGCTTTCATTTGTGCTTCTAAGTTACTACTATGAGCTGTCTCCAATGACAGCTCATGTTGTTGAGGATGTGGAGAAAGGGGAATCCTCCTCCGGGGGTGAAAACTTGTACAACCACTATGGATATCAGTCTGGCAATATCTTAGAGAACTTGGAATAGCTCTACCTCAAACTCAGGTATTTCACTTCTGGGCATACATCGAGAAGACTCCTCACCAAACAGCCAGGACATCTCCTTAACTATGTTCATAGCAGCTTTATTTGAAATAGTTAGAAACTGGAAATAACCCAGATGCCCTTCAACTAAAAAATGAAAAAAAAAACAGCGGTACATTTATACAATGAAATACTATTCAGTTTTCAGAAACAAGGAAATCATGAAATTTGCAACCAATGGATGGAACTCATCCTGAGTGAGCTAACTCAGACCCAGAAAGATATACATGACATTTACTCATTTAAAGCTTGATTTTAGCCATTTAGTGCAGGATAACTATCATACAATTCACAGACCCAAAAGAACAGGAATTTAGCATAATTATCCTGCAAGAAACTCCACCCAGCAGAGGATCAAATCCGATGCTGAGACACACACCCAAACATTAGGTAGAGCTCTGGAATCCTGTATAAGAGAGGGAGGAAGAATAGAGAGACCTGGAAGGGACAACAATACCACTTGAGGATCAGCAGAACCAAATAATCTAGGCCCTTAGAGGCTTACAGAGACTGAAATGCTAACAAGCAAGCAAGCAAACAAAAGAATATACAGACCAGACCAGATCTAGGCCCCCCTATATATATATAGATACAGGTAACTTGGCCTTCATACAGATCCCTTAACAAGTGGTGGGGGGTGGGTGCCGTGGACTATGGTGGCTGTTAGTGGAACACCTTACCCTAGCTGGGCTGCCATATTGGGCACCAGTGCAAGAGGAAGCTTTTAGCCATCATGTGCCTGATGAACCTAGAGGGATTGAAATGTGTGGGACTCACCTCACCTGAGGAAAAGGAGAGATGGGAGGAGAAGAGGGTGGGTTAGTGGAACAGGGAAAGGTGGAGGGAGGGGGCTCGGATGGAGATGTAACTTGAATAGATAAATAAATGTTAACAAAAAGAAAGATTCATTTTTATTCTAGTTAACCTAGAACTGCTCAATAGCTTAAATAATTAATAAGAAAGCCTAAACTATAAAGGAAGGAAAAGTCCACAACAAATGCTGATGAAGATGTGGAGAAGTAGAATCCTAATTGCACTTCAGGTGGGAGGATGATCTGGCACACATACTATGGAAGTCAATATGGGGATTCTTAAAAATTAAATTTAAAATAGGCACTGGCGAAATGGCTCAGCAATTAAGAGTGTGTATTCTTTTTGCAGAGACCCGAATTTATTTTATAGAACCCAAGTCAAAGGGATCATAAATGCCTGTAATTCTATCTTCAAGAGACCTTTTCACCTCGGAGGACACATGGCACATGAATACATATACCTACATAGATATGTACATATGTATAATTAAAAGTAATGAAAAATTCTTATAAGGAAACAACTAAAACTAGAACTACCATGTGACTCAGTATATTTGGGTATATACTTAAAAGATTCTTAGTGAACATATCACACAGTTACTTTCACATTCACTGCGATATCAGCACTTTTAACATTGTCTGGATATGAAACGTGCACATGCTCTATCATCAAGAAACAAATGAATAGTGAGGATGTGGTGTATATAAACAAGGGGAGTTTATGCTTCTATAAAGAAAAATAAAATCATGCCATTTACATAACCAAAATGGATTCAACTAAAAAAATATTATGTTGAGCTAATATGCCAGACCCAAAATGACAAATACTGTATGTTTTCTTTCTTATGTGGGACTTAAAATTAAAAGAAATCACACATGCATACACACACACATATACACATACACACAACATATCAATATTTATGTGTGTGTTTGTGTGTGTATGTAAGCATCTTTGTAGGTCACAAGACTATAAAGGAGATCATGAAGATGCTGACTGTCTACAAAACCCGTCATCACAACTAGTTGATTACTTAATTTCTCCTCTCCTAAAGTGATCTTTTGGTGAGCATTTGCATAGATCCAAGAATATTCACATATTTAAATTATTTGGAGAAATATATCCACATACTCTTTTCCTATTTGTCTTTCTCCCCAAGTTTCCATTCATGATGTTTCCACATACCTGACTATCTAGCAAATCCATTGGCTACAGTCCATGAATCAGTGAACAACCACACATCTGGCCATTTATCCATCCAAACAAAATTTAAGAGCATGTTTATTATCATTTCTGCCTGCCCATTGCAAATATTTCTATTCTCCGGTGTCTTTCAGAGTTGTTCCATAAAATGGCTACAGGTGACCATTTCTGGGTCGTACTTACACAACATGCAGAACCATCAGGACCTAGTCTTCACTTCTTCAATCAACCAATCATAGAGAACACCCCTTTGGGACTACAGGTGCATGCTTGGCAGCACACACCATTTTAGCGGGAGTAAAATCCATAGGCATTTGGGAAATTTCTCATGTAACTTCTTTGAGACTGCTGGAACTGCTCAAGTATATTCCATTCCCATTTGATAATGGATTGTAGCTGTACACATCCTACTTTATGGCTTGGTGGGTCAGACAATACCTAGATCATGATGAGACGCTCATATTACTTGGTAAACTGATAGCCCATTGTCAAATGTTTAGTATCCACCAAGGGCCAATATTAGAACAAGAGCTATCTCTCAAAGGGATAATAGTTGTCTGAAGATGATGTTAGAGCATTACTTCAAAACGCCAAAGGACTCTTCCATGATTTCTATGTTGGAGCCTGCCAAAGACTCCTAACAGTATTGTTACTGCCACTGACACCTCAACTATCATTTAATATGTTGGGTCATATGATCCAAGTGGTAGAGCAATTTGGACCTGCTGAAGGCCCCACTCAAAGATAGCTGAGTTATTTGTATGTGGGATTGAGTAACACACTTAAGTGGGAAATGTGTTGCCTAGAGAACACAAATAAGTCCACTAATATCAATCTTGCTTGATGGTGAGAAGATTTAGGTACAATAACTTATCATTCAACTTAGAAGTAATAGTTTTGCATCCCAATTGAACTCCTAGGAAATTCAATGTCAAGTAATCAGGGCTCACATAGGCTTACAAAGACTTTAACAGCAAGCATGGGGTCTGCATGGGTATGCACCAGGTCCTCTGAATATATACTATGGCTGATAGCTTGGTGTTCTTATGGAACAGTAGGAATGGATGTATCTCTGACTCTTTTGTCTGATCTTGGAACTCTTTTGTCCCATCGAGTTATCATATGAAGACTTTTGCCTTATTGTATTGTACCTTGTTTTTTCCTGTTTGTCTTCTATCTCTTGGAGGTCTGTTCTTTTCCAAAAAGGAAATGTAAGGGGTGTGGATTGGGAGACATGGGAGGTGTTGAGGTTATAGGAGAAGTGAAAAGAGGGAAAATGTGGCCAGGATATATGGTGTGAGTCAAGAATATATTTTCCATAAAAAAGAAAGAAACCCATTAAATTGGTTGGATTTATTACTAATCCCCTAATATATATATGTGTTACCAACAACTACAAAGTGGGTGCTACCACTTCTTCTCTTGATCATCCAGCATAATATCATAAGCATATTGTACCAATGTGATATGTTTGGAAGAAAGTGATCATCAAGATTGCTTTGAATTATGTTATGACACAGGGCTGGATAGCTATTATATCCTTGAAGTAAAACCATAAAGGTATATTGCTATCTTACCAACTGAAAGCAAATTACTTCTGGTGATATTTATGGCCAGGAACAGAAAGAAAAGCATTTGTTAGATCAATAGTTACATATCATGAACCAGAAGATTTGTTAATCTGCTCAAGTTACAGCATCACACCTGATCAGGGATTTCAACTGGAGCCTCTGCTTGATTGAGTTTTTTACCGTCAAATGTCATTCTCTATGATCAATTTGTCTTCTGTACTAGCCAGACAGGAAAATAAAAGGGAGTGAGTTGATACCAAGTGAGGAAGGTATACGGGAGGTGGGACTGGGAGGAGAGGAGGAAGGGGTTATCGATTGGGTTGTAAAATAAACAAACAAATAAAAATTAATTAAAAAAGAGATGTAGAAACCACCAACTCTGCTTCTTTCATATCCTTGACTATGATACTGATTTTTGCTACTACTCTAGGAATGTGATTGTTTTTTTATTGTTTTTGATTCATTATTTTTCCTGTCAGGGGCAACTCTAAAGTCTTCCATTTAAACTTGTCAAATATAATAGCCCTCATTCCACAGGTCAGGAACCAATATGTGAATTCTGCCAACTTCTAAATATATCTATCCCAATACATATTCTGGCACTGTATTGTGTAGTCACAGATTTTTTTTTCAGAGACCCACTGGACCTCCTGTGAATCAGATTTCATATAAAACTCTATTAGAATCTCTACTCAGTGGGCCTATGATTTATGGAATTCACTTGCCTTACCATTTTCTCTGCTATTCTGAAGTAGCTAGCCTGATACGAAGATGGAATGGCCTTTAAACAACACAGTTACAATGCCAAATCTATAGCATCAGTCTGGAGTGTTGCTGCAGGATAGTCCAAAAGATGGTATGCTTTCAATCAATGTCTAGTATATGGTATGTTTTCTCCCATATCCAAGGGTCATTGGTCCAGAAATCAATGGTTGGACAAAGGAATGGTTTCACACATCATCATCCATAGTGACCCAGTTTTATTATTATTATTATTACTATTTGCTCCTGCTCCTGTGACCTTACAATCTCCAGGCATAAAGTCTTTTCTTTAAGAAGGGGTCACTACTACCAGGAGACACAACAAGCATTCCATGTAATTGGAAGCTCAGACACCCGCTCTGGCCACTTTAGGCTTCTGATTCCCTTAAGCAAACAGACTAAGAAAGAAATAACAATGTTAGTAGGGTGACTGATACTGGTTTCCAAGAGAAAATTGAATTTCCTTTTCACAATGTAGGTAAGAAAGATTATGTCTGGAGTGCAGGAGATCCTTTAGGATATATGTTAGTGCTATCATGATCCTGTGATTATGGTCAATGGGAAACTATAACAAAATAATCCAAGCTGGATGACAAATGGCATGGACCCTTCAAGAATGGAGGTATGGGTCACTCCTCCAAGAACAGAATCAAGGTCTACTGAAGTGCTTGTTGAGAGTGAAGGAAATTCAGAATGGATAGACAAGGGAGGTGGTTCTTAATACAAACTAGGGACAAATGACCAGTTACAGAAATAAGGATTATCATTGACATGTTTCTTTCATATTTTGTTAAGAATGTGTTTGCGAAGATATTTATGTTTTTCTCCTTGATTGTTTTATTGTTTATTGTAACAGGGATTAAGAAAAATACCAGTGGTTATCACATTTAAGGTTGAAATATTAAAATAATGTCCTTCAAGGGACATTGCAACATTTTATAATGCATTTGTGATTGTACATGGAATAGTCAGATGATGTTAGACATAAATTTTGACCTAGTTAAATATAATATGTGCTTGTAGTTTTACGTGGCATAGTTATATCATGTTAGATATAATTACAAACTCTTTATTATTTTCAGTTGGAAATTAAGCATTACATAAAGAGACGTGGTTGTGACAAAATGACAGGGGGTGGATTTATGATGGCTAATCTTCTTTGTCAACTTGGCTACATCTGAAATTTACTAAAACTGAAGTATTTGGGTACATCTCTGACATATTTTTCTTATAGATCATTTGAAATGAGAAGATCCACATTTATTCTGGGCCACACTCTGGTAGCCACCTATATAAAAGATGAAGAAAAGGGACGCTTTTGTTCTTTGCTTTCTCTCACTCTTAGCTGGCAAGTCCACTCCTTTGCTGGCTTTAGAGTCTACTTCTTCAGGGTTCCCATGTATACTGATGATCAGTCGAGACATCAAGCTTGTTGCACTGAACAATTTCTGTGTTGTTGGACTTTCCTATTATTAGAAACTTTCCATTGTTTGCATAGCTGATCCAAAGCTTGTAAGTCTCTCAAATAAATCCCATTCTCTCAATTCTGTTCCTCCAGAGAATTCTAATACGCAAGCTAAACTCATATACATTAAAACATAAATGAATAAATAATTTCAATAGCTACATAAAAAGGTACTGTACATACGCCTCATATCTTCTATATCATCATATACATATCCATCTGTATAAATCATTAACTCACACTACAAATATATTTGCATATTTCTTGTTTTTCAATTTTAGGAAGTTTTAAACATAGTAAATAGTTTTTAAACATCATATACAATTTGGTTACAGAGAACCTTTATGATAAATGTTTAAAAACATTTCATGCATTAAAAATATATTTTATGTGATGCTTTATTCAACATACATTAAAATATATTTTAAATATGCAAAAAATTAAGCCAACTATCTGCACTATGGTCTAGGGAGAAACCTCAGTTGGTAAAATGTTAGGAGGACAAATATGATGACTACCAATTACTAGCATCAAACTGAAAGCCAGGAATATGGTTGTAATTTCAGTACTAGGATGGGTGGAGGACAGAATATGAACCCTAGAACCTGATGGCCAGTTAATCTAGTCAAATTGGCAAATTCCACATTCAGTTAGAGAACACATATCAAAAAATAAGGTAGAAACAAATTGAAATGTTGGACATCTAACATTGACCTCTTGTCTCCACGTTTATATATGCATATAAACCCTAAGACACATGTACTTTCACACATACACACACACACACACACACACACACACACATAGACACACACACACACACACAGAAAGAGAGAGAGAGAGATACCTTTCAAAAATGAAACTGATTATGAGTATTTACTTGGCCAATTTTTTTGAATAATCATTATGCTGTTTAAAGTCTACTAATATTTTAAATGAATGATAACCTTGAGTTGACACATATTTACAAAATTTTTAAATTATATACTTTTAATTGCTTAATTAGTATAGAAAATACAAATTCTACCTTCAAAACAACAAAGAGCTTCGAAAATATTTAAAAACTAATTCTGTAGTGGCTAAACCATTATGGATTTGAATCAGAAGATAAGACTTTAATTTTTAATTTTAAACAAGACATTTATAGCTGATGAAATTGTCTACTAATTATCATGAAGATACACACAGTAATGGGATGAGAACTATTTTGTAATAATATTTCTAATTCAAACTTAAATTTTAAGTTTTACATTTTAATTCAAACTTAAGTTTGACATTTTTTAAAATTTTCCACTTTATTGAAAATAGATTCTTGTCTATGACCATACCACCCTGAACATACCCATTCTCATCTGAAAATAGATTCTTTTCTCAAACATTTTAATTGTAGTTTCCCCTCCTCTTACTCCTCACAGCACCTCTACATCTCCTCTCCCTTCTGAATTAACTCTTTGTATCTCTCATTAGGAAAAAAAAAAAAAACAGGGTTCTAAGATATAACAACCAAATGATAAAATAAAATATAATGAAAAAAATCCAAAACCACAATATCAAATTTGGACACAGAAATGCATTTCAATAGTAGTCACAAGAATCAGAGACACACTCATTCTCACACTCAAGAGTCTCATAGAGAACTAAGCTAAAAGCTATAATACATAGTGAGAAGACCTGTGGTCCTAACCTGTTTATACCTTTTGCTTGTTGCTCAACAGAAGAATGGATAAAGAGAATGTGGTGCCTTTACACAATGGAGTATTAATCAGCTTGTTAAAAATAATTACATCATGAAAAAATCATCCTGAGCAAGGTAATGCAGACCCAAAAAGGGAAATATTCTATGTACTCAGTTATAAGTGGATATTAATTGTTAAGTTAATGATAACCAAACAACAATCTGTTGACCCAGAGTGGTTAATTATGGAAGATCTGCCTGGCAGGAGGAAGGAGGGCAGACTTCATAAGTGGATTGAGGGTAGGTGGGTATGGGAGCAGGATCATTGCGTAGGGAGCGGAAGGAGAGAGGGTAGAGTGAAAGAATGTGGGGGAGAGTTTTGGACTTGAGAGGCATTGAGGAATGATACTGAAACTTAGTACAGAGGAGACTTTATGAAATATATGGAGGTGATCCTACTGAGGTCTCCTAATATTGTGTGATTCAACTGGTCGTCTCTTGTCTCCAAATAAAACATCCAGTAGCAGGACTGTGTTACATTCCGTTGAATTGTTGAATAAAGGGGTCCTATGGAAACCCCCAAACAACCCAAGCTGTTGCAAAAGAGAATGGATTAATCTCTGAAAACTAGTAAGTAAGGCCCTTTGCTGAGAACATACCCACACACCCCACTGAACATGGAGAAATCAGGCTGCTGCCTTTGCCTTTAAAGAGGATTTACCAGTGTTCTAGTGCAGCAGTTATCAACCTGTGAGTCACAGGCCATTGCCGGTTGAATAATCCTTTCATGGGAGTCACATAAGACTATCAGAAAACACAGATATTTATATTTATATTCACAACAGTAACAAAATTAAAGTTATGAAATATAAACGAAAATAATGTTATGGATGAGGAGACTACAATATGAGGAACTACCTTAAAGCATCACAGCATTAAGAAGGTTGAGAACTACTGTTCTAGTGTCTTTGGAGCAAGAAGGAACTCTGCAGGCTACCAAAAAAGAAGCAAACACCAAACAGGCACAAAACGTATGACCTACAATCTGTCCTCCCAGAAAAATATGCTAGGGCAATGATGGCACAGAACTTGTGGAAATACCCAATAAATGTCTGATTTGACTTAAGGCCCACTTGGTGAGATGGAACCCATACTTCACACTGCTGGCATAACCAAAAATCAGAAACTAGACATCCCAGAGACCTAGAGTAAAACAAAACACTAGTGGTCTGAAAAAAAAACGTATCAATTAATGATTCACAAATATTCTGCTATATTCATAGTTCAGTGGCTTATTCAGTAGAGAAGTTTCATCTGGCTGCAGATAGAAAGAGATGCAGAGACCTAGAACCAAATATTACCACAGAGAGAGCCTAATTGAGATGTCTCTATGAAATACTTCTGCTCAGAGCTCAGGGAGCCCCTTGGAAGAGGAGGCAGAAAGAGGTAAGACACAGAGGGAATGGAGAGCCAGAGAACAAGATCCCCAGAATTAACTAAGCTAGGCACAGATGAACTCCCAGAGACAGATGCAAATCTATTTACATTTTTCTTAAAGTATAGCTCATAAAAATTATCTAAATTTCAGAAACACTACTTTCTTAAATGGTGAATCTACTAATCAAATTTGAAAAATATTTTATGATACTTTTTGAAAATACTTTTATCGTTTCCATTGATTTTGTTATTACTTTAAGAAAACTTCATAAGGATACATGAACGTCGTTAATAAAAGTATACATCAAAACTTTGATTTGTTGTAGTTTATTGTCTAGTTTTACAGAGTATATTTTTATAAATATTTGTTAAAAAGTTACTCTAAAGTTTCTATTCCAGATATTTATTTCTAGATATTTATGGTATTTATTTTAGTATAAATCAGCTGGTTTTTAACTATTGATTGAATAGATTGTATTTTTAAATATATTTGTTAAATAATTTAAATTTATACATTGATTAAAGAGAGGCAAAAAACTAATCACATTACCAAGAGACTAAAATTTGTGGCTGAGTATAAAATTGACATCCTGAATATACTTTTAGAAATTAGTTTTCCTGCCACGGAGTAATTAATCAAATGCTCAGTGTTTCTGTATTATTAGTCTTGGTACAGTGTCATAATGGCATCTACCTTGTGGGACTGTAAAACTCTCCCATGCCTGGAGCAATCCAAAGAGAGCAGAAGTGGGAATGGATCTTCAGGATGTACTTATTGCAATTAGTCACAATTATACAACTCAAGTTTTTACGTAAGTTTTAAAATGGATTTCATGTTTTTACAAATAATAAATACACATTTTCAAGTACTTACTTTATTATGTTGTTCATGGAATCTGGATCATATGCTGTGACTTGTCCAATGATACTTCCCTCCTTTACATCTTCATCCACTTCCATCAAGTAAGAGAATTTACTGAAAACAGGGGGCTCATCTACATCTTCCACAGATATCTTAACCATGGCTGAGTCTTTGAAAGGTCCAAGGTGTAAGAATCGAGGATCAGGATGAGTATTACTTGCATCCACTCTTAAAGTGTACAACATTTTCTTTTCAAAGTCTAAATTCTGAGTTCAAAGAAAGTAAAAAATGTTAAAATACATTGAAAGACATAGCAATCATTGACAGCATGAATGGTTAAAATTCTTTTAAAAATGAATATCTATGGTTAAGTAACTATCACAATTGTTGATTAATAATTTTATCTAATGAAATAATGTATTTGCTTTATACTAATACAACATAGCTATCATGGAAAGCATAATAAATTTACATCCATTAGGTAATTCATTTAAATTTTTCTAGGCACCGTTAAATAAAGTATTACCTAAATCAATACTGATTAAATAGTAGCATTATTAAAGTCAAATATTATTAAAATCAAAAGATTGACTATAACATACATCTAAATTTTATATTTCATCAACCTCAGTATTCATGAAATGAAATGTATAAAGGAAAAAGTGAAAAATAAAATTAATGAATATTAGCTACATCAGTTTTTATATTGTTTCAGATCATTGTCAAACATTCAACTAAAAATCAAGACAATCAGTATAAATCCAAATACCTTCCACCTTGCACCGCTGAAACATTGGCCACTAGTTCTCAGATACAAGGCGTCAGTGTCGATTTTAACTCTTAGTTCTTAATCTTATTTCACATAGACCATCATCACATTTACATAGACCATCATCTCATCACATTTACAATAAATTATTTGAGAAGTGTATGAAGTAGCAGGGATTATTCTTTGTTTATTGTTTACTTCATAAAGAAATACAAAGCAAGTGTCCTTGAGTATGCTCTGGGTCTAATTCTTGTCTACAACAAGCACAGCCATTTCAGCATGAGTAACTTCATAATAATTGTCAGGAACAATGCATCACTTATTTGAAGTGAAATTAGCTTTCCTACTCTCTGTGAATGATGGCCAGCATATAAAAGATGATAGAGAGTAGATCCATAGTTTTTCTCTGTACTGAAAAGCAAGAATAAACTAAACAGCACTTAGTGAAAATAGGAAGACAGCCAAGAGAAACCTGTTTGACAGTTATGATCCCTTCCTGAGTATCTTTGTCAGTGATCACATCAAACATGTCTGAGCCTTCTCCTTCTGAAATGCTGTATTCCAGCTCGGCATTCTCTCCTGTGTCAGGGTCATTGGCTTTTATCCTTCCAAGATGGGTTCCAAGAGGTGCAGACTCCAGAGAATTAAATTGATAAGTGCCTGTAAATTAAATTATAGCTTCCTTGACTTTCAACTTAGGATGACAAAAATTGTCTATTTCCCTCTATGTAAAGTGATTTCAATTGAGAGACATTTTCTTCATACTGAACTGTATGCTGTCAAAGTGGCAGATTTGTGGAGTGGAAAAACAATGTTTCAAGGTTGAACTTTCTCAATTTCTACATGGAAAGTATAATTTCCAGAAAGATTAAAGGACTTCTCAATGTTACTTGAAGAGCACATGGAAGCCTGATGCAATAATACACAGAACTCTTGATTGAACAAATAGAAAAAGGAGTTGATTGTTAGTTGATTATGATTTTAATATTGTCATCATACATTTTAAACACAGTTAATAACAAAGAATCCATTATTTGAAAAATTGAATCTTCATTCTTTTATACTAAAACAGGTTAGAAAAAATGTTTAAGCAGCAATGTCTTTATTATAGTTGTGCCTGCTTATATATGCTAATTTTAATGTCTTTAAGTAGCATATTTTCTATGTTTAATACAGATCCAAACATAAGTCACAGTTTATTCATCTGTTATGACAATCATCTCATTTGCAAACTGTTTATAAATGTGTACATATGGAAATAGAAAATAATTAAAGAAATATACATAAATGTGGCTGATGGGAAAGAATTAACTAAAAGATTGTCTATATTAGTCTATTTAAGACCTTACAAAGATGCAACTCAGGTAAATTATTATCATTGACAGGCCAAATGAAATGATCTTGGGGATCTGTGAAAAAGAAAATACAGAGCTCGGTGTATCTAACTTCAATGCCTAATCTCTTTCCAGTGACTTTTTTGGTTAGGAATGGCAGATATTAAGTCTCACTGTGGGATTTTATATTCAGTTCTCTAAACTTTAATGTCAAGTCCTAGTCATTAAAACAAGGAAAATCATGATGTGATTTAATACACAAATTTATTATGAAGAATTCATGCCACCATATCTATAGTCACCTTAGTTCATGGTCTAGCCCTCAGCATTTTATCACTATTACAGTGGATATTGATCTTTTGTTAGTATCCTAATAGATAATAGAACTTCAGTATGATAATTCATTCAATTTATATACTTATTTTTTATTTTTAAAAATATATTTATTTATTTATTTATTACTTCAGATTACATCTCCATCATAGTGTCCTCTTTCCACCCTTCCCAGTCCCGCCCTCCAACCCTCTATCCTCTATCCCTTCCTTATTTTATAATTTGAGAAACTGAATTGAAAGTTTAGGTGACAACTGGAAGGGAATTTACTTATCTTCAAGTACAAGTAAATTAAATCAAAGTAAAATTTAACATGTTATTACATACTAGATGACTTCAGTATTGATGTGATAATAATAATCAAGCTTTCATGACTTTTTAGGTAAACCAAAAGAATATTAAAATGCTGCCAATTTAACCCACATACATTGCTTAAATATAGATCCTGTTTTCAGAGATGAAAAAACATCCAATCTGTGTTTTTAAATTCATTAAATAGAGGCTTATAATGCTTGTTTATAAATTAGCTAAGATCTGTGAACAGTGTGGACATTGAATGAAAACAGCAGACTTCTGCGCCCACATTCCTACCAGGGTGGTCAGAAGGGTGCCTAAGAAGACATCAGCTTGCTAAGCTTTCTTGCTCATCAAAAGCTCCCAACACATTGTAACAAAAGAGCTTTGTTTTGTTTTCTTCTGTATCTATTCAGTGATATATATATCATCATTTACTATTTTTAGGAAATTTTCACTTTTTCTCTTTAGAAGAGGTGCATTGATTTGCTCTGAGTAAAGAGCTTAGAGGTCGGACAGTAAGTTCTGCTGTAGTTCCCTGCGTTAGAGAATATTCCCATTACACTCTCAGTACAGATTTCCTTACTCTGTGGAAACCGAGGAGGGTTGTTGTTGACATCCGTGAGGGTGATATTCACTGTAGTTGTTCCAGAAAGGCCTCCCATCTGGCCGCCCATGTCCTTGGCCTGAATAACCACTTGATACTGCTCTCTGTTTTCTCTGCTCATGTCTGGTAATGCAGTTTTTATTATGCCTTTAAAAAATCGAGAGTGGAAACATTGACTTTTGAAATAAAGCTATAACGTGAGAAATCCATTTTATGGAAGACAAATGGAGAAAACGAGCATGTCTACAATTAGGTTAATATAATTTACAAAGCAGAAATTATCTATTTTGTGCATTTTTAATTTTGATCAGTTGATTTTGCTTCATTTTCAAAATTATTATGTTCTTTAAGTTTTGAATATTTCTTTATGCTGAAAATTATATTAATCTCTGTAAAATCTTGTAGTCTGTTAAATTAAAGCCCAATATATAATAGCTAAATGAACTAAACTTAATAGGGGTCTGTTAATATAAGAATGTTTGATTTTATTTCCATAAAATAACTGTAGAAAACAGCTACACAAAACTGACTGGATAGGTTTTAAAACAGAAAACCCTAAAGAAGTTGTGAATCAGACTATATTATATAAGATAAAATAAAGAAGGCATAAATGTGTTTACCTGATTCTGGTTCCACTGAAAAATATGGCTGCCCTTGTAGTATGCTATAAACAACTTTGGCACTGTTCCCATAGTTGGCATCGTCCGCATCAGTGGCTGTCACTTGTATAACAGACGTACCTGTATCCAGCCCCACCCCAAGCAGAGGCACATCAATTTTTCTAAATTTTACACTATTTTAAATGCCATTTTTCTCACACATTATTTTCTTAAATAAAAAGAAATACTACATTTATTCTTTACTGTGCAAGTTATGAAAATATATAATATATTTTATAACAAAGATTAATATAATTTAATTAATTGAAAATTTAATTAATAGAAATATTGTAAGGATGAAAATTCTCACTAAAAATAAAAACATTAAGTTTTCAATTAACACATTTATTGCTAAATGTGAAGGCATAAAAAATTGAACATTTTGAAACCTCCTGTTATTCATTACCTTAGTGAACTGTGACTATAAACACAAGAAAACATAGAGATCTTGCTATGAAGAAGCAAAAAAACAAACAAAAAATAATATTTCAAAATATCTTAGCAGTTCAGAAAACTTAATTTCAAGTATCAGAACCAAGCACACACATCAGCAAAAAAAAAAAAAAAGAAAAGGAATTAAGCTATATTTTATGTGTATCAAACATTTACTGTGACACACAAATCCATAATTACTACTGAACTATTAAACATTCTCAAAGGTTAATTTATGAATTTCACATTTCTTGTATTACTACTTTTATTTCCTACTAAAATAAAAGTGATTAAAATCTTTAAATTGTAAAGCAAAAGAAAATGTTCTATCCTATTTTAATGCTTTTCAGTGCTTTTGCAGCATTATAGTTTTGTTTTCTTTGGCCTTATTCAAGGGGGCCATAGAAAATGAACCAAGCTTATTTACGTTTGGTTAAATATGTGGATTAAGGGATCAAAAGGACACACACCTGTGTAAGTTCCTTTAGCCTCAAAAGCTCACCTCTTCTCTGCTATGCTCCTCCACATTCATTAACTTGAAAATCAGAGAGACTAATTCAATTCTCCTCTTCCTAGGTATTTGTGTTTAGAGATAGCAGAGAACATGATGATTTCAAACAGTGCAGAGACAATACACAAAAAAAAAGTCTTTTAATTAGATGTGGAAAAATTAGTTTTCATATGTTAGATGTAGGCTTTGTTTTTCTGTTTGAAGTATAAGTTCTCTTCAGGCTTGGTAATATGGGAATCTATTCAATACTTCCACATGAAACCAAGCACAATTTCTAGTTCCATGTCATAAGCTTTCCATAGGATGATTAGAGTAAGCTTAGCAGATTGGCAGGAATTTATTTATATTAAGATATAATGCTCATGTCAAATGTAGGACATATGCCTTTGGGCTACATGTCACAGATCCAGTAAGTGACAAGAAGAAAATTAGTCCAGCTAGTCTGAGTAAAGATTATCCATTCTATGTGATTTTCCCACCAGACTGCTTAGTTAGACGTACCTTACTGATTTCATAGACAGCACTTTAAAAGGGACTCAGTTTGCACAGGAAGGAATGAGGACTTTAGTTTTGAAATTAACTACCAAGAATGAATGCTAGTTTGAAATTTCCTGTTGAAGGAAGGTGTGGAAAGGTCTTTCAGATACAAGTCAGACCATATTAAACCTAGGCCATCTGGAAGAGGAGCCCATGGTCTTTTATCCCTGAGACATTTTCCATCCCCCACTCTGTTATAAAAGGAAGTGAAGTCCGAACCATTGGTAATGTATTTTGGACAGTGTATGTATGTGCAGGGGGGTTGGGGGGAGGAGTATCTGTGTGTGTGTGTGTGTGTGTGTGTGTGTGTGTGTATGGTTGTGTGTATCTGTGTTAGTGAATCTGTGTGTCTGCCAGTATGTGTCTGTGTGTTTTGGTTATGTCTAAGTGTCTGTGTGTCTGTGTGTTCATATGTCTTTGTCTGCAACTGTGTTTTTGTGTGTGTCTCTGTTTGTGTGTCTATGTGTGTATGTCTGTGTCTGTGCATATGTGTATTTGTGTGCATCTGAATGTGTCTGTGTGTTTGTGTGTGAGGGTCTATGTGTGTTTCTGTGTGTGTGTGTATGTGTGTCTGTATATAAAAACAATAAAAAAAGAGAGAGACCATTGATTTAAAAAAGAACAAGCAGGGTAAATGAAAGTGCTTTTAGGAAAAATCAGAAAATGGACAATGATATAATCATATTATAATCTTAAATAAATAAAATATTTCTTAAATAATTAAGTAATGCTATAGAAGTTTAAGGTACATAAAATATAAATAGTTCTAATCAATTTTTCTAATAATCAAATATTTCTCTCATCTTAATCATATTTATTGCATTTCTAAGTAGAGAAAATCTTGGAAAAGATGAGTAAGATTGAAATAATTTGCAAAATAGCATATCAAAATAATGTTTTTCAAAAGTTAAAAGATAAAATCATAATTACTTTCAGTTCAAAATTGGTAATTTATACAGAGATCATAATTTTACATATATTTTCTTCTCAAATATAGATTCATAAAAATGACATAATGTAGACCTAAATTACCTTAAAAAGGGAAGTATAGATCAACACAACAAATTATAACAGTGTAAAGTTATAAGAACAACACTGAATAAACTTCATCTATTCTATGTTATAGTCGGGCTTTATGATCTCAAAAGACTCCTGTCTTTCTTAATAAATCCATTTTACATTGTAAGAGATAAACCTCAGTTTTCTCAATAGGTGACCTTACATAAGATAATAACTTCTTCACAAACTCTTGGTTCTTCTGAATAAACCGTCTATATTATTAAAAAGCATCTATGCCATACTCTCAGTAAAGATTTATACAAGATTTATTTTTCTAATAGGATTTCTTTAGTCAAACTTGCATTATTATATTATGTATATTTTGAACAATATTAAAATAAGTAAAGTTAAATATAGAAAAGTGTATATCCTTTATTTCATATGTTTAGTCAATATTATTACAGTGGTAGTTTGAAACAATATTTAGTTTTTATTATGTAATGTAATTATTACCTACTTATAAAACTATGTATTAACACACATACAAGTAGCAATTTTATATATTAATGTTCTTGAAACTGGGAGAATCTTAGAACTGTGAGAAATGACTGTTTTCAGTTTGCATGGGAAGCCAAAGACCAATAGAAAAAAATACAAAAGTATTCAGCTAAAATCTGTGAATCTTAGAATGATGCCAGAGGTTATAGTTCTTCACTCAGTAGTTAAATTCTTCTGAATTCAGAATTCCTAATTAACAGAATGGGCTGTAAAGTTCTATTTCCCATCCTTACCACATAAGGTTGTTTTGATGATTAAATGAGCCAGTTATGTAGAAGTGGTTTGTCAAACTCAACAATTCCCTTTTTCAGCTTAATGTGAGAAGAGCTGCCAACACTGTTAATCCTCGCCCTTCAGACAGCAATACATTGCACAAGACCTTTACTCTGAGTGATAGAGCAGGTGTTGATTCCCTCAGAATCAAACAACTTCTCTCAGTAAATTATAATTAAAATGAGACTGCTACATTTATAATTGAATATTTGGAAAGGAGTTCTTTGACTATAATAAGAGTTTCTATACACAACTCTGATTTTGAAAGAAGGACACATACAATCATATGCTGGTAAAATATTTAGTAAAATTATGAGAACAAACAAGGGTTAGTAGATACCTACCAACTCCAGACATTTCAGGAACACTGGCTGTGTACAAGTCTTTTGTGAATTTTGGCTCATTGTCATTGATATCATGGATTTTAATGATAAATTCAGATTCCGGCTCCACTTGTTTCCCAGTCTTTCTGTCTATAGCCTTGGCACGAAGAATGTACAAAGATTTTTCTTCTCTGTCTAATTTCTTTGCAGCATGAATATCTCCTGTATTTTCATCTATAACGAACAGATTGCCAGCCCCATCTCCTGTCAAAATGTATTTTAAATTTCCATCTCCTTTATCTTGGTCAGTGTGAAGCTTCAAAGAGGTAGAAAAGAGTAATTCTGTAAATACATGGGTGGTTATTACAGTGAAAACAATTTTGATATGTAATAATTTCTCCACATCATACTATGTCAGCAATGATCTGAACAAGTATCTCAGGTCAAGGGGAAACGGAGCATTTCAGATTTTATTAGTCTTAAAATATAACATGAGGCATTTATAATTCATAAAATAATTACTATAGAATTAATTCTTTACTTTTTAACTAGTGTTTTCATCTGGCAATATAAATCTGTGAAAACCTTGCTTCTGTATTTATGGAAATGAACCAGAAAGAGGGAAAATTTTAAATGTTAAATCATTTTCAATATGACTTTAAGAAAAGGTTTTTTTCTATTACTGTGTTCAGATTGTGAGAAATGTTCTTCTTCATAAACATTTTAAATTTCAAGGATACAAAACAAGTAGTTATACATCTGTTCATATGCCATATCTTAATAAAAATAATTTGTTCTAATTAATATTTATTCTATAAGGATAACATTAAAAAAACAATCTTATGTTTGGGCTGCAATTCACTTGTAAAACAATATCTAAACAACCCTAGGATGAATCACAAATACCACAATAATGATGATAATGAATTATAAACAATAATTATAATATATAGAAAGTCAACTAATGAGAATTTTAAATAAATGCAATATATAATCACAACCATTATGAACTGAATGCAACCATTATTTTGACAACAAAAATAGCATATTCTGAAATTTTGGTTATTATTTGAAATGGAAATAATTTCATCTGGTAAAATATTATGTTTTAATACATTTATAATATGAAATGATTGAACCAAAATATTTTATAAATTAGTCTCTCACAATTTATTTTTCTTTGGTGAAAAATATACAAAAAAAAATGGGTGTGCTACAAAATCAAATCCTCACATATATATACTTATACACATATAATTGTATGTATGTATATATATGTATGTATGTATGTATGAATATATATGTGTGTTAAAAGAGCATTTTTTTGCAGTTAGGCATAACAGAAAATATCTGTAACTTTAGCTTTGTAAACTGATATAGTAAATTCATTAGCTGGAGAACATTCTTGAGTATCTAGTGAAAAGCTTGTCAATGAGAAAACACTTAAATACTATTTTAGGAATTATTTTATAATTATATATTTTAAGATTTTTAAAATTTGTTTACTATTTTAAACATGTAAATGTCTATACAGAAAAATTTTAGACATACATTTGATAAGGCAACCTGCAATAATTTAAATAAGCATTATATATACATATAGTATATGATATTTAAATCTTTACAAGATACATGTTCATGTACTCAAAGATAATTTTATCTTTTTCATGATGAAAGTTCTCAAAAGTCTTCTTTCTTGTTTCTGATAGCTGAATAGTACTTTATTGTGTAAATGTATCACAGCTTCTTTTTTTTTTCCATTCTTCGGTTGAATGACATCTGGTTTGTTTCCAGTTTCTGACTATTCTGAATAAAGCATCTATGAACATAGTTTAGGCAATGTCCTTTGACTTTGGTGGAGAAGCGGTATGACTGGGTCTTGAAAATATTCCCATTTTTCTAAGATATCACCAGAATGATTTCCAAAGTGGTTGTATAAGTTTGCATTTTCACCAGCAATGGAGGAGTGTTCCCCTTTCCACATCCTCATCAGCATGTGCTATCACTTGAGTTTTTGACCTTAGCCATTCTGAGAGGTGTGAAATGGAATCGCAGAGTCCTTTTGAGTTGTATTTCCATGATGAATAAGGTTGCTGAGCATTTCCTCAAGTGACTCTCAACCATTAGAGATTCCTCTTTACTGAATTTTTGATTTAGCTCGGCACCCAAATTTTGATTGGATTATTTGGTTTGTTGGTGTTCAATTTCTTGAATTCTTTATATATTTTCAGAATTAACCCTCTGTTAGATGTGGGATTAGTGATGACCTTTCCCAATCTGTAGGCTGTCATTTTGTTCTAATGACAGTGTCCTTTGCCTTACAGAAGCTTTCATAAAGTTTCATAAAGTCCCATTTATTGATTGTTGCTCTTAAAGCCTGAGCTATTGGTATTCTGTTCAGAAACTCAGCTATCAGAAACAAGGAAATCATGCAATTTGCAACCCAATGGACAGAACTAGAAAAGTTCACCCTGAGTGAGCTAACCTAGACCCAGAAAGACACGAATGAGATGTACTTAGTTATAAGTGGATTTTAACCATACAGCACAGGACAACCATCCTACAAACCACAGACCCCCACAGACAGGAACCTAGCATAGCTATTATATGAAAAACTCCACCCAACAGTGTGTCATGGACCCTGCTGCCTGTTAGTAAAACACATTACTGTGGCTGGGCTGCCATACCAAGCCCCAATACAAGAGGAAGCTCTTAACACACATATGACTGATGAACTGAGGGGGTTGATATGTGGGGGCTTCCCTCATCCAAGGAGAAGGAGAGGATGGAGATGGGGATGAGGAAGAGAGGGTAGACCTGGAGGGGAGGAGAGCAGAACCTTTGATTGAGATGTAACTTGAAAAAGTAAATTAATAATACATTTTTAGAGTCTTCTTTCCTTTTTTGAAATATTAGCCAGATATATTCTAATTAGTCACACAACATACTTTCTGATCTCAATTATAGTTTAATATCCATTAATAAACCTTTCCCATAACACATATTTCCTGCTATGAAAGTAAATCTTATGATCACAAAATTATTTTTTAATAGTGACAACTCAATTGGAAGGAAAATGTTTGGACATTTTCTTGTAAAGAGATTTAGGTAAGAGTTTTGTGAGTGAATATCTTTTGTCATATACAAGTTTATCAAATAGACATGATAGCAACTCAGAATCCTAATAGACACGTGGTAGCGATGAGTAATAATCTTGATGTGAGTTAGTTTCAACAGTGCTGTTGTTTAGATATGAATGCCTCCAAGATATGCATCTATTTAAACAGTAGATCCCCATTGGTTAGCACTGTTTGAGTAGCATTGTGTTACCTTGAGGACATGGAGCCTTGCTGGAGGAACAATTGGCCTTGGATATTTAGTAAATTACCTCAACTTTCATTACCTTCTCTGACTCCTCCTGACTACAAAAACAATGAGATGAGTTGTTTGACACTTCTGCTACCATACCCTGACCAATATAGTGGCCTTATCCACTTATATGATTCATCTAGATTATTATTTCCTCCCCTAAGTTGCTACAAGGAAAGAAAGCTGATACAATCAGCAACAAAGTTATTGTTTAATAAGCTCATGAAGAAAGTGGACATGGCTCCAGGGAAGGGGTTTGTTTGGTCAGTGTTCTACAACACAGGTGCTGGTGCCTCAAGCTTATCTTTGCACAAGTGACCACTGAAACTCAGTCTGTCCCCAGTGGGAAATGATATGCCACTGACCACCAGCGCATCACTATAGGAAATGGTGATTTCATAAATAAGTCATTTTGATGCAGATTTTTCTTCCCCACATTCAAACTTAGTCAAAACCTTCTCCCTTTGAGCATACAATATATATTTTCACAGAATACATACACAGTTATTCCCGACCTATAAGTTCATTAATCAATAAAGGGAACATAGTGGTGTTCAGTTGTTCCTTCTCATAAAATATACTGCTCTAATATTTTTCATCATCATTCAGCATAAATTACATGCCAGAACAACTTGCCTCAGGCCTATAAGATATTAACCTATAGGCAGTGTCCTTGGAACATGAGGTCATTGCATTTTTTTCTTGAAACCAGCAGGTTAAAGATTACAAAGTAATCTTCAAATGGTAAAACCAAAATGTACTCTTCAGAACTTATCATCAAGATTATTCAGTTCCAATTTCAGAAAAGAACACCTTATTAGTTCTTATTGCAATGTATGAATAAAAAGCATTTTATACATTAAAAAATTCTAAAATACATCTATTCAAAAAAGGCTTTAGTCAAGGCATGGCAAGACATTGTATCATTTGCAATACTTGCATGCTTAAATCTAATGTAATACAATAATATAATATAATTAATATAATATAATATAACATAACATAATACATATTTGTATATGTGTAATGCTATTTACATATTTGCTCTATAATATAATAGAGAAAGACATCATAAATACTCATTTCATGAAGTAGTAATTAGCTTCAATAACAAAATGAGGTGAGACAGAAAGGTTTGGGGGGGAGTTAGTAGAAGATTAAAAGTACAAAACAATAAAATATCTCCTTTTTACAGAAAAATTTTCAAAAGTATTCTAAAGAATGTTAGGAAGTCAAAACTGTATATACGGATTACATTACCACCAAGTAGGATTTATTCTTGCTAAGCAATATTATTTGAATATTCTTAATGAATTAATGTATATTCATATGAGAGGCTAAAAAAGATATAATCACAAAAATATATAATTGAAGAACCTTTAAAAACTTCCATTATGATCCCTTAAGCTCCATAGTGTATGCCATCTCTCTGCCTGCCTTCCTAAAGTCTAGTTGGGGCACAGTCAGCAAAGGGTAAGTGGCATACTGATGTTGTCCTTAAAGCTCCATCATCAGGCTCTTAGCTCTGTCTGCCTTCCTGAGGAGACCTGGCAGGCCCCAGGAACATTCAGGTCCACCAAGGGCACAGTCAGCAGAGGTGAAGAGTATGCTGTAAGAAATTGATACACCCACAAAAGAAATTGTTAAGTCTAAAATGTTACTGACACAAAACATCCAAAAAATCTGGGACACTACAAAAGACCAAACCAAAGAATAATAGGAATGGAAGAAGGAGAAGACTCCCAGCTCTATGGCCCAGAAAATATCTTCATCAAAATCATAGTAGAAAATTTCCCAAACCTAAAGAAAGAGGTCCCTATAAATGTACAAGAAGCATACAAGACACCAAATAGATTGGACCAGAAAATAAAGTCCTCCTGCTACACAGTAATTAAAACACGAAATATACAGATCAAAGAATGAATATCTAAAAAAATCAAGGGAAAAATGTCAAGTAACAAATAAAGCAGACCTATCAAAATTACATCTGAATTGTCAACAGAAACTCTAAGAGCCAGAAGAGTGTGGGCAGATGTTGTACTGACTGATGTCAACACACACTACTATACCCAGCAAAACTATTAATCACCATAGATGGACAAAACAAGATATTCCTTGACAAAAACAAATTTAAACAATATCTATCCATGAAGTCAGCTCTATAGAAGATAATAGAAGGAAAACTCCAACCTAATTAGGGTAACTTCACTCAAGAAAACACAGAAAATAAATAACATCACACCAGGATAACCAAAAGAAGGAATTACACACACACTCACATTCACACTCACACACCCCACACACACAGACAAAAACACACTATCAACATCAAAATAACAGAAATTACCTATCATAGTCATTAATATCTCTCCAACATCAATGGACTCACTCAATTGCCCAATAAAAAGATAGGCTAACAGAATGGATGTAAAAATAGAATCCTTCATTTGGCTGCATACAAAAAGCTCACATCAGCAGCAAAGATAGACATTACCTTAGTGTAAAGGATTGGAAGCTTTCCAAGCAAATGGACCCAAGAAACAAGTTTGAGTAACCATTCTAATATCTAATAAAATACTTTCAACCAAAATTAATCAAAATAGATGGGGAAAGATATCTAAAACCCATCAAGGTAAAATCCAAGATGAGGTCTCAATTCTGAACTTCTATGCCTCAATGCAAGGGCACCCACATTAGTTTAAACAAACAAACTAACTAACTAACCCAAAGCTTGAGTCCCACATCAAACCACATGCATTAATAGTGGGAGACTTACACAAACCACTCTCACCAAAGGACAGGTCATCAAGACAGAAGCTAAAAAAATAAATAACGAAATTAACAGAGATTATAAATCAAATGGACCTAACAGATTTCTATAGAACATTTTACCAGAACACACAAGAATATTTCCTGTTCTCAGCTCCTCAGGGACCCTTCTCCAAAATTGACCATATAATCACTCACAAAACAAGCCTCACAAGATACAACAAAATTGTAATAAACCCTTGTATCTGATCAGACTACCACGGATTAAAAGCTGAACTTCAACAACAGAAAGTCTACAAACTCATGGAAATGGAACAATTTTCTACTCAGTGACCTCTGGGTCAGGGAAGAAATAAGAAAGAAATTAAAGACTTTCTAGAAATCAATGCAAATTGAGGCACAATATACCCAAACTTATGAGACAAAATAAAAGCTGTTCAAAGACGAAAGTTTATAGTACTAAGTGTCTTCACAAAGAAATTGAAGAGACCACATACTAGCAACTTAAAAGCAAACGTGAAGGCTCTGGAGCAAACAGAAACAAACACACCCAGTAGTATTTAAGAGGAAGAAATAATCATATTCAGAGCTGAAATGAATAACTTAGAAACAAGAGAACAATACAAAGAAACAAGAGCTGATTCTTTGAGAAAATCAACAAGAAAGAGAAATCCTTAGCCAAAATAAATAAAAGACAGAAATATAATATCCAAATTAACAAAATCAGAAATAAAAAACTGAACATAACAACAGACATTGAGGAAATAGGTTTTACTTCATAAGCCTATACTACACAAAACTGGAAAATCTAAATGAAATGGATGATTTTCCTAATAGATACCACTAACCAAAGTTAAATAAAGATCAGGTGAACAATTTAAATAGTCTTATAACCCCTAAGGAAATAGAAACAGTCATTAAAAGACTCCCCCAGACCCTTAAAAAAAAAGACCCAGGGCTGGACAGTTTTACAGAAGAATTCTACCAGACTTTCAAAGAGCTATTATCAATACTTCTGAAACTTTTCCACAAAACAGAAAAAGAAGGAACATTGCCAAATTCATTTTATGATGCCACAGTCACTTTGATATGTAAAAAACTCAAAGACTCAACAAAGAAAGAGAATTTCAGAAAAAAATTTCCCTTATAGAAATGGATGGAAAAATACTCAGCAAAATTCCAACAAACAGAATGCAAGAACACATCAAAAATATCAGCCACGATGATCAAGAAGGCTTCACCCCAGGGATGCAGGGATGGTTCAATATATGAAAACTCATTAATGTAATTTACCTCATAAACAGAAAATTTTCACATGATCATGTAGTAAATGCTGAAAAATCTTTATACAAAACCCAATACCCCTTCATGTTAAAAGTCTTGGTGAGATCAGGGATACAAAGAATATGACTAAACCCTTTAGAGGCAATATACAACAAGTCCACAGCAAACATCAAATTAATTAATTGGAGAGAAACTTAAAGCAATTCCACTAAAATTAGGGACAAGACAAGGCTGCCTACAGTTTCCATAACTATTCAATATAGTAACTTCAAAGTCTAGCTAGAGCAATAAGACAACTTAATGAGGTCAAGGACCTACAGATTGGAAAGAAAGAAGTCAAATTATAACTACTTGCTGATTATATGATAATATATACAAGTGATCCCAAAATTTCAGCAGAGAACTCCTACAGCTGAATTCCTTCAGCAAAGTAGCTGGATACCAAATTATCTCAAAACAAACAAACAGTGTCCGTCCTTTATAAAAACAATAAACTGGATAAGAAAGAAATTAGGGAAATAACACACTTCACAATAGCTACAAATAATATAAAATATCTTGGTGTAATTCTAACCAAACAAATGGTTAGAGAAGACCTGTATGACAAGAACTTCAAGTCTCTGAAAAAAGAAATTGAAGAAGATATCAGAAGATGGAAAGACCTCCCATGCTCATGGACTGGTAGGATTAACATAGTAAAAATGGTCATCTTACCAAAAGTAATCTATGCAATTTTCATTAAAATTCCAACTTAATTCTTTACAGAACTAGAAAGATTAATTCTTAACTTCATACGGAATATAATAAAAACCAGTATAGCTAAAATAATCCTGTACAATAAAAAAAACTTCTGGAGGTATCACCATCCCTGATTTCAAGCTATACTGTACAACAATAGTAATAAAAACCTCATGGTATTGACATAAAACAGAGAGATTGATCAAGGAACTGAAGCAAAGACCCAGAAATAAACCCATACACCTATGGACACCATATTTTTGACAAAGAAGACAAAACCATACAATGGAAAAAAGAAAGCATCTTCAATGAATGTTCCTAGCCTAACTGGATCTGCATGTAGAAGGATGTCAATAGATCCATATCTATCACCTGCACAAAACTCAAGTGAAAGTGGATGAAGAATCTCAATGTAAAATCAGGTACACTATATCTAATAGAAGAGAAAGAGGCGAATAGTCTTAAACACATTGGTACAGGAGACAACATCTTGAAGAGAATACCAACAGCTCAGACACTAAGATCAACAATTAATAAATGGGACCTCAAAAACTGAACATCTTCTGTAGGCAAAGGGCACCATCAATAGACGAACTGGCAGTCTACTGAATGGGAAAAAATCTTCACCAACTCTGCATCTGGCAGAGGGCTGATATCCAAAATGTATAACGGACTTAACACATTAGACTCCTACAAACCAAATAACACAAATAAAAAATGGGGAACAGAGTTAAACAGAGAATTTTCAGAAGGGGGATGTCTAATGGCTGAGAAGCACTTTAAAAAATGTTTAACATCCTTTGCCATTGGGGAAATGTAAATTAAACTGATGCTGAGATTCCATATTACACCTGTAAGAATGGCTAAGATTAAAAAAAAAAAAAATCAAGCAAAACCTCATGCTGACCAGGATGAGGAGCAAGGGGAACACTCACTGCCCCATTGCTGGTGGGAGTTCAAACTTGTACAACCACTTTGGAAATGTTTTACCTCAGGATCCAGCTATACCACACATGGGCATATACCTAAAAGATGCTCTACCATACCACAAGGACACTTGCTCAATTATGTTCATAGCAGTTTTATTCATAAGAGCCAGAAACTGGAAACACCATAGATGTTGCTTAACAGAACAATGGATAAAGAAAATATGATACATTTGCACAGTAGACTCTACTCAGCTATTTAAAACAAGGATGCCATGAGAATTTCAGGCAAATGGAAGGAACTAGAAAATATCATTCTGAGTGAGGTAACCCAAGCCCAGACAGATAAACATTGTAGGTAATCACTTATAAGTGGAGATTAGCCATAAATCACACGATAATCATGCTACAATCTACAGACTCAAAAATGCTAAGTAACAGGGAAGGTCCAAGGGAGGATGCTGGAATCCCAATCAGGAGAAATAAAATAGACAACAAAGGTGGATGAAGGGAGAAATCTGGGTGGGAGAGGAAGTGGGGAGGTCAACAGGGGTAGAAATTAGTTGTAGAGAGAGAGGACAAGAGAGTGCTGGAAAGAAGAATGGAGTGTTGAAACTACCATGGGACAAGCTGGAGACCTGAGACAGGGCAGGCTCCCTGGAATCTATGGGGGTGACCCTAGCTGAGACCTCTAGCAGCAGGAGATATGGACCCTGAATTGTACACTTCCTGAACTCAGGAGGGACTTCCAGTGGGGGGGGGATACCCACCAACCCACAAAATCTTTAACTCAAATTTGTCCTTCCTACAAGAAATGTAGGGATAAAGATGGAGTAGTTATTGAGAGAATGGGCAACCGATGACTGGCCCAACTTGATACCCATCCCATGGTAGAGAGAGCCTTCCCCTGACATTATTAATGATATTCTGCTATGCTTACAGAGAGGAGCCTACTTTAACTGTCCTTTGAGAGGTTTCATCCAGCAGCTGACGGAAACAGATGTAAAGACCCAGTCAAAACATAGGCAGAGCTCTTAGCGGAAGAGTAGGGGGAAGGAATAAGAGAGCAGGGGGCTCAAGGACAGCACAAGAAGACCGAGTGTCAACCAACCTGGGAACATGGGACTGAACACTCGACCAAAGAGCATGTAGGGGCTGGAACTAGGCCCTTTACACATTTGTAGCAGATGTGCAGTTTGGCCTTAATGTGGATACCCAAACAATCAGAGCTGGGACTGTCTCTTACTCTGTTGCCTGCCCTTGGATGACTTTCTCCTAGCTGGGTGGTCTTATCTGGTCTCAGAGGGAGATAATGCTCAGTGACTTGATATGCCAGGGCAGGTGAGCACCAATGAATGGCCTCCTTTCTCAAAGGGGAAAGGGAGGAGGAATGGGTGGAGGAGTCGTGTGAGGATGGGGCTGGGAGGAGAGGAAGGAATGGGGGCTGCAATAGGGATTTAGAGCAAAAAAATAAAATAATTAATAAAAAATAAAATTCCATTACTCAGTGATGACAACAAGTCTCAACAAGCTAAGAACAAATTGATACACCCTCTAAATCACAAACATGGGCATTTCCAAAATAAGTCTAAATTTAATGAAAATCTACATAATTTCTAAGATCAGAAACAAAGCAATGATACCCCATCTGTGGAATCCATCATGTCCTATGAGATGCAGTACTACAAACCAATGAAAGCTGAGGGTATACTGATTGAAAAGAAAAACAATGAAACTACATTATGTGTCAATAATATGAAGGTTTATGTAGAAGTACTCCACATTTTCCATAATAACAAAACCATAAACTAATTCTCCCATGCAAGTGAAGGCTGTATAATGTAATTTTGATATAAAACATGAAACCCAGACTTTGGTTTACTTTGACAATTAAAACATGGATTCTTTTCACATTATTCTGCTGTTATTAAGATGGGATCTACATGCATGCATCTGTTGAGTTCTTGATTAAAGGAATGTGTCATGACAATCCACTGTTTCATTTAGGCTAGCAAGCCTTTTACCATCTAACATCTCCAGGACCAGAAATGAAATTTTAAAATAATAACACTACTATTATTTATAATGGTAACATTACATGGGTATTATTAATTTTTATAACAACTCCCTGAAAGAAATATTTAGTTAAAATCTAACAAAATATGTACAAGCTTTTAATGAAAAAAAAAAAACCCTAGAAAACTGATTTAAGAAACAATAATATAATCAAATAAGTGAAAATGTCATGTTTATAAACAGAAGAATTGAAGTCTATAAAAATGTCAGTCTTAACCTTTAGTGTATGATGAAAGCAGGAATTGGTTTGTTTTGTGCTATCAATAAACTTATTTCTATGTTTACACAAATTGATAGTAAAAATAAACATCATGGCATTGAGGAAGGATAAAGATACTATCTATAATTCACATAGTTTGATAATTTAGAAAGTATATGCAGTTCAACAGAACAGAATAAATAACATAGAAATTAATCCAAATAAGACATTGAAATCATCTTTCCAAGAAGGGGAAGCCTAGTACTTACTGAATGACGGAGGACAAGTGGAAACAGCAACTAAAATAATGAGCTCATAGAATTTACACACAAACACACGAAACAATAAATATGTTAGCACTAAGTACAACATTGAGATAAGAAAGGTGAATTCCAGGGGAAGAACATGCATTGTTGAGATAATGTTATGTTACTAATAACTTCTTGGATAGCACTCAATAAAGGGAATAGAAAACAAGAATATGAGGAGTTAACTGAAGGATAAATATCATTCCAAACATGTGGAAAAAATTTTAACACGAAAATAGTTTTTCTTGAAAATAGAAAGTGATGCATTCTGGAAGAAAATCATTCCTCAATCTCTATGCACTTTAGAGAGAAGGAGTTATAATTACAACATTCAGTTACAGCAAGAAATTTTAATTCGAAGTCCTACTAGTCAATAATAATGATATTAAGACTAGACCGAGCCAGGTGTGGTGGTGCACACCTTTAATACAAGCAATTGGGAGGCAGAGGCAGGTAGATCTCTGTGAGTTCAAGGCCAGCCTTGTATACGAGTCCAAGACAGCCAGAGCTATTACACAGAGAAACCCCATCTTGAAAAAAAAAAAAGCCAAAAAAGAAAAAAAGAATACTAGACCAAAAAAATCTAATGAAATATATTATGTTGAAATATAGAAAATAGTTATTTTGAAATATTTTGTATGATTCCTGTCTTTAAAAACTTGTATTCAAAGACAGATATCATTTACTAAGATATTAATAAATCTTCCAAAGCCAGTGCAAAAATATTAATGTAATAAACATATAGAAGATATAATGTGATACTTTCTCTTTCACCATACATTTTATTATATCATTTAGTTACATGATTAAAAACACCACTATCCAGACCTCATAAAAAGTAAAGACAGCTACATTGTCAAAACATAATTAATATTTAAATAATTGCTATATACTAGAAAAATATTTATAAAATATCTATCTGGAATAAATATCATAACAAACTTTATAATGATAATTAGCTCAATTATAAATTGTTTAACTTTTTGTAATAAAAGAAGGCATTCAGACATAAAAACATAATATACATATGTACATTACTGGAACCATAAAATACAACTGCATTCCTAGCATAACACTTGAGACTGAAATATAGAAAACTTATTTCCTGATCATACATATTTCTAAACATGTGATGTCTTTGGTAGATGACTAACAAAACCACAGAACTAATATAAACAATTTATTTCACAGAAAACTAAGTCTGAAGTGTGTATTGCAAAAATGGGAACTCTGTTTTCTCTTCAGTTATTTTTCTGCAAATCTTAAACTGCTCTAAATTAAAGTCTATTAATTACAGACCAAAAAAGAGATTACAAAATATCTATGGAGAGAAAGTGAAAAATAAACCAAAAAGTGAAATTGTTTAGACAGTTTTAGAAAGTTTTAAAATGATTTATATAAATAGTTTTGAAATTATTATGTAAGTAATTCAACCAGTACAAAATCAGGAGAAAATAGTCAGATATTTCACAGTAGATACTTGGTGAATCAATAAGTAATCAGGGCATATTCAAGTGCTTGATTCTTCGGCAAAATGTAGTTTGAAAGTTCACTGGATAATACTACACAGTTTTGTTAAAATAGATTAAATTAAAAATTAAGTCAAACAACAAAGTAGAATTATGAAATATAATAATTCAAAGTGCTACCTGTTTATAACTTTTGAGAAATATTTTAGATAAAATAATAGCAACTTTTATTTAAGAAAGTTTATCAAGCATTATATGGGCAGAAAATCAGATATGTTAACCACCGAGTAAAGCAGAGATCCTAGAAAGACTCCAATGTTATACCCAACTATTACTTTTTCCATATTAAAAACAAAAACATCCACACATACACAACCTGGAGGGAAAAAAAAAAAACTCTTCAATAAATGTTGCCTTGAAAGAAGATTTCCACAAGCTGAAGAATGAATCTACATTCCTATATACAGCACTGATGGAGTGGTGTTAAGCATTCTAAATGCTAATTGGTCCTGTTTGCTATCTGTTACTTAATTGACTCAGATTGGTTAAATAAATGCTGAGGCCTGGAGATTGGGCAAAGACAGAGGTAGGCAGGCCTAAGGATCGCGGGCTTTTAGAGAAATACAGAGCATCTTGGGAAGAGGAAGGTAGCATGAGGAGAAGCCAGGAGCAAACAAGGAAGACAAGCCATGGGGTAGATTAAAGAAGATCCTTCCATGTGGCCTGAAACATCAGTTTAGTGTGAAGAATAATAGTCCAAAGGGAGGTATGTATATATAGGGGTCATATTTGGATAGTAGAATTATGAGCTAGCTTAGATGGGCTAGGATTGCACAACCCAGGCCTAGGCAGTTAAAATCCACCCCGTGTCTGTGTGTATTCATTTAAAATGGCGGGTTAAGTATTTACACCACTGACCAATTAAAGATAATATAAATACTGGGTAAATAATTTAATTAGCCATATATTTTTTTCTACATATGGCTCCCAGCGTAGGGCATTAGAATCCAGGCTTACACCCTGAAAAGGCCTGGGTGAAAAATAATTTCCTAGCTAAAGAGCAGGGAAGGCTGTCGACTTACCTGCTTCCAGGTTTTGTCCTTTTTGGACAGCATTCTGTCTACAGTTGGAGCAAGGGGCTTTTCCTACCAAGAGATAGGCTTGCAACTAATTCAATCATCTCCCACTGGAGATTCTTCGATGCTCATCTTCTACTTGGAGAAGAATAGGGGGTGCTATCAGGAGTTGATAGTCTTGATATAAAAAAATCTAAAGTTACAAAAACATCTTTGAATGCAATATTCTGCAGATCTCTTGAGGTTTTTGAAGAGGCCCTATCTATCTCTTATATTAGGGTAAGCAGATGTTGCTTGTCTCTTAGCAGGTTTATTTCTGATTAGCTTAGCAAGTAACTATAATAGGCTGTCATAGTACCTAACAGAATGACCGGCTTGCGTAACCATTAGTTTGCATTTCTTAATTATCCTAAACAGTTTATGACAGTTAGTAGTAAAAGGCCGAAACATCACATTTCATTTTTTTTTCTTTACCTCCTAACCCTTCCATCCCATTTCTCTGGGGTGTGGTGTCCTTATATAACAGTCCCTCATCTCAGTTGAGAGTTCGTATGAGGGCCAAGAGCCTCTTCATTCATTGGGGATCTATGAAGCAGTATCATCAGTGAAAAGTGTCTCGTTGCCCGGGAGAGAGAACTACTAAACAAACAAATCAATAAGCATACAATAGATAGAAAAGACTAAAAAATAGAAAAAAAATATAACTAATATATAAAAAATAAATAAAAATTAAAAATTAAAAATGCCAAGACAGGGTAGGTAAGTCCTTCATAACCCCTGCTCTACAATCAATGTCTGTCAGAGAAACGGGGCCAAACAACTGAAGATCGATGCTGTAATGTATGGAGAGAAAATGGGAACTGTCCAGGCAGCCACAGGTATGTCATTTCTTAGTTTGGGAAGTTGCAGATCCTGTACTTCCTATAAAATCAGATATATTTATCCCTCTCAGGTCTCT